>JASPKZ010008046.1:360000-842029 GCA_030220185.1 Diploptera punctata | reverse complement strand
TAGTCAGGAATCAGGAAGCTTTGCATTATACTATGGGGGTGCAGAAAGACCTGCATTTGGAATGGGTTTTTTTAGTCAGAAGGAGGATCCTATCCGCTATCCGAGATATTAAGTTTGTTAGTGATAGGGTATCATACATAATTCTAAAGGGTAAACGACATGATTTTATAATTGTAAATGTACATGTCCCCACAGAAATAAAGATGACAAGATCAAGGATGAGTTCTATGAAGAATTAGAATGCTTATTTGATAGCCTTTCACGATATATGAAAATTATCTTGGGAGATTTTAATGCAAAAGTGGGGCGGGAAGATATATTCAAACCAACAATAGGCAAATTCAGTCTTCATGAAGATAGTAACGACAACGGGGTTAGATTATTCACATTTGCCACATCAAAGAATTTCATTGCTAAGAGCACAACATTTCAGCATAAGGATATTCATAAATACACCTGGACGTCCCCAGATGGAGAAACTCGGAACCAGATAGATCATGTATTAGTGGATAAACGCCGGCACAGTAGCATCATTGATGTTAGATCAGTTAGAGGGACAGACTGCAATTCGGATCATCATCTGGTCAGAGTGAAAATCAGACAACGGCTATCGCTTATGAGAGGAACAAACGCTAAAGATGATTCTGTAAAATATGAATTAAAAAACTTGAAAAATGATGAAATGCGGCAAGAATACCAAATCAAAATTGCTAATAGATTTGAAGTACTGGAATCTTCAGATGACAATGGGGCAAACGACGAAGAAACTGATATAAATAAAGAATGGGAGGCTATAAGAGATACTATTAAATTGTCAGCATCAGAAAGCATTGGTTGTTTAAAAAGAGGCAAAACAAGAAATGGTTTGATGAGGAATGTGCCGACATTGTAAAGAAAAGAAAGCTAGCAAAAATGAAATGGTTACATGAGCCAGATGAGGTAAATTCAGAACAATTGGGTGGTATTAGACGGGAAACCACCAAGTTACTAAAGAGTAAAAAGAGGGAATATTTGAGAGAGAAGATTAATGATCTTGAAATGAATGCAAAAAATAGGAACATCAGAGAATTATATCAGGGAATTAGTATAGAAAAGAAAGGGTTTCAGACTAGAACAAACATAATTCGGAATGAAAATGGGGATATGATTGCAGATACCAGGAGCATATTAAATAGATGGAAAAGTTACTTTAATCATCTATTAAATGTACATACAGAACAGGACATTGAGGAGGATAATTTACAGACAGCAAAAATGCTAGTCGCAGAGCCAAGTGCATTAGAGGTTGAAATGGCGATTGAAAAATTGAAGATGTATAAAGCATCAGGTTCACATGAAATCCCAGCAGAACTGATATAATCAGGGGGAGAAAAATTGATGGACAAGATACGCTGGTTGCAGCCAGATATAATAAGAATAGTTAAGTCTCATAGACTGCAATGGGCAGGACATGTGGCACAAATGGGGAATGAAAGACTTGCATGGAAGCTTCTTGTAGGAAAACCAGAGAGAAAACACCCAGTTGGTAGACCAAGAATGAGGTGGGAGAATAACATTAACTATGATTTAAGGGAAGTAGATTATACAGAGAATGATTGGAAAACATTAGCTCAGGATAGAGATGTATGGAAAGCTTATGTCCATGTGGCCATGAACCTACGGGTTCGATAGTGACACTATACCATATAGTGAGTTAGAGTTAGTTAGTAGAGTTAATAAAATGCAGACAATATCAAATAAAACAGCTGTATAGAAATGGTTCTAACTTTTCACGCCGATAGCATGCTATTAGAAATCCTTATCATAAAATAAGCCCCACCCTCCTAATGGACTTGACCTAGCCTATTGTCCATTTTGTACAATACTAGCCCCACTCAATGGCAACAAAACGATAGGCATTGCCATCTAATTTGACCCAGTAGTAATTTCAACATTTGCGACTGGTCATGTTGGCTCAATCGTAAGAAAAGTACCTTCCTCTTCTTCACTTCACAGGTTAGGCAAACTGCCTAGTGTGCGTCACAGTTGTTCCAAACTCATCCCTCTCACAGTGAAAAGTACCCTACCACTACAAATTATTTTAAATAAAAATAAGCCTCAACTTTAAATTAATTTTCTCTCGATTTTCCATACTACATTCTTGTAATTCTGTTGCTCTATGTACTTCTTCTATCTTCACTAACATTTCATACCATTTTAAATGTTTTACAGTGATATTTAACTTAGAAAAATGTATTGGTTGAGTTAATTCACACTTTTTCCATTTTTTAAGGATAAGGTTTACAGTATGCAACAAAGAAAATGTTCTAAGTCCAAATTATGCGCATGCACCAGCAAATAAAAATGGATTCAATCTAGAAACAAACTATATAATTATCTTAATTAAACCTCATAGTGATTTATTCCTATAAGAGTTCGATACAAGAAATGTTACTTTGTAAACAATTTTGCATTTTTAATTGTTCTTTAGAAAAAGAATTACAAATATGTTGCCAATATTTTTGTTGTATAACTTTTTCAATGACTTCCTAATAAATAGTAATCTACTTTATCTACTATGTTCATCTAGTTTTTTTAATAAACGCTTAGGAAATAGTGTAAATTATTTTAGTCAACTTTTTTAATTAATTTTGAAAAAAAAACTGAAAATAATTTATAGTTAAAGACATCTGGAAAGTTGGCAAAGTCCCAATTTTAACTTTGAATAGCATTGCTTGTGTTGAGCTTTCAATTATATTTTTAAACGGATGGTAATGGATAGGGTACTTTTCATGCGACGGTTGAAATTTCGCAGCAGTAAAATTAGATGGCGCTGCGGCAATTTTTGTAAAATTGTAATAATAAATAAAAGCGCACGTATGTGCATAGTATTATTACAATGTACATGTTAAGTTTCTTTGCTGTAGTTTGTTATTGATCTATGGTTTATTATACAGCGTGTCGCGCCCGACGTGACGCATTCTCGCTACTGGTTTCGCATGGAGCGCATACCGTACAGTGCTTATGTTTATGGAATTGTCACCAGATGGCACCACATATATGGGAAATCGAAATGACCCAACGCACCCCAGGCCAACGCAAATGGAAGAGAGTGATGCCAGGCCTAGTTTTTTCTGCCAACGCTTGGAGGCGCTTCAGTCGCTATGTCGAAAAGCAAATTCGTCTACAGTGACAGGGCAGCCAACAGACTCCCTGAATTAAATATTTTTTTTTATTATTTGAAATGAGCTGACCTACTCTTAATTTAAGTAGAAACATTATCTTGATGAAACGTTTGTTTAAACTATTCCATGTAATATTAGCTTTGAATAATTTTTATACCTAGTTTATTTTATTTATATCATAATAAACTGTATATTTTATTCTATTATGTTGGCTGCGTATTTTAAAATGTAGGAGCATCGTGCATCAATTTTTGATTGTTTAATTAGAAGGAATTAATTTTCTGTTAAAAGAATATTTTCTAGTAAGTATTACTTGTACGTAAATACATTAAAATAAATATTAAAATATATGAATTGGCTCATGTTTCCATTAGGTCACGGAATTTTTAAAATTCCTTAAATTACTTTTACGGAATTATTAGGTTAAGGTTTTGTTTTTATTTACATTTCCTACTTTTATAAAAAAAATCTAATGCTTGTTAAAATTCTTAATATTTTTCCTGCGCATAATACAAGATTCTTATGCGACTGTTCCATTACATACATGATCTAGTGGAACATCTTCCTGTGTATGATTGTTAGCCTATATAGTGCATACAGAAATTTTAGGGGGCAAACATGCTTTTGTATAATGTTAGAAATAATACGATTTTAAGTAACTTATTTTTCTTAGTGATAGGTACATTGATGTAATTATATTGAATTATTATTCTTCATCTAGCCACCTGTCATTGTTCTGGGATCAAGTTTTGGATAAGATTCTCTATCTATCTTGGTTATTCCATGTCTACTCTTCCATAATTTCCATCCATTGAATTACCCTTTTCTAGACATTCTCCTTAACTTGTTCTTCAGACCTTGTCTATATCTTGGTCAACCTCTGAAAGACGATGTTAATAGAGCGAGTAAAGTTACGTAAGACATAGCAAGCCATACTAGATAACTGTCTGCTATCGAAGGATAACCATATATTGAATTTATATATATATATTGTAACTTGAACCCCAGAATGTGTACTTGAGACTGAAAACATATTACATTAATTAAAACTTAAAAAAACAATGAAGGAATATTTAATTATAACTACGGTACTTGTTTTATAATTTTTTATTTCAGCAAAAGAACTGATATTTTTAGATAGGAGAATGTTTATTTTCTACCAGTTCTTTTATAGCTTATTTTATGGTTCTGTTGAAATAATACGTAGGATTTCTGTATTTTTTCATGTTCATATAACTGTAGTACGTTTATAAAGATTAAAAAACTATGTAGTGTCCATTACAGTACGTACTTTGTATAACTTTTTTTTCTTCTTTCTATTCAGATCTGCAAATGTCCAGTAATGCTGCTCTTAAGCTCCATCTGGAAAGGGGTCATTGATAACTGAATTCACCACCAATACAGTGAAATGAATGGTTTATTGTGATTTAATGCATTGTTTGATTGAGATGATCATATGTTAAGAACAGTAAGATACCTGTAATTTTTAATTACCTTTTTTGTAAGGGACCAAATTTTGTTGGTAAATATGTAGGGAAAGAAATTAAAAAATCTCAATGCATTAATTCTTCATAATTACTTAAATTCTCTTATTGTTTATTATTATTATTATTTTGTTCATATGTCTAAAATAAATAAATGATTATTAAATGATATCTCTATTTTTATTTGAACCTTTCCTTGATAATCAAGGTCACTTTCGGCGTTTGTAATTCCACATTTTAAATAATGCCTCGAATAATATTAATCAATCAGATTTTACAGCTCACCTCATATTATTGGTTACTTACAAGCATTTTAAAATAATATATTTCGTAATTCACATACTTATATAAACATACGCTTATTAAATAGACCTATGGTACGCTGGTATTTTACATATATTATGTCGAAGAATAGTTGGGATGAATTATTTTTAAATATTGTAATATGTATTATAAATGACATAACGAAGTTAAGTAACAGCTGAACTGTAGAATATGGTTACTATGCTACATGTTGCATTCTTATGACGCTTTTGCACTAAGTAACCTCTAACCTTAACATAAAAACTCTGGCATATTCTATTTCATCATAAAATATCCAGTATTTAAATTACAGATTAAATTAACTACTTTTATTGCATTTAGAAAATTTCTTCAGTTTAACCGTTAAAAAAGCAGAGAAGAGAAATGCACCTCTTCTATGCAAATATATGTTTATTCATGTAATAATGTTAACAATTTCATAAAATTGCAATGGACAGAACATGTAACATTGATGGGGGGAAAAGTAAGAGGGACAAGGAAATTTCTTGTAGGAAAAGTGAGGGGAAGCATAAAATAGGTAGCCCAAGAATGAGATCCTGGAGATATAATATTAAACCATGATTTGAGGAAAGTGATTGAACAATTAACTCAGAATATAGATGTATGTCTGTACAGTCATGAAGATCTTGGTTTGATAGTGCCAATGGATTAGTTAACTTCATGTTTTTTATTTATTTTACCTGATGGAGTTAAGACTGTAAGGTCTTCTCTTCCACTTCACCAGGGGTAAATTATATATACAATAAGAATTATAATTATAGACTACACAATATAAAGTTGACAAGGGAAAGAAAAAAAATAGTAATAATAATAGTAACAAAATTGGTCTAGATTAAGTAAATGGCTTGGTAAACAAAGTTTAGAATATAAAGTAATAATAAAAGTATACATGGAACACTGTTATACATTACATTGGAACACTGTTATACATTATATTTCAAAGGAAATATAAAGTGAGTTGCTTTTTAAACTGTTTTTGAGTTGTGCAGTCCTTGATATACGAGGGGAGGGAATTCCAGAGTTGAGTGGCTGAAACAAGGAAGGATGAAGAATAGTGAGATGTTTGATGTAGAGGAACAGCTAGAGTTAAATTTTCTCTTAATTGTGTATTCAAGTTATGTTGGGAGGATAGCAAATGAAAGCGAGTAGAAATATAAAGGAGTGATGAGGTGGACAAAATGTTGTATAAGAAGCTGAGGCAATGTATCTTTCGCCTGTCTTCCAATCGGAGCCAAGACAACATTTCAAATACTGGAGTTATGTGGTCTGATTTACGTAGGTTACATACATAATGTGCACAAGCATTATGAACTCGTTGCAGCCTTTGTCCAAATGTGATACTCATGTCAGTTAAGAGTAAGTTACAATATTCAAAATGCGGCATAATCAAAGTTGAGACAATGTTTTAGGGAATAGAAGATTGAATATATTTTTTACAAGTTTCTCTTAATGAAGATGCCAACTAAGATTTTGGTCGAAATACACACCAAGATTTTTCATGGAGGGTAAATGGAATTTCAGTTTGATTCATATTTACAGAAATTATCAATGAACAATCAATTTTGTTTAATAGACTTTGATGGCCAGTTACAATTGCTAGTGACTTCTCGGGATTTATAATAAGGTCTGTTTGTTTTGTCCACGTTGCTATGGAGTCAAGGTCTTCATTAAGTTGTTCAATTATGTCGTTAATCATTTCTGGTCTAGTATGTATGTAAAGGTGTAAGTCATCAGCGTAGATATGATATTTGTAATGTTTAATGCAGTCACTTATGTCACTGATGTATATAGAAAATAAAATTGGAGCTAATACTGATCCTTGTGGTACTCTGCACTCCACTGACCTCCATGAAAAAAAAACGATCACTTAATAACTTATTGTTGGCAGCCAGTAAGGTAGGAGTGGAACCACTGAATCTAATTTTCAGAAAAATTTAGTAACTTAAATTTTGATAGTAAAATGTTTGTATTAACTGTGTCAAAAGCTCTGAAAAAGTTTATTAGAGTTAGGATTGTCAATTTACTCTGATCCATAGCCTCACATAATTATGTCCTCAGTAATGTTAAGTAATGCGGATGCCGTGCTGTAACCAGCCCAAAATACCGATTGATAAATGTCAAGAAGTTTGTGTTAATTTAAATAGTTGGTTAGTTGTTTATTTATAATCCGTTCAAGTGCTTTTGATAAGGTAGGTAGGATGCTGATAGGTCTATAATGTTGAGGGGAAGAGGCTGAGTTTATTTTGGTGATGGGACGTACATGTGCTTTCTTCCATATGTTAGGGTATGTTGCAGTCATGATAGAGGCATTAAATATGTGAGTTAAAGTTGGTAAGTTAATGTCCAAGATTTTGTTAATAAGAGTAATATTGATATGGTCTTCACCTATGGCTTTAGATTTAATTTCATGCAATGCTTTCTTTATGCCATCAGTATTTATGTAAGAAAAGAAAAACTTATCTCGTGTGGGATCAAGTTCAGTCGATCTATTCTCAGAGCAGTCTATCGTAATAGTGTTACCTGTCTTAATGTTTGTAAAATATTCGTTCAGATGTTCAATAGAGATACTAGTCCTGCTGTCATTTGTCTGTTGAAATTCTTTTCCAAGGCCCATTGTCTCCAGATTTTTCCACATTTCTGAGGATGTAATATCGGGTTCAATTAGTCTATATGTATGTCTTAGTTTAGCATTTCTTATTAATTGATTGGTTTTGTTCTGTAGTCATTTGTATACATTTAGATTAAGGTCAAATTTGTTGCATAAGTAAGTACAGTGGGCTAAGTCTCTATCAGTAATTGGGTTTCTTATTTTGGGTGTCATCCAGGGTGCAGGAGGTTGTCTAATTGTCTTTGTTTTGAGAGGTGCATGTTGGTCATATAACTTCAATTATTGATTATTGGAAAAGTATTCCATTTAGCTCATAAATGTGAACTAATAAATTTGTTCATAGAGTAGTTAAAATTGGGAAAACATCCTTGAAGCAGTCATAGTTCATGCCTTGAATATAGGTGAAGAACAATGTGACTGAAGTTTCCATTAAATGCAGTGAAAAATGTTTCTAAGTCCAAGGTAGACACCACATGCATGCACCAACAAACACGAAGCAGTTACTCTATGGAATATCGCGATGCAGCCAACATATACATGCTATTTAATGAACCTAACACAATATAAATAACCTGTGAAAGACTAACCTAAAAGTTAAACTAATGCAATTTAAGCACTCTAACCTGTGAAAGAATGTAATCCCCAAAAATAAATAGGTAGTAAGTTCTGAAATTGTGAAGTACATACTCCATGTTGGCTACACTGGAACATGTGTTGTATAGAATATTCGTTAAAATCAATATGGTTGCCATGTCATGTTACGTATATAGTTAAATATCATACAAAACATATTGAAATAATCGTTTAAAAAAATGTAAAATTTATTATAAATGGTGCGAACTAATTTGAAAATCAAACCCTGTTGGTGCATGTGCATGGTGTCTGCCTGGGACTTTCATAAAATTCTCACTGTGCTTAATGGAAACTTATCCGAACAATGTAGAGGCATAAAACAAGTAAAGAAATGGTTTTGATATTTGAAAAATAATAATTCAATTATGAAGTCATTTATGCAGGACTAGCATTGAGAGTTCTATGTAAGATGATTTATGAATCAAAACTATCTATTTTAACAAGGGAAGAGAAAGTTAAAACATTTTCAGTGAAAACCCTAAACTTAAATGAGGATGTACATTGTTTATCAGTGAAAGGCAGTGTATGTCACAAACGTAATTATCCATCTCTTTCTAACAGTTATTGTATTATAAATACAACAGGGCCTAACTACAGATATCATAAAAATAAAGACAAAAAGATGGAAACAGAGGCGAGATATACTGATGTTTTATACCAGAAGATAGTGTAATATATATATTGCATATACATTTAATAATATACCCATATTAATATAATTAATAATTCTTGTTAAAAAGTAAGAAAACCTAACTTGTAGTAAGTAAGAAAACCTAACTTGTAGTTTAGAAATTTGTAATCAATTGTTAAAATTTCATAATAACCAAACATCGTTATCAAGGTTCAAAGTAGGGATGGTGATTCCTTTTCAAATCCAAGTTGCATCATCCTTACCTTGACTGTGTAATTGTTACTATGTATTACATCATAATAGCTAGGACTGTTATGATAGTATTATCTTATGATTTTATATGTATAAATACGTGTATGTCTGGAATGGACAGAGAGTACAGCAGCGGGACCGATTGCGGTCCCCTCAGCAGGGCCCAGCGGGCCGGTGGCGTCTACATGGGTAATATATCTTCATCTGTCATTTCTTTGGTCATTTTAAGACTTAGAATCAAATATGGGACCAAATGGTCCTAGTAACTTAGAATAACTAACAAAGTTGAATAATTTAAAGGGATTGGTTTCCATCTCTCTAAATTTAAGCATTTTAATATTTTGAATATTTTTGACGTTTGACAATGTGGCGATTTTAGCTATTTTAAATAACTTGTTTTATATGTTATTAATATCTATTTATGTTTGACTTTATTTCAATAAATTATGTTTATTTTTCGTTTACTGTGTTTTTAACATGTTTAATTGTAGAACTTTTCCTCCAAAAATCAAGGCCAACCGCTCGGGCCAAAGACCACTTAAACAATAGTGAACCTAACGCTATCATTACGCTGGGGCTTAACAGACGCGCCCGCGTAACATATTGTGAAAGGAAAAATATTTTCTTGCTGATGACAAGATGTTCATATTATGGGTGACGAGAAAAATATGTGACATCACGTTTCCAAAGCAATGCTGTGATGACTCCTTTTCCAGTGCAAATTTTCATCAACTCACAGAACTTAGATTAATGTTGATGCTTTTATCATAAGTAATGCCAAGAGTGATTTCAAATTTATCTGGAGGATTTGGAAATCAAGAGTGGCAAGTGTTAGGACTATTTAACAAATCAAATTAAGCTGTTTACTCACAAATCATTATTTAAATATAGTTATTTTAAAATATTTATATATTTAATGTAAATGGCGATGTTTAAAAACAAATGAGAAATGTTTGGTTATGTTCCATTTGTTCATCCACTGCAACTTGATAATATTTTTTATTGCCAAATAGGATCAGAATATTGTAAGAATGCACCTAGTGGAGAAAAAATGAAACAGATCAAACTGTATATTATAACCATCATTATAGGTTATTAATTATTTTAGGAAACAACTCAATCAAATCATTATTTAAAAACACAATTATCAAATGTGCAGTTACGAAGAAATCTGTTCATTATTTGCTATATTCAACATATTTGTTGAAGAGTCAGTCACTGCAAAATAATGCTTGACCTGTTCAGAATATTAAAAGGAGGTGCTTTCTTTATTTTTTGTAAACAGAATTTGATAAATAGTGAGGTTAAATAGATATATTACTCTTATTAACAGGAGGAGACTGTATGCGTGATTAAAGAAGAACCTGACATAGAAATGATTGATATTAAAGAAGAGATTGAAGAAATTCCAGATACCTGCATTAAACCAGAGGTAGGCAACTTCATCTACTGCTCTATGGCAAACTCACCTGTTCTCTAGAAATAACTTCATTACAGTCATAACAGGTTTTTTTATTCAATGCACCAGGTTGTCATTTCGACATTTCTGGTTTCTCTACTGGCATTGGCGTAATTGTAACCCACTTCTGAAGTTGGGGCGCCTGGAAGGCAGTGTGATTACATTACCCCGATGATATGATGGATGATAAATGATAATGAAGTGCCAGGAGAGTTCTTAATCTAAATTCCAGACCATTGGCAACCATAGGAATAATTCCCTTTAAGGAATTGAACCTGGGACCTCATGAACAATTGTCAAAAATGCTGACCACTAGCCCATGAGGCTGGTGTCTGTAATATTTACAATTAACTAAGTGTCACCAAGTATTGTGATTATGTATAATATTTTGCCTTGTTTCATTTTTGTACTTTTGTATGTCATTTGAGCAATCCGTGGTCCTACAATTACATACATTTCTTGACAGTTTCAAGTTTTCTTTTGTACAATTACCATATTTATGCACATAATTCATACATCTGGATATTTTGCATTTTTTGCAAAAATATTTCCTCGTTTATTTCAAGCAAATTCAACAATACAATTTAGTTGGAATTCCCTTTAATATGTTTTAAAGTTAATTATTAATGAGTTGGTTATTTTGCTCACCTCGTATTTCTTGATTTTTATGCAGACCTCAATGCTTTAACAATGTCGCACAAAACCAGGTCTGCATAAAAATCAAGAAAGATGAGGTGAGTCAAAATAACCAACTCATTGATAATTAAAAGAAACCTCATGGTGTTATTTCCCACATAAAGTGATCCCATAACAGGTCCGGAGACCCTTGGGGTAGTAGGAGGTTAAGGCTCCCACAATCGGCACTTTATGTCAGCCGGGTTGTCAGCCCTGCATGACGGCCGCCTTTATCCCCAGAACAAGCCTCTGGTACTCATTTCCGTTAGAGGCTGAGTCGACCCCAGGGCCATAGTGCCGCCAGAGGGTTTGGGTCAGTTTAAAAATCCCGACCCCAACGGGACTTGAACCCTCGACCCTCCGGCTTGTAGCTCAGTGCCTTCATCACTACACTACGGTGTGCCCCCACCCACATATATTAAATAATGTTTTAAAGTATTATAGCAAGCAATGCGTCCTGTAAAAAAAATTATCAGGTGTATATAAATTGAAGCGTGGCACATGTGACAATGTATATATATATATAGGACAAACTGGCAGAACTTTTATTTCTTGTATAAAGGAACATATGAGAGCATATAACAGAAATTTAGATAATTCAAAATATGCTAACCACCTACTCCAATATGATCATTGTTTTCATCCAAATTTTAAAATTTTTCATGTTTGTGACAAAGGAAAAAAGTTGGACATTTTAGAAATTGTAGATATAAATAAATTGAAAAGTGGTAATAAACTGTTAAATCCCCAACTAGATTTGAATGAATCACCACTTTTAAATTTATAATAGGATTGTAAAAAAAATTTCTGTTGCATTGTTACAGTTGTTATGTACTATATTAACAAAATTCATTAATTTGTTATCATGTCTGAAGAAGGTACAAAATACTGAAACAGCTGTTACTAAATTATGTTTTAATAAATATGAAAATCACATAAAACTGTTAAGTTTTATTTTTATTTAATTAAATAGGTTATGTATTTTCATCAAGTAAACATCAATTCAATTGATTATGGATGTATGAGATAAGAAGAATTCAAGATTCATTTGATTTTTATCATTATTTATCTTGAATCTGTTCTAGTGTGCCATAATTTGTTAATAGTGTATGTATTATATTATTTTTGGTCTGGACATCTTACCTCAATATTAATGTTGATTTGTTCTTGGACATGTTTCAAAACAATTCTGTTTGTTTTATCGTCAGCTTTCCCAGACTGGTTTTATTTATGTTGCATTATGTTGCACCACCTGGATGTCGATGTCAGCTCCATCCTGTGGTTGGCCAAAAAAAAAACTACAGTTTAAATAAACTAATAAAAACCAACAAAAATGAAAAAAACTGATAAAAATAAAAAGTCAGGAATATATCAAATTGAATGCATGGGTTGTGAAAAGATATATATAGGGAAAACAAAAAGAAACCTAAAAATTAGAACCAAAGAACACATAAGAAATATTAAAAATGGAGAAATTGAAAAATCTGCAGTTGCTAATCATGTTTGGTCTGAAAAACATAATATAAATTCAGACACTAAATTATTAAAACAGTTAGAAAATACAAAAGAGCTGACTATTTGGGAAAAAATTTATATTCAGAAGAACAGAAACAGAGTTATGAATTTTGATATTCCGATGGAGGGTGACCTTGTTTGGAGGTTCTTTGGCCAACCACAGGATGGAGCTGACATCTCCGCTCTCATATGTCACCACAAGAAATTGAAGACTCTAAAGCTAGATTCATTTGTAGAATATGCGACGAGAGATTTAGCCGAGTGGTTCGCTTAGAAATGCACGTTCAAGAGAAACATCCTGGAGAGAAGACTCACTCATGCGGTGTATGTAAAAAGACGTTCACTAAAATAACTGCACTTAAAATGCACATGAGAATAATACATAAAGGGGAAGTACCGTACACCTGTGAATTTTGTAGTAGACCTTTTAAATATAGACAAAATATGTTGAATCATGTTAAAACTGCTCATCACCAAAACAACAAAACAAGTTAAAAAATAAATAAAGAAGAGATTAAGATAAAAGTTAAAAATTAAAATGTACCTGTTGGTAGGTGCTGTTGTCCTCAACTTTGTTAAAATGGTGTATATAAATCCAACTTGAGGCCTTTTGGAAGTTAAATTCCATCATCAGCAGGTTGAGCTTCTGCTACTAGTTGATTGTTTACGTTGATGTATACCCCAAGTGTTTGTATTAGTCGTTCAAAATATCTCTGCAGGCAGAAGAATTGAGAAGCTCTCTTTGTTGCTACATGTGACGTCATCTAAGGCAGTGTTCACTGTTAGCGTCCCACGTCCCGTTCCCCTCAGCACTCATAGATAGCAGTGTCAAGTGTTCTATTCCTACATAAACACGACTGCAGTGCCCTCCGTCAACAACTGCGCTTACTCCTTGAACGGGTAATAGCAGCAACCTGCTGGTGATGGAAGTTAACTTCCGAAAGGCCTCCATTTTAACAAAGTTGAGGACGACGGCACCTGCCAACAGGTACATTTTAATTTTTAACTTTTATCTTATGACTGTTCATCTAAAAGGAATTTGATATGCATTTTATTAGTGTTAAAGAAGAGATTGAATTGAAAATATACCTCAACACAAATTCCATGGGCGATATGCCTAGAAGGCCCTTGGCCTACCAGCCGGCTGCTGGCCTCATATCCACATGTGTTAATCACAGAGGTAAACAATCATCCAGCCAGTATAGGGGTGAATATAATAAGCATATAAGGTCTCCCAGCTGCTATAGCTGGTTTTCTCAAACTGTTGCCATTACTTATTGTAGCTACCCAAATTCCTCATGATACTAGGTGCGCACCAATCCCATACTGGCTGTAATTCCATGAGAAAATTTCTTCTCCCATGGAGACTCAAACCAGCGCAACTAAATGTACATCTCACTATATTGAAGAGAAAAATGATACGCTCAGACTGAGGTTTGAAACCAGGAACTTTGGCTTTCTAGACCAATACTCTACCACTGAGCTACCTGAGAAACTCCAATCTAAACGCAATTTTTTCTCTTATACCTGTTAATTCCCTATCGCTGAATGCTACGAGCATTTGCTCGATCACGCAAATGGTGATTTCTTCCTATTTTATTTTTCATCTGGTGTTTCGAGGATCATATTCACCTAGTCTGGTAAATTATTAGTCCAGCACCACAGCCAAGTGATTTAAGGCATCATGCTTTGGTGCAGAGGTACCGGAGTTGCACTGTTTAAGTCCTCTTGGCGGAAGAAATTTTCTCATGGATTTTCGGCCATTATGGGACCCGTGCCCATCCAGCAACATGAGGAATTTGGGTAGATACAATAAGTATTAAGTCCATGTTGAGAAAACCAGTTATAATGGCTGGGAAAGCCCGCTATACTGGCTAGATGATTGTCCACCACTTACTGAAACATGTGGATGTGAGGTCTTCAGCTGGATGGTAGACTAAGGGCCTTCTATGCTTGTGCTAACATGACCTTTTTTTTTGAGAAATGATTGTAAATTTATATAAGTGTTGACATGAAAGAATGACTTTCGAAATCTCCAGCCATGAACCCAATGTATTATTTCTCATGACAAGTGAAAATGGCTGAGAAACTGGGACAAAACAGTTTTCTTGGAATATGTAGTCACCCCATAAAATATGTTACTCAACAATTATTTTTATTGGAATTTGGCAATATTAAAAAGTGTGGCTCAAGATCAGTGGCGGTTCGTGGGTATTTGCTTAATCGTATGTGCACATCCAAATTTAGAAAATGTTTTTACAATATTTGAACTTTTATAGGAAAAAAATCACTATTAATTTAATCACATAATTTAAGATTAAATTTAAATGTTTCATACCTCACCTCATATCCAGTCTTCTAACTAGACTGGTTTCGAAGCCTGGGTAGCTTCTTACTTTCTTACTCACTGGCACTATTGAACCTATAGATTCATGGTCACACGGACATAAGCTCTCCATACATCTCTATCCTGAGCTAATGCTTTCCAATCATTCCCTGTATAATCTACTTCCCTCAAATCATAGTTAATGTTGTTCTCCCACCTCATTCTTGGTCTACCAACTGGGCGTTTTCCCTCTGGCTTCCCTACAAGAAGCTTCCACACACATCTTTCATTCCCATATGCGCAACATGTCCTGCCCGTCGCAGTCTACGAGACTTAACTGTTCTTATTATATCTGGCTTCCTATAAAGACCATGTAGTTAATTGTTATGTATAGTCTTCTCCATTCACCTGTCTGTTCATCTCTCTTTGGTCCAAAAATTTTCCTAAGAACTTTATTCTGAAATACCCGTAATCTCATTTCCTCCCTTAAAGTAAGAGTCCATGTTTCGCACCCATATAATATAACTGGTAGAATAATAGTTTTATATATTTTCAGTTTAACGTTTTTTGAAAGGAGTTGGGACATCATAAGTCTCTGCAATGCATAATAGCACGCATTTCCAGAATTGAGCCTATGTTTAATTTCTCTGTGCATCTCATTCCGGTTTGTGGTTATTGTTCCTAGGTATTTGAATTCAGCCACTTCCTCAAAATTTCCCTCATTTGTCATTAGCTGTCCATTTCCATTATATACTGAATTTCTACGTGTGATCATATATTTACTTTTATTGATATTTACTTCCAGTCAGCTTCATCTTCGGTAATTTCTCGTCAACTGATGTTATGTCGATCGGAAGAATTGCTTCTTTCTCTCTCTGTTGGTGAACCAATAAACATAGGGAAAACAAAAAGAAATTTGAAAACACGAGCGAAAGAACATCTTACAAATGTCAAAAATGGTGAAGTGGAAAAGTCAGCAGTAGCTGCTCATGCTTGGTCTGAGAAACATCTAATTGATACAAAAGTCAGTCTAATTAAACAAATAGAAAAACAAAAAGAACTCACAATTTGGAAAAAAAAGATCCACATTAAAAAAAAACAAGAAAAAATTCATGAACTTCGAAATTCCTGCAGATTCCGAGTTGATCTGGAGGTTTATCGGTCCACCAACAGAGGGAGGAAGAAGTAGTTCTTCTGATTGACATAACATCAGTTGACGAGAAATTACTGAAGATGAAGCTGCCCAGGCTTTGAAACAGGTCGAGTTAGAAGACTGGATATGAGGTGAGGTATGAAACATTTTAATTTAATCTTTCATTTTACAATAATATTGCCTTGTTTTTCTCCTACTTGTTTTCATTAAATGTATTATAATTTTCTGAAAGACGTCTTCGCTTTCCAAACACTGTAACTATTTTGTATGTGCAACCTTAAAACCTGAACACTGATTGGTACTTTTTAACTCCTGGCACGACAGGCCTCGAAGGCCTTTTGTCTACCAGCCAGCTGCTGGCCTGATATCCACATATGTTAATTACAGAAATAGACGATCATCCAATCAGTGTAGTGTTGATATGTGGTCAGCAAGTAAGGTCTCCGAGGCGTTATAGCTGGTTTTCTCTACCTGGAGCCACTACTAATTGTAGGTATCCAAATGCCTCACAATGCTGGGTGGGCATGGTCCCAAACTGGCCAAAATTCCGTGAGAAAATTTCTTCCCCCATGGAGACCCGAACCAGCACAAGTCCCTTAGCTCTGTGCCATGGCATCCTGTCTCAACCACTCGGCTACAGTGCTGGACGATTGGTACTTTTGGAGGTGTAAGCTTTTTATAAATGTGTTGGAGAAAATGTTTTTGTATATCTCACCTCATAAAGTTGCATGTATTCATGATACCGGTTTCAGTGGTCATTCACCTTCATCTTCAGCCGGACTCCAAGTGTAAAAATTTTGCGATAAAACACCATCTTCCAATTAAATTAAATTATTTTTAGTCTGATCATCTTACCTCAATATTAAAGAAAGACTAAAAGTAATTTAATTAAAATAACCTCAAAATATCACTTCCTAAAATAAAATACCATCTTCCAAACTGTTATCTGTTGTCGTTTTTATGAACTTCGAGATCTAATTTTCTCGTTGGGAATTTCAAAATTCATGGCTCTATATTTATACTTCTGAATGTATATCTTTTCCCAACTTTTAATTCCAAAGATTTTCTAAATGTTTTAAAAAATTAGTTTCTCTTCCAATTTTGTGATTCTCTAGCAGACTATGAGCCACAATTGCCGCTTTTTCATTTTCATAATTTTTTAATATTTCTAAAGTGTTCTTTTATACGAGTTTCTAAATTCATTTAGTTTTTCACACACATATATATACTATCCTGCAGTCATTGCAACTAATTTAATGAATTCCAGATCCTTTACTATTTTTACTTTTTATTAGTTATTAATAGATTAATATAATAAATTTGGAATTTTTAACATTATGAGGTTTTATGGATGAGAATCAAATGAATCCTGAATTCTTCTTACCTCATAATTCTATGTTTTTTTAAACACAGCACCGCAGTATCGGCGACCATTGTCACCATCATCAGCTGTTTTCACGACTGTCAGTTTTTTCTTTTGCCGGTAATTATCCAAACTGCCATCTGGTGTTCTTTTGAAGGAGTCATTTTCTAAACTGCCATCTGTTGTATTCTTGAAGAACTTCGAGATTCCGGACTAACCAAGCTTGATGGAAGTTTAGAAAATGACTCCTTCAAAAGAACACCAGATGGCAGTTTGGATAATTACCAGCAAAAGAAAAAATTGACAGTCATGAAAACAGCTGATGATGGTGACGATGGTCGCAGATACTGCGGTGCTGTTTTTAAAAAACATAGAAGTATGAGGTAAGAAGAATTCACAATTCATTTGATTCATATTATTAGATTACCCAGATTAAATTTGTTAATCGTTGCCAATGTAATATTGAATTTGTTAAATAGTTTTTTTAATTTTCTGTGTGTTCCAGAATAGTAAGTAATTTTCTTGAATTGTTTCCTTTGTTTTAAATCAGGTTGTAGAGTAGTGTATTCTTTAAGTCTTTTTTGTTTTATACCTAATAATTACTTCTCACTTTAAATTTTATTGAATGAAAGCTGTGTTTTAAATATTTTTTATAATTTATTTTCTACTTTTTAATCATACTACAAGTCTCAAAACATATAATGTAATTTATCCTATAGTTTTCTTCTTGTCAAGTCTTTTCATTTAATACCAATATTAAGAGTGTTGTAAAGAAAAAGCTAATCTGCCATCTTGCAGCAGCTGCCATTTTGAACGTATTACAATATTGAATATAACAGATTCACCGGCATTATCGAACACGCAAGTTCATGGCTGCATGCATATAAATTCCCCATACATCCCTATCCAGAGCTAATGTTTTCCAATCATTCCCTGTATAATTTACTTCCCTCAAATCGTGATTAATGTTATTCTCCCATCTCATTCTTGGGCTACCAACTGTCGCATGGAAAACAAGAGGGAAGGATTTTTCATGCAACTCTTTTATTCCTCCGAACATTATTGAGTATACTATATTGTATTGTCAGCAAAACCAAAGGTGTGTGCAAAATTTTAGCATGATTGGATATATGGAAGTGTTGAAAAAAAATTCTCTCACAGAAAGAGACAAGTAAAATTGAATAAAATCTTGTAAAAAAAAAATTTGTGCTTTTTAATTAGAATCACATAGTTGACAAAAGTAGATGTGATGTTTTCATGATTTTGCATAAAATGAGCATAAACTTTTATTGATATTTTTTTTTTAAATTTAACATTTCTCACTGAATGACAAATTATATTTGAAGAGAAAAAGAAGCTGCCAGATCATCATCATCATCTTAAGGCACTACAACTTCAAAATTTAATGTTTTGGCCTTCTCAATCTTCTGCCAATTTCAGGTTTGACACCCTCATCTTCTTCAAATCCTCCCAAATATCATCCTACCACCTCATCTTAGGTCTACCAACAGCTCTAGTTCCTGTAGGCTTCCATTTATATAGTTTTTTAACTAATCTCTGTTGATCCATTCTTATCAGATGACCAAACCACCCAATCCTAAGAGATTTGATGTAATTCATTATTTTTGATTTTGAATTATATTATTTAACTAGCTAATACCCGGCGTGCGCTGCTACTCCTAAATAAATGCTAATGTGTTTTTACCAACAGCCTTGAGCTGAGAGTGATTTTTAGGGGTGAAGGGGTTGAATATTACAACTCTCTTATAGTTTATGTTCATCCCCGGAATCTCCTGAACATTTTTCAAAAAGCCCCATCACAATCGGATGAATGGTATGGCAGAGCACGCTTGCCTGGGAATCTATTTATCCTGATCTTCTTGGAATCAATGAAAGACAAAAATGGTTATTGTGAGTTATCCATAAAAGATAAACATATGCTGTCATGGACTTTTTTGTAGAGTTTTTTTGAAATATTCAATTCTGTGTACATTAATGTGGTGTATTTGTTATGGTTTAGGCAGCGTAAGCCATTTAAGTGTCAAAATTGGGACTTTATTTCACGTTTTCGCTACAAAGGGTGATTTTTCAGGGGTGAAGGGGTTGAGTATTACAACTCCCTTATAGTCTATGTTCATCCCGGGATCTCCTGAACATTTTGCAAAAAACCCCATCAAAATTGGATCAAGGTATGGCTGTGCATAGAATACGAACAAACCAACCAACAAACATTGATTTTTATATATTAGATTCACTATTTGTTTTGATTTTCCAAGTTTGGTCTCATCCTTTATTTGGACCAAGCTGCCAAATAGCACGTAGAACAATGGTTCATAGCCTTTGGCACTCTCGGAAATTGTATAGATAAGAGAAAAATTCACATTAGATTGGAGGCCTAGGTAGCTCGGTTAGAAAGAGCACTAACTCACTGGCACTATCCCCGGCGCAGGCTTAAGTTCTCCAAACATCCTTATCGTGAGCTAATGTTTTCTAATCATCCCCTGTATAATCTACTTCCTTCAAATCATTGTTAATGTTATTCTCCCACATCATTCTTGGTCTACCAACTAGGGTTTTCCCTCTAGTTTTCCTACAAGAAGCCTCCATGCCCCTCTTTCATTCCCCATGTCTTGCTTATTGTAGTCTACGAGACTTAATTGTTCTTATTATATCTGGTTTCCTATAAAGGTCATTTAGCTCATTTGTTATGTAGTCTTCTCCAATTTGCCTGTCTGTTTATCTCTCTTTGGTCCAAAAATTTTCCTAAGAATTTATATTCTCAAATACTCGTAATCTTTTCTCCTCCCTTAAAGAAAGAGTCCATGTTTCGCAACCATGTGTATAGAACTATAGACTTTGGATTCAAACTCCAGTCTAGGTGTAAATTTTTCTCTTCAAATATAAATTTTTATATTTAAGAAAATAAATGTAATGCTATCAAAATTGTAATATAAACAGTCTACTCATGTCTGGCTTAAGGGATGAGATGAGAAGAAGCCTCTACTTTGAAGGTCTGTGATATTGTGATATACAGTGAATCCATTTTAAGACGAAACCTCGCATCATTCAGCCGCCGCCGCTGTGAGCAGTACGATCGCAGCATGGGATACAAGTTGTACACAATATCCCAGCGGTTAGTTGCTTCAGTGTGTCATACTGGGACGCTTGTTGTCATGTGTTACATAAGAAAGTAATCGAAAATGAAGTATACGGTTGAACAGTGAATTTATTTGGTGGAATGTTATTTATTGAGAAATAACCATAGAAGGCACTTTCGGAGATTTTCTCAAAAATATCCTGACTGTATGATTCCTACAAAAAACGTGCCTTTCGAAGTGGATGAAAAATGGCATACAACAGGTTCAGTTTGTGACAAACCGAAGAAGCGTGAAAGGCACGTTTTAACAGTAGAGAAACTTGAGGATATTCGGTTGCGATTAGATGTAAGTCCTAGAAAATCACTAAAATGTTTGGTGCAGGAAACTAACATATCCAAGGGGCAGTCCACGAAGCGACCAGACTGCTGAAATTTCGACCTTATAAACAAAGGTTTATGCAGGAACTTAAACAGGCAGATTTCACCACAAGAATGGTGAGTAATAAGCCTCTATTTGTAGGCCTATTTTTATAATAATCTAAATTAGTTGAGTTACTTGTATTTTGTAGCTTCTAACTGTCTTCATTTGCCGATAGTAACAAAACACACTCCCCACTGGTGCAAGCACAATAGCAGGCAAAGTGAGAGCCACTGCAACACTGTAAAAAGGTTTCCGCTTAAAATGGATTCCCTTACAAGGATGTTGGCGACCAGGCATGGCATACCATCATAGAGGCAGATGAAATAAAATAAAATAGATACATGAGTATGATGTAGTAGTGGAATTAAGTTTTTGACGGGGAAAATGGGGATAAATCTCCCCTGACTCCATTTCATCACCATGAACCCTACATGGAGCGACCGAGATGCAAACTCGGGAACCTAGAGATGAGGGAATGTGTAACCACATACATAAAGGATTATCATAAGTAATGCCACGAGTGTTTCCAAATTATCGACAAATTCACGACTCACGAAGTGAGGAGTGAATTTATCTAGAGAATTTGGAAATCAAGAGTGGCATTTGTTAGGACTATTTAACGATTAAAATTAAGCTGTTTTACTCACAAATCATTATTTAACTATAGTTATTTTAAAATATTTATATATTTAATGTAAACGGCGATGTTTGAAAACAAATGAGAAACGATAGGTATGCTTCATCTGCTTCTTTTGTTTATCACTGCAACCAGATCATACTATTTATTGCCAAAGGAACGCAATATTGTAAGAATGCTCTCTAGTGGAGAAAAAATGAAACATCAAATTGTATATTAGTTCATTTCTGATGTCGTATGATGTAAATATGACAATTATATTTTTGTGGATATTACCTGGGAAAAAATACATTTAAGAAAGTGCAAACAGTGGTTTCTTTTTTGGTGGTATAATAAATTGCTACAAATGTTTTTATATTAACACCTGCAAGCACTATGTGTTGACATTATGCACTATATATACAATCTGGTAGCCGTATTTCTTGCAGGCCCAGTCACTGTAAAATAATGGTCAGACCTGTTCAGAATATTAAAAAGGAGGAATTCTTTAATATGGTAATTTAACACTGATAAATATTTCGTGAAACACGACTCTGATTGGTTGTAAAACAGAAATCATTGAAACGTGATTGGTCATTGACTCCCATTTGGGGCATGAGTTAAATAGTCATGTTAAATGAATTTTTAGGTTATTTTAATTTATAAACTATCTGATTCTTGATCATGTTATTGTTCTGCTGTTTATTTATTGTTTGTAATGCTGATAGCTGTCCAAAGACAAATAAAATATTACAACAAAATTATATATATATTTTTTATAAACCAAAAATCATTGAAATGAAAACTAGCTATTAACATTATTACTTTGTAAAGGAAATTAATAAATTACAATAGGAAATAACATTATGAGATTCTTCTTAATAAATTAGATGAATCTGGAGTCTGGAAAAGCTGATGATGGTATACATGGTACATCGAAACATGTTCAAATGAACAAGAATGATTAAGTAGTTCAGTTTATCTTGATGTTATATTTTTAAATTAACATTTTCCAGAATTGGACTTAGTTTAATTTTAGAAAGAAAAATTAATGCTCAGACCAGGATTCGAACCCCGGATCTCTTTTATCATTAATTTATTATTTAATCGTTCATACAATGTTTCTTCATAATTACTATAACTTCGAACAGTTACTTCAATGGTACACAAAATAATTATTAAATCTTGTTAATTTCACCCTGCTTAGCCAAACAATGTCACAACTTGCATAGCTCATATTTTAGGCCGGCTGAATATTCAGGCCATTTCAGCGTTATTTTACGCAAGGAATACGAAGCTTTAATAAATACAAAAACAATTTTATTCAACATACTATCAACTAAAAATATTTATTAAATGAATTTTAATTAAATAATCAAATTTGGCCATTTTTGTCAAAATTAAAACATATTTTTCCAGAATTTCAATGCTCTAGAACACATCTAAATCTACTTAATTATGTCATATTAGAAGGATGTGAGCAAGTGTCTCTATTTTAACTGCATGGAAATGTTTAGACTGGTTTTTCCCACATTTTTATTTTCACTGCATTTCTGCAAATTCAAAACAAAATAGCATCTACAATTTTAAGCTAAAGGGTTGAAATTTTTTACTGCATTTTCTAAAAGTTATGAACACTAAACTAATTAATGCATGGGAATAGTGACAATTTTTCAAAATAAAACATTAAATTTATGTTGAGGTTTATAAATTTTTAATTCTAGACCAGCAGGAGATATATGGTGTATTTTTCTCCATTTATATTCTCCATAGAGATATTCTAATGTATGATTTTTGTAATTATCTCAATAATAAATGAGTTGGAGAAAATGTTTTAACATCTCACCTCATAAAGTTGCGTGTCTTCACAATACTGGTTTCAAAAGTATAGTATTACTTCCATCTTCAGTCAAGGGAATTTGACTGAAGATGGAAGTAATACTATACTTTTGAAACTGGTATCGTGAAGACATGCAACTTTGTGAGGTGAGATGTTAAAACTTTTCTCCAACTTATTTATTAATATAAAATAGCTCATAGCGTTTCCTCCCACTATAATTTTAATTAAAATATCTCAATAATATTATTTTAAAAATTGAAGAGTTTCCTTTGAAAATTGAAAACTATTTTATTTTGTTAATTAAATAAAAATAAACATAGTTTTATTTGATTTTCATATTTATTATATAATTCAGTGACAGCTGTTTCGGTACACTGTACCTTCTTCAGACATGTTAACAAATTATGAATTGTGTTCCAGCTGATCTAAGCAACAATACAACAATATTTATTTAAATTTTTTAATTTAACAAAGGGGATTCATTCAAATCAAGTTGAGAATTTAACAGTTTGTTACTACTTTTCAATTTATTTATTTCTACAGCCTGCCAAAGATCTAAACTTTTTAAACCACTAAATATCACCAACAAGGTTAAAATGTCCACCTTTGGAGCGAAACAGTGGATTAATTGGACTGAATTGTTAAGCATAGTTAGAATATTCTAAATTTCTGTTATGTTGCTCGCATGTGTTCCTTTATCCGAGAGATAAAAGGTCTACCAGTTTTTCCTATATAGAAATTGTCACATGTGCCACACTTCAATTTATATACACCTGATAATTTTAACATGTGACAATGTCTATATAGGACAAACTGGTAGACCTTTTATCTCTCGGATAAAGGAACACATGAGAGCACATAACAGAAATTTAGAATATTCAAAATATGCTAACCACCTATTCCAATTTAATCATTGTTTCGATCCAAATTTTGAAATTTTACATGTTTGTGATAAGGGTAAGAAGTTAGATCTTTTGGAGGCTGTAGAAATAATTAAATTGAAAAGTAATAACAAACAGTTAAATTCTCAACTTGATTTGAATGAATCCCCTTTGTTAAATTTAAATAAATATTGTTGTATTGTTGCTTAGATCAGTTGGAACACAATTCATAATTTGTTAACATGTCTGAAGAAGGTACAGTGTACCGAAACAGCTGTCACTGAATTATATCTTAATAAATATGAAAATCAAATAAAAACTATGTTTTATTTTTATTTAATTAATAAATATGGATTTTCATCAAGTAAACACCAACTCAATTGATTATTTTATTTTGAATTCAGACTTTTTTCAAAAAGAGACATACAATAACTCAAAACCATGAGCCTCACAAAAAACAAACTCCACTGTTCTACAGGACTAGAAGGCCCTTAGCCTACCAGCTGGTTGCTGCCTCACATCCACTTGTGTTAATCACAGAGGTAGACGATCATCCAGCCAGTGTATGGGTCACATGTGGTCAACATGTTATAGTGGTTTTCTCAACTTGGAGCTGCTATTTATTGTAGCTACCCAAATTCCTCATGATGTTGGGTGGGCACTGGTCCCATATTGGCTAAAATTTCATGAGAAAATTTCTCTCCCCATGGAGCCTTGAATCAGCGCAAGTCCCATAAACTCTGCACCAAGGCATCTTGCCTTAACCACTATGCTACAGCACAGGACCTCGAAGCTAACAGGAACATTATTTACTGTAGATGGCTAAGGCAATAACCCTCAATCTTGAAGCTTGAGGGTTCGAGTACCAGTGGGATCAGGATTTTTAACTTGACCCAAAACTTCTGGCAGCACCATTGCCGTAGGGGTCGACTGAGCCTCTAACTGAAATGTCTCCTCCTCCAAGAGCAACAGGCCTAGAAGGCCCTTGGCCTACCATTCGGCTGCTGGTCTCACATCCACGTGTTAATCACAGATGTAGACGATCATCTAGCCAGTGTAGGGGTGACATGTGGTCAACATGTCGGGCCCCCCAGCCGTTATAGCTGGTCTTCTCAATCTGGAGTCGCTACTTATTGTAGCTACCCAAATGCCTCACGATGCTGGGTGGGCACCGGTCCCATACTGGCCGAAATTCCATAAGAAAATTTCTTCCCCCATGGAGACTTGAACCAGCGCAAGTCATGTAGCTCTGTGCCAAGGCTTCTTGCCTTAATGACTCAGCTATGGCACGGGACAATTGAAATAAGTATCAGACTTAAATTCTGGGGGTAAAGGTAGCTGCCATGCAGGGCTGACAACCCAGTTGATATCAAGTACCAATTCTCTAGAAAAGTGGGAGTATTGACCTACTACCATATGGTCTCCTAAGGCCTACAGAGGTATCTGCCTTCCCATCAGAGTATTATTTTATTGTAGAAAACATCACTATGAGGTTTAATTTAAAATAAAATTCTTTTCACCTCACCTCATATCCTGTCTTATAATTTGATCAGTTTCAAAACCTAGGCTGTTTCATCATAAGTCATTTTATGACCGATGTTCTGTTGTACAGGAGCACTGCTGCTTATTCCATCTGTTGGTGGACCGTTGAATCTTCGAATCAAATCAGCTTCCCCGAGAATTTCAAAATTAAATTTTATTTTCTTCTTCAAGGTTTTGGGGAAAAAAAAATCTGCATTTAAAAAGAGAAAGAAAACTTATTTATTTATTTATCTATCTAATGGTATTTAAACATTAACAGAAATATATTTAAATTAATATTGGGAAGTAAACATTATGAGGTTACATCATTAATAGTGAGTGGAGAACATATTTTTAACGACTCACATCATATATTTTCAAATATCTTTGAAACCGCCGGTATCAAAGATATTTGAAAATATATGAGGTGAGTCATTAAAAATATGTTCTCCACTCACTATTAATTAACAGAAATGTTATTTGTTCATCTGATTCATTATCATGGATCTGGCTTCGCAATTTTTCCGGTCTCAGAAGTACTGCGAAGAGCCAGGCAGCGCATTAAGTGTTCCCTGTCCATATCTTCATACAGATTACAAAACTTGAAGGTGGGCGCTTGAAGTATTCCAAAGCGAGACAGATGTTTGGCAAGAATGTCGTGTTGTTTGTAGATGGAACTTCACAACAGCTTCTTGAAAGAAAACTAATTGAAGTTTGAAATTCCCAGGGAAGTTAATTTGATTCAGAGGTTCATCAATCCACCAACAGATGGAGTAATGATCATAAAATTACTGATGATGAAGCAGTCTAGATTTTGAAATCGATCTAAATAGAAGACAAGATATGAGGTGAGGTGAAAATAATTTTATTTTTTAATTTTAATTATTTAGTTGCTTACTAGATCTCTCTTTGAGGTGACGTTGCAACTATTTGTCACTCATTGATATTCACAGGGAAATAAACATAACACATAACAAATTTATGCTAATTGAATCCCACAAGAGGGAATCTTAATCCCATGTGGGGAGGTAGGAACGCAGATTGTAATGCTTTCCGTGTTAATGCTCTGTCCACTGAGCTAATTCAGGCTTCATTCCCATCCAAGCAGAAATCCTTCCTTTACCTTACTCTACTGGTCCCACATTCAATTGCAATGAATCATCATTCACAAATACACAATGAATGGCTTCTACCTGAAGAAGACATGAAGGGACTCCACACAGCTATAGCATTATTTATTAAATTAATATTGAGAAGCTAAAGCTATTACTATGATAGAAATAAGTAAATTAATGAACACAATTAAATTATTGTAAATCAATTGTAAAGAGAAAAAATTTTGCCTGAACCGGGAATCGAACCCCAACTGTAATGACTTGAAATTATATGACTGTTTATCTGCACTTTTTAGTTAGAGGATTTTCACAGCAGTTAAAATGAGATACTGGCCACGTAAAACATAAGAGTTGTTTTAAAGACTTTGTGACATTGTTCGTTTCACCCCCTCGCCACGATGAGGCACAGGGTATGGAGGGGGGACATGAAATTAAAAAATGCCGAAATATAATTTCATGCCCGGAAGTATGAAATTCCATTACAACTGTCCAACTCTTCCTCGCTTTTCCCTCCCTACTGCACTGAAGGTGCCAATGAGGTACTGGCCGAAAGAACGTGGATCCAGATGACATGAATACTTCCGTTAAAACAAAAAAAAAATTTGTATGACACCTCTCCAACCCTTCCTCGCTTTTCCCTCCCTACTGCACTGAAGGTGCTAATGAGGTACTGGACGAATGAATGTGGATCCAGGCATCATATTTATAAAAAAAATAACTCATTAGGGATGGGTAAGGGCAAAGGGTAAAAACAATATAACACACAAAATATATCTATCAGCTGCTATTTGCAGCGTCGATAGGGGTTGGAACAGCAATTTAATCTGCTTTGATTCCAACCCCTATAATGTTTCTCTAAACCTGCAATAGAAATATTTATTAGACATATATATATATATATATCACTGAAATAATCTAACTACTGAACAATGCTACACCTAATAGAGAAACTACAGTGTCTACGGAACTAAAAAGCATTATAGTTATGAACCTCAAAAAAACAACACTACATTAAGATTAGATAAGAAACACAAGCAATAAAATTTAAACCTCAAAAACACACAAGAAATGATTACACAATAAACACAGAAAAAATATAAATTTAGCCTGAAACAAACAAAAAAGTGATTAAACCTGAAAACACACAAAAAAAAAAAATTGATTAGACACGAAACAATAGTGTATATGTGTGTGTATGTCCACGCACATAGACACACATATACAATAAACACTGTTGTGAGAATATAATGCACGTCTACTTCAGCAACAATCCTGATATGAGGACTGTGACAACAGCGCTTATATTAGGACTGGTGTTATTTGGCCACCTCAGACCCTAGCTGCATCTACTGGGAACTTGACTAACTACTTGTGAAATCTGAAGTGGCCACACTGGCCTGGTTTACTATCTGCATAGTAATGCAAAATAATGATTCAACAAAAATAAATAAAAAATGTCGAAATTAAAACTGAATACAATGAAAAATGTAAAACAATCAGAGCATCAGTTTTCTTTTAAAATTCATTGTAACCTGAACAAGGCAGAATGTTGGTGAGGAAACCTAAACTTAATTACTAAGTCCAGAAGAAATGGACAGGTCAGGAAGACCTCATAATCTTGTATGCTAACCTACAGGTCAGGTAGACCTCAATCTTGTAGACTTACAACTAACCTACAGGTCTGGCAGACCTCAATCTTGTAGACTTACAACTAACCTACAGGTCTGACAGACCTCAATCTTGTAGACTTACAACTAACCTACAGGTCAGGCAGACCTCAATCTTGTAGACTTACAACTAACCTACAGGTCAGGCAGACCTCAATCTTGTAGACTTACAACTAACCTACAGGTCAGGCAGACCTCAATCTTGTAGACTTACAACTAACCTACAGGTCAGGCAGACCTCAATCTTGTAGACTTACAACTAACCTACAGGTCAGGCAGACCTCAATCTTGTAGACTTACAAGCTAACCTACAGGTCAGGCAGACCTCAATCTTGTAGACTTACAACTAACCTACAGGTCAGGCAGACCTCAATCTTGTAGACTTACAACTAACCTACAGGTCAGGCAGACCTCAATCTTGTAGACTTACAACTAACCTACAGGTCAGGCAGACCTCAATCTTGTAGACTTACAACTAAACTACAGGTCAGGCAGACCTCAATCTTGTAGACTTACAACTAACCTACAGGTCAGGACAGACCTCAATCTTGTAGAATTACAACTAACCTACAGGTCAGGCAGACCTCAATCTTGTAGACTTACAACTAACCTACAGGTCAGACAGACCTCAATCTTGTAGACTTACAACTAACCTACAGGTCAGGCAGACCTCAATCTTGTAGACTTACAACTAACCTACAGGTCAGGCAGACCTCAATCTTGTAGACTTACAACTAACCTACAGGTCAGGCAGACCTCAATCTTGTAGACTTACAACTAACCTACAGGTCAGACAGACCTCAATCTTGTAGACTTACAACTAACCTACAGGTCAGGCAGACCTCGATCTTGTAGACTTACAACTAACCTACAGGTCAGACAGACCTCAATCTTGTAGACTTACAACTAACCTACAGGTCAGACAGACCTCAGTCTTGTAGACTTACAACTAACCTACAGGTCAGGCAGACCTCAATCTTGTAGACTTACAACTAACCTACAGGTCAGACAGACCTCAATCTTGTAGACTTACAACTAACCTACAGGTCAGACAGACCTCAATCTTGTAGACTTACAAACTAACCTACAGGTCAGGCAGACCTCAAATCTTGTAGACTTACAACTAACCTACAGGTCAGGCAGACCTCAATCTTGTAGACTTTCAACTAACCTACAGGTCAGGCAGACCTCAATCTTGTAGACTTACAACTAACCTACAGGTCAGGCAGACCTCAATCTTGTAGACTTACAACTAACCTACAGGTCAGGCAGAACCTCAATCTTGTAGACTAGACAACTAACCTACAGGTCAAGGCAACCTCAATCTTGTAGACTTACAACTAACCTACAGGTCAGACAGACCTCAATCTTGTAGACTTACAACTAACCTACAGGTCAGGCAGACCTCAATCTTGTAGACTTACAACTAACCTACAACAGTCAGACAGACCTCAATCTTGTAGACTTACAACTAACCCTACAGGTCAGGCAGACCTCAATCTTGTAGACTTTCAACTAACCTACAGGTCAGACAGACCTCAATCTTGTAGACTTACAACAAACCTACAGGTCAGGCAGACCTCAAATCTTTGTAGACTTTCAACTAACCTAGAGGTCAGGCAGACCTCAATCTTGTTGAACTTTCAACCTAACCTACAGGTCAGGCAGACCTCAATCTTGTAGACTTTCAAACTAACCTAAGGTAGGTCAGGCAGACCCTCACTCTTGTAGAACTTACAACTAGGCGTCACTGGCACTAAATCGAACCATAGGTTCATGGCCGTGCAGATATAAGCTCTCCCTATACTGTTCCAATTGTGGATACAATTATCCACACAAATGTGTACCAGTATTAACCTGAAAAAGAAACCTTAAAATCTAGTTGAGACTGGATTCGCTACTTATTGTAGCGTACCCAAATTCCTCACTATACTGGGTGGGCACCGGTCCATACTGGTCAAAATTCCATGAGAAAATTTGTTCACCCCATAGGTACGTGAACCAGCCGCAAGTACCGTAGCTCTGTGCCAAGGCATCTTGCCTCAAACCACTCAGCCTACAGCACGGGACATTTAACCTGAAAAAGAAACTTAAAATCTAGTTCTGTTGAAATAGGTTATCTCAAACTGGAGTCGCTACTTATTGTAGCTACCCAAACTCCTCATGATGCTGGGTGGGCACCGGTCCATACTGGCTGAAATTCCATGAGAAAATATCCTCACCCATGGGGATTTATACCCAGCACAAGTACCAGATAGCTCTGTGCCAAGGCATCTTTGCCCTTAACGACTCGGCTACGGTACAGGACTTTAACCTGAAAAAGAAACTTAATATCTAATTTCGCTGCAATCGGGAGGACTGATAACATTCTGCCTATGTTCAGGTTAAAAGTACCAGTTCAGTGTAAAATCTTATTCTTCTTCCTACCTTTTACCGTCCCTCGAAGCCACTTGTGTAATCCCTGCTTGTGTTCTTTTCACTTTTAATATGATGTCCAGCGATGCAGCAGGTGTGTCAAGCATATAGGTGTAACCGCACCTGCAAAAATTAGCAGCACTAAATATTGTTCTCGACCTTAAACTACTAGATTATCAACCCCCTGCTTCACCATCTAACAAATATAAATATATTTGCTAGTGTATGTTATATGATCAGTTTCTTACTCGAGACATTTCAACATGATTCAATTCACATCAAATGAAGAAATTATCCTAGTGGTATTATTTAAAACTAGTTAAAAAATAACATCTTCATCAATAAGTTGACCGGAACATAAATCTACAATTTTGTTGAGTTGTTTCTTGACTCACCTCATACTTCTTAACTCCCTTGCAGACTCGAGTTTCTTCACTGCATTTGTGACATTCTCAATGCTATATCACGTTCACAACCTTGTGCATTGAGAATGTCACAAATGAAGTGAAGAAACTCGAGTCTGCAAGGGAGTTAAGAAGTATGAGGTGAGTCAAGAAACAAACAACCCAACAAAATTAAACTAAACCTCATAGTGTTATTTCCTACCTACATAACTTAATAAATCTACAAATTGAATTAGATATGTTAATTATGAAAAATATGATGTTTGTAACTTTAATAGTGGCAACACTGCTGTAGAAATGTTAGGCGATGGAAACCTAATGATGTCGTTGGTAGCATAGGTTAGTTACATAGCACCTTACCCCCAGAACATTTAAAGTATCCATCCCCATATCATGTGCATGTGAACTGGCAAGATGAAGAGAATCTCGTGATAGCTGGTGATCTAATGTAGTGTTGTCATAATATTTTCAAAACAGGAACAACAGAGTTGGATGAAGATTAAATATGCTGGAGACCATACATCATGGCAGTGTCATCAAGGTCTTCAAGAGGTTTATAGGGAATCTACATTGCCTTACAGAACAGTGGCCACAGTGGGTAAAAGCAACATACCATGACACTGTTCTGTAAGGCAATTCAGATTCCCCGCAAAGCCTCCTGAAGACCTTGATGACACTGCCGTGCTGTATGAATTGTGGCACATTCAATCCTTATCCAACTCTTTTTTTCCTGTTTGAAAAACATTGTGACAACACTTCATTAGACCAGCTAACACGATGCTCTGTTCTTTTTTGCCACCTCACATGCGTGTAATGTGGGAAAGGAGAGTTTATATGTTCTGAAATAAGGTAGGTATGTAACTGGTGTATGCAATCGACGACATCATTAGGTTCCATTACATGACATCTCTACAGCAGTATTGTCACTATTAAAGTACCTTACTCATAAGTGAAAATTTCTCACTTATGAATTATTGTCATTTTGGAAAAAGTATATTATAAAATACATAGCACAATGCTAGGTAGAAGCACATAGCTATGTTATATTTTGAATTTTGATACTTCTCAAATAAAGAAGCTAACTCCAAAGATCCAAAATTAACTGAAATAATTGCTGTCACTGGCTAACAGAAGACAGTATATTGAGTCACATGGTTAGTGTGATGCAGTCTTTCAACCTTAGTTTTAGTTTTCTTAATTGCTACTTGTCATTAAGTAGCTAATAAAATCCATGACATATCATCGTAAAGCTGTTTAGAATGTGGGTTTGATTCTAAATAAAACATTGCTTATGATCCTCCAATCTTTTAGAATAAAATAGGGAATTTTCATGGAGGATTTGTTGATAATCTGGTATGTTAAGGTCTAAGGTTTCAATAATTTAGCTTACTTTTCCTCTTCTCTGTAAATTCACAGCTAAAAATACAAAATTTAAAAACATGTTTGGAAATGAATGTTTTCAAATAAGCCTTCTACAGGCCAAAATTATTGTAACTAGAAAGAAAATTTTGCATGTGAACTGGGATTTCAACCCAAAATCTCCAGCTCTACTCACTAGTGCTCTACCACTGAGCTACCTTCTGGAGCAAGCACAAATTGCTCTCTCTTTAATCCCCAAGTCCCTGTAAGTAGTGAGTGTTCAGAAGACTTTATGGGAGAGCTTCTAAGAGCTTGAGCTTCAACTGTAAGAAGCCCTTATGGGGTTTCACTGAAAAAAGCATCAGTTAACTATATATTTTATATGGAAATTAATGTTTTAGAAAATCCATCTTTAGGATATGGTTAAACTGAAAAAAAATTCACAGAGAGTTGAATTGCAAAATGGATAATATCATTGAGAAAGATGCTCACAGCCTTGCAGTTCCTAGTTCTGAGTCAAACTCAGAATCAAGCAACGACAGACCAAAGTAAGCATCTTCCTCTATGGTACATCCCCAGCTGTGGCTACACTTCAATAAAGTACACTTTAAGAGGGAAAATAAGCTTTTTGATTTTTTGGATGAAGTCACCAATGGAATGATTAAAAATTTTGAAATCAACGTTGAAGATACAAACTTTAAGTGTTAGTATCTACATTTGTTATTCTACGCGCTGCGAAAACTTGCATCTTCAACCATTTTTATTACAAACTAAAAATTCTACCATCCCATTAGCAAAATATTACTTTTCTTTATATTTTATTCATTTTTAATCTCTTCAAAATAAAGCATTTCGAAGAGACAACATTTAATTCCAAAAAAATCCAATTTCATGTGAGCTGAAAAGCAAGACAAAATTAGTAAATGACAAAATACACTCTTACATCTAGTTTTACCCTTAAACACTGGAGGCTGAAAAAATGAATTTTTCAAACCTCTTTTTCAACTCTTAAGATTAGATAAAAAATAAATGTTGATCAGATAGAAGTCCACCAAGAAAAATGGTTGAACCACAGAAAGGAGAATGCTATGGTAATCACTGAATTATAAACTAACAGGATGTAGAAGCAGAGGAAGACCAAACAGACCAATGTCACTTTGACAGAGAGAGGGACTGGGCTTAACCCAGAAATATTGATGACAAAGTTTACGAGGAAGTTAATGGACCAGATTGCATTTCTATTGGGCCCAAAGTTAGGTCGGAAAATAATTCAAACCCTAACACATCAAATTGATACAAACTAATTTAAAAAAATTCAAGTCAAACAATAATACTTATCTTTTCAAATCTTCGGACCGAATCCAACTGCCGGCTGCAGTCAAATCATCTGAAAAATTAAACAAAATTAAGTAAGTAAAGATTTGTTTTTAAAATAATTATTTATTAAGATGAAAGTTGGTGATTCTATGCCACCATCCTACAAGTTCAAATAAAAAAGGAAAAACACAATTTATTGTTGCAATATGTGAATAATTATCAAAGCGAAATGAATAGACAGATGAATGGAGAAGACTACATAACAGTGAACTACATAGTCTTTATAGAAAGTCAGATATAATAAGAACAGTTAAGTCTCATAGACTGCAATGGGTAGGACATGTGGCCCGTATGGGGAATGAAAGATGTGCATGGAAGCTTCTTGTAAGAAAATCAGAGGGAAAACGCCCAGTTGGTAGGCCAAGAATGAGGTGGGAGAATAACATTAACTACAATTTGAGGGAAGTAGATTATACAGGGAATGATTGGAAAGCATTAGCTCAGGATAGGGATGTATGGAGAGCTTATGTCTGCGCGGCCATGAACCTATGGGTTCGATAGTGCCAGTGAGTAAGTAAGTAAGTATGTGAATAATTACATGATAGAAATATATTACGTTGATTTTTTCTAAAAAAGTGAGATATGCCTTAAAATGAAGTGAGAAGTTGAGCTTAAACTAACCTAAAATCACCATATTAGCAATGCAAAATATGTGTTAGTCATTGCTCAGACAGTGAAGTAAAAATATCACAACCACTAACAAACAAGTGTACTTACTTACTTACTCACTGGCACTATTGAACCCATAGGTTTTTTGCCGCACAGACATAAACTCTCCATACATCCCTATCCTGAGCTAATGCTTTCCAATAATTCCCTGTATAATCTACTTCCCTCAAATCATAGTTAATGTTAAACAAACAAGTGTACACTAAACTAATCTGTTATACTACCTCACTCTAACTTGTCCATTTTCTCACCCCAACTTGCCCACTAATGTAAGTGGACTGCTGGGATAGAATCCCCTTATATGTGAGTAAACATGTTGGCAATTGGCTCTAGCAGGAACATATGTTATCACCTGGATAACATGATGCTTGTTCTCCAACCAAATATTCACAGTGGCATGGAATAGCTGTTCCATATTTTTAATCAGGAATGTATTTCTGTATTGAATAAGACTAGAAAAGAAACTATTTTGAAGTTTTACGAAGTTTTGGCAGTTCCATCTCTTATCTATGGATGTGAAACCTGGACATTAACAAAGGCAGATAGTAAACAAATAGAGGCTGCTGAAATGAAGATGTTGAGAGCAATAGCAAAGAACCGATAAAAAGAAAAACGAAGATATAAGAACAGAACTTAATATATTTAATCTCTGTGAAAGAATAAGATATTATCAAAATGCTTATCTTCAGCACGTATTATGAATGAATGAACAGCGCATACCAAGAAGAATGTATAATTATAAACCAAAAGGGAGAAGAATGTTGGGAAGAGCATAGAAGAGATGGAAGGACCAATTCGACCTATAATGAGATCGGAACAGGCCATTGGGCTTAATCCTTGTTGTTGATGATGATGATGAATGTATTTCTACCATGGAGATGTTGTATAGACAAGCTTTAGAAATGTGGAGGTGTGTTTTTTTTCTTTACGAACCCCCTGCAAATCAGTTTGTTTGCTTAGAGTGAGGTGAGGGGATATATTGCTTGCTTTCATGTCTCCTGTCACTGGCGAACTGCCAGCTCATAAGGAATCTTGGCGGAACTGGATGAGTTAATCTAAAACTTCAAGATTTTGATTTGTTACATTGAGAGCACGTACAACGATAGAATAAATATTGTTTTCAGTTTTATTACAATATTATTCCTGTGGGGGACCTTGTAACCCCTATCGGACACATCCCCTGGGTGGCAGATGGGGGATTCCACCAGTTATGGTGGGGTGGTCGAATAGCTATGGTAATAAGGACCCATGGACCAACAAGGAGCCCAGTTCCTGGGGGCTTAAAAATGCTGGGACACCCTCTCTCCAGGATTATAAATATGGAGGGCCCATGCCCGGAGTAACAAGGGTGAAGACTCCAATGGTCTAGTCAGAGCGGAAGGAGCATCCCTTCATATAGGGCTAAATGTTTTAAGCCATAAGACGGCAGCCCTGTCACCATTTACTCCACAAGAGGCTGGTTACCTATTTGGTGTAATAATTAACTAACTAACTACTAACTAACTCACTGGCACTATCGAACCCAGAGGTTCATGGCCGCACGGACATAAGCTCTCTATACATCCCTATCCTGAGCTAATGTTTTCCAATCATCCCCTGTATAATCTACTTCCCTCAAATCATAGTTAATGTTATTCTCCCACCTCATTCTTGGTCTACCAACTGGGCGTTTTCCCTCTGGTTTTCCTACAACAACATTCCATCACCTATTTCATTCCCCATTCATGCCACATGTCCTGCCCATTGCAGTCTATGAGACTTAACTGTTCTCAATATATCTGGCTTCCTATAAAGACCATGTAATTCATTGTTTTGTAGTCTTCTCCATTCACCTGTCTGTTCATCTCTCTTTTGTCCAAAAATTTTCCTAAGAACTTTATTCTCAAATACTTGTAATCTCCTTTCTTCCCTTAAAGTAAGAGTCCATGTTTCGCATCCATATAATATAATTGGTAGAGAACAATAGTTTTATATATTTTCGGTTTAACGTTTTTTGAAAGGATTTGGGACGTCAAGAGTTTCTGCAATGCATAATAATTACTCGAAGTATTCACAATGAGCACAAAATTGGACCACATAAGAAATGAAGAAATAAGAAGTGAATTTGAAATATATTCAATCATCATCATCATCCTGCCAGGTATTAGTCCTAGAAGAACTGTTACGGCCTGAGAAAGCGGTTTTCGTGCCATCTTTTCATAGGTCAACCAAGTGACCGTTTCCCATTTGGACAGTAGTTCATTATTGCCTTGGGGATCCTGGATCTAGCCATTCTTGAGACATGTTCCTTCCAGTTTAGCTGATATCTGGAGATGTAGTCCAGTATTGGTGACACATTATGTTCTTGAAGGATAAATTTTCTTTTTTCCATTCATTAGCCTTATTCGTCCGTAAGTCGTCATCATGGTGATCCAGTCTGGCTTTTCCTTTTATCAGGCTTGAAAGCAATAGAATGTCCCACCAACTAGTTGCTAGCAAGGAGGTGGTAAGTCCAGCGATGGGGTTGCCATCTTTATGCATCTGGACCTGCTTCAATACTGCATTTACTCAGTATTAGTTGGAATGGTTACACCACCATGACTCGGTCCCCAGAACCTCGTTTGTTAAAACAGGTTGCACCATGAGAAGGTGAGGTTGAGAATTGAGTAGGAGATGTTATATGAGACACTTCACTACTCCTTGCAAATATATTCAATAAATGATATAATTCAATAACACAGCGTCGACTGTGAACAGCATGTCCAGAGAATGGAAGAAACAAGATTGCCCAAGATAGCATATCATTATAAACCAAAGGGATTAAGGGATGTAGAAAGACCTAGGAAGAGAGGGAAGGAATCATTATGAATTTGGAACAGGCAAATCGCCTAAACCCTGAAGTGAAGAAGAAGAAATTATTATTATTAGTTTTATTTTGGCTTTACTTTAGATTAGGTCATTCTATGATTTTCCATACAAATTTCTTATGTCACTGTTGCACTACATACTTTTGCCATTTTAACAACATTTCATATTATTTTAAACATTTTGCAACAATTCTTATAACATATTTTACAATTATTAATTACTTAACGAATAAGTGAATTCGGAGTCATCTTTCCTCATAACTTCTATTTGAATTAGTTTCAGTATATCATGTACTCGTATACCACTGTCAGCTTTTCCAGACAGTTGAAATTTACGTTGTAGGAAAAACAGTCTGAAAAAGCTGACAATGGTATACATGATACATGAAAACTAATTCAAATAGAACACAACAAGTTATGAGGTAAGATGACTCTGATTCACCTTATTTATTAAGATGAACCTCGATGTTAATTCCTAATGTAATTTATGGAAAAACTGCATTTAAACTAGCATGAAATATTTTCAAAGTACTATAGAACAACAGTGCGCATGCGCCAGAGTTTATAGAACCAACGATAACCCACAATCAAACCACATATCGATTATCATCCTCGATTACTATCCGTCGTTATGAAATTTAAATGACCAATATTTGCAATAAATCCCCAAATCTATATTAAAAAAATATTAATAATATTAAAATTACCAAACATTTATTAAAAATGGGTTTACACTTACTTATCACTCCTTAACGCTGATCCAACCAGCGATAACCCAAAACAGCGATAGAAAAATCATAGACTAAGTAATATACTCTGTGGAGAAAATAGCAGTTAGCATCACAATATTGTCTAACAGAGTCATAATATTGTGATTTGCATATTTGAATAAATACTTCAAAATTGTCTAATAATGTTATAACATTGTTTGAAAAAGTTTAAAATATTAAATAATGTTAGTAAATACAAAAGAAGAGCTATAGTTTACACCAATATAACTGAAAAATCAAGCGCTAGTAAAAGTGCAGTTGAGCCCTAATTTTAAAAATGGTATAGTTGAACTTGCAGCCAGTTTAGGCAAGAGCTGCCACTCTTATATATTTCAATATTTCTGTAAAATGGTGAATATGTAGAAGTGGGTGCTGGTAATGAAATACCAACCCAGTATTTGCCTTGAAGGCTTCGGAAAAATCAAGGAAAGAATTCAAGTAGGTTGGCCGTAACCGTGGTTTGAACCTGGAACCTCCCATATAAGTCTCAAACAATTAAGTCAACTCGATCGAAAATTGATACATTAATTTTAATAAATAATATTCCAATACTAAAATCTACTTGAATTTTATATTTAAATCCACGTATATGGAAATTAAAACTGAAATTCTTCAAAATAATATACTTTTCTGAATTTAATTTTGTACAAGTTGCAATCAGTTCTATGCACTCAACAGTTTTCCCTAAATTATGAAATTTATGTAAAACCAATTAGCTATACAATATTTGCATAATTTATTATCGAAAGCCCTACTTACGCAATTTATATTTATAATAATTATTATTAAATAAACAAGTTAACACATACCGCGTAAAATTCTTGCACTTCATTGCTTCAATCAATCATCCCGGCGCCCTTCCTAAATGAGCTCTCTAATTGGTTAATAATGAGAAGAGGTCATTGACTTCAAGTTGATTTTCCCGCTTTGTATATGTGGTGCATTCTGATTGGTCAACTCAAACTAGAGTAATCCTATGGATGTAGATGATTGACCGCCATATTAACTGTTTGAAAAAACGAAGACAAAAAAAATGTGCACGGCTTTTAGCCGTTTTACAACTAAATAATATATATTTATTATTTCAAGTTTGAAATATCTAATAATTTCATCAAAGATCTTCAGATATTCCGAAGTAGCGATAACCCACGAAGATATTCCACGTATATCTTATCTGGCTTCTGATTGGCTGAAATAGGGAGTCCTACTGTACCACTGTAATTCCTTTTTCAAATCTGATACTAGCTAAGACAATCACGGGAAAGCTTTAAAAAGGGAATAAAACATGTTCTAACACTCTTTTATGAGAGGAATGATGCTTTCACATAGCTTCCGAACATTACTCTAACAGATTGTAAGCAGATACAAAATTGCATACTTACACTTCGAAAGATTAAAAAAGACAAACCTAATGATAATTATTAAAAATGATACGCACACTTACTAAAATATATTCAAGGAATAAAATACTTATTTTAATTGAGTTCAGTAAAAAATAATAGGGACATTTCAATACTCACCGGAGACGAAACGAATTGACGTCCGTTCAACCCGGTGTCTGATCACAAAATGACAATGGAAGGTCATAAATAACGACCAATCAGATATCGCCACCGCGAATCTCATATTATTACATTTATTTTATTTTATTAAAAAAATAATAATATTTTAAAAAATATATAAATAATAATTTTAATTACTTATACTAATATTTATTTTCACAATTTAACAAAAATAATAGTTATAATTGAAATTAATGAGGAGCAATGTATGCATTGTATTACGTTCTGCCATTTTTTTATAAAATGATAAACTTATGTTAAAATATTTCATAATTATGTTTTTTCTTTCTCTCTATTCATATAATTACGTTTTTTACTAAATTTTATGAAATAAATTATTTTCAAAGTATATTTACAGATGATTTTTAACTTAAATAAATGATTAATTAAAAATGATTATCCATATTTTCGATATTTCCAAATCCCAAAATTTATTGATATAGTATTATAAATTACATATAATTGGAATAAATTGCACAAAAAGGAATTAAATTATGTAAAATTTAATAAAAAACTAGAGATTGCAAATTAGGATATTTTTTATGATGTTATTCAAATTTCATAAAATTTACTTTTAGGAACAAGTAAATGTCCCAAATAAAATTTTATTCCAGAAACTGTCGGAAATTACATTATAGCTAGGGTTTAAAAGGAAAGAAGAATATCTAGTTTTATGGGAAATGATTCTAATTTTAAACTTTTTTTTAAATTTTGTATATTTAATTTCATGATGAAGGTATGCAATTTAATTTATAAACTTCGATTGGATGCCCTATTATTTAGGAACTAATATATATATGTATATGTATATAAAGTGGGTCCTGGGTGGTTTAGATTCACAATTGGTCCCTCTAAAACCATTAGGTGTAAGAGTTCACCTGAAGTGAAAATTTAAAAATTGCTCTAGCGGTCACAGTTTTCGATGTTTCATAACAAAGCTCAGTACATCCTGTTAAAATAAGCTGAGATAGGTATTATTAAAAAATTAGCGAAATCTGACAATTAGAAGTGGAGGTTTACCTGAAACCCGAAATTAAAAACTGCCGAAACGACTTGACTGATTTTGATGAATTTTTTTCTGTGTGTTTGAGTGGATCCCTGTATGGTTTAGATTCACAATTGGTCCCTCTAAAACCATTAGGTGTAGGAGTTCACCTGAAGTGAAAATTTAAAAATTGCTCTAGCGGTCACAATTTTCGATGTTTCAAAACGAAACTCAGTAGGCCTATATCCTATTAAAATAAACCGAGGTAGGTATTATCCAAAAATGAGTGAAATGTAACAATTAGAAGTGGAGGTTTACGTGAAATCCGAAATTAAAAACTGGCTAGCAACCATAATGTTTGGTTCATCTCAGCTTATTACATACAATGTAATTAACCTTTAATATTTCATTTGTTTAGGCGTAGCAACGCACGACGGGTATTAGCTAGTGTCGAATATTGTAATGTACAATATATATATATATATATTAGGTGTAGGAGTGCACCTGAAGCGAAAAATAAAAAATGGCTCTAGCGATCACATTTTTCGATGTTTCACAACAAAACTCAGTATACCCTATTAAAATAAACCGAAGTAGGTATTAACAAAAAAATTAGCGAAATCCGACAATTAGAAGTGGAGGTTTACTTGAAATCCGAAATTAAAACCTGCCTGAAGGACCGGACCGATTTTAATATACTTGTGTGTGTTTGAGTGTGTCCCTGGATGCTTTAGATTCACAATTGGACTCAGTAGGTGGCGCTGCGATCGGATTATAGGATTTTTTTATGTCAGATATGTAGTCATCTGCATTATTGTCATATTCTAATCGACAACAATGTGACATCATCATGTCCGCTTCTTGAGCCACAACAAATTGCAATGAGGAGTTTTCTTGCGAACTTATTTGATAATATCTAATAATGTATTTATTAGTGAATTTTATGGTAAATAAATAATAGTTTTAAAAAACTAAAACAACACGATTTATTAGAAAACCGAACTAAAAAATGAAAATAATTTTAATTTCCAACATGCTTGGGATAAATAATTTTACCATCAAAAGCGGTTTTAGTTTTTAATATTTTACAGAATAAGATAAAAATGTAAATATCTTTAAATTCGATTCTATTGTAGTATGAGCTGAAAGTAATGCTCTTCTAAAAAAAACCTCCCAGCCGGATTTGAACCAGCGACCTATGGATTACAGAAATTATATACCACTAGAGTGTACCGCTCTACCAACTGAGCTCTTACAACGATTGACTAAAAAGTCGACAAGTCCGCAACCTATTATACCAGTTTTCATTTTTTTTTAATTTTCTGATGATTCTGGCCAGGATTCTAGAAACAAAATATGAAATTATTGTATTTTCACGAGTCCTTTACAAGTACACAAAGTTTCAAGTCGATCCAATGTTTCTAAGTGGGTGAAAATCGTGTTCAAAAATTCCGTTACAAAGACACTTTTTTTGATTTTCTGATGATTCTGGCCATGATTTTAGAAACAAAATATGAAATTATTATATTGTCACGGGTCTTTTACAAGTATGCAAAGTTTCAAGTCGATCCAATGATTTTAAGTGTGTGAAAATCGCGTTAAAAGATTCAGTTACATAGATACAGGTCAAGCACTAATATAAAGCGTGTAAAAAAGTATAACACAATAACAAAACGAAAAGATTGAAATGTCAAACTCAATGTTAAAAATATCACTTAGTATATGGTTTATCGATAATTCAAATATCGAGAAAACGTTTTAAGAACCCGTTAACAGCAGGCAAGCAAACGTTCGGGCAGGAACGTATTCTTTTACGGATAATTAACAATAACTAGCTCATTTTATTCCAAGAAGATCGGGATAAGTAGATGGATATATCCGCGCGACAACAATGTGACTTCATCATGCGCGCTTCTTGAGCCACAACAGATGGCAGTGAGAGGTTTTCTTGCGAACTTACTTAAAAATATCTAATTCCGTCTTGATTAGTGAATTTTATGGTAAAAAAGTAGCACACTTATATTGTCTGGCCATGTCACGGGGAATTGAACTTCGGGCAGGTTAACCTCTGTCGGGTACGCTACTCTATATCTATATATATGTGTGTGTTATAATTAAATGTTTAACATTGAGCAATGCAAGCTTAATATGGTATGATAAGAAAAATAAATGCCTGGACGGGATTCGAACCCGGAACTCTGAGTCTGGTACCTCAGCGTGTTATCCATTACACCACCAAGCGAATCCAATTCAAACACTTATTTTTCTTACTTATGTATTACATTCTCCATTATATACTAGATGTCGCGAGAACTCGGTCTTCACTGCCATTTAGTAGCTGACTATAACAAGTAAGCAAGTTCTCGCGATATCTAGTAAGAATGGAGAATATAATACATATATAAGAAAAATAAGTATTTGAATTGGATTCGCCTGGTTGTGTAATGGATAACACGCTGAGGTACAGACTCAGAGTTCCGGGTTCAAATCCCGTCCAGGCATTTATTTTTCTTATCATACCATATATATATATATATATATATATATATATTTGTTTGTCCTTTATGCGCTTCCATACCGTTCATTCGATTGTGATGGGGGTTTTTTTTTTACAAGATGTTCGAGAGTTTCGCGGGAAGGTTTTAGGCTATAAGAAAGATGTAATACTCACTCCAACTCCTTCACCCTTAAAAATCGCCCTTTTGTAGAGAAAAACGATTTTTTTTAGCCTTTTGGACGCTGAAATGGCTTACGCTGTCTAAACCATAACAAACACACCAAAATAATGTACACAGAATTGAATATCTAAAAAAATCTAGAAAGAAGTTCGCGACAGCATATGTCTGTCTTTTACGGATAACTCACAAATAACTATTTTTATCTTTCAGCTCATTGAAGCCAAGAAGATCGGGATGGCTTGATTCCCGGGCAAGCGGAACTGTGCACAGCGGGTATTCTTTTACGGATAACTCACAATAACCATTTTGTCTTTCAGCTCATTTATGTCAAGAAGATCGGGATTATTAGATTCCTGGCCAATGCCGGGTGACCAGCACGGGATATCTAAAAATAATTACGATATAAATTTATAATTATTTTTATTTTTACTTATTCAACTAAATAAAAAAAAAACACATTTAATTTATTTAGGCGTAACAAACGCACGCCGGGTATTAGTTAATTGTTTATAAAACAATGGAAAAAACAAATGGGCAGAAATTACTACTACATTTGCGTCAAATTACATAATAATGTAATAATTTAGAGTTTTACATGATCATGTTTTCTTTGCGGTCCGGAACATTTAAATAACTGGCAGAGGAAATTATTGTTTTGTCAATTTAAGGTTATACTGTTCCGGCTCTGCCCTGAGATACTTGATTGAACAAGACTATGATGGTTTTGTTAGAATTGGCAGTTGATATCAGCGAGTCCCAAATAGTAAAATTGACATTGCTTTATAAATTATTAATTTATGGACTCATGTTTGATGGGACTAAATAAACATAATAATATCCAGTAAGAAAGAATACAAAATGCTGAGGAATGCCATTTTTTCCGCGATAGTGCGTTTAGTCGTACTTACAGCAATGGCAACCATGATTCAAAGTTTAACATCCTACATTTCGGGGTTGCCAACCTAAATAACTATACTGTAATAAAAATAACTATACGGTAATATTACATATTACAAACACGCATGTGGGAAGTAAAACTCTGCCCTTTATGCATACTACATACAATGTATATACAAAACATATCCAAAAGGTAGAGTTAATATATATTATATGAAACAAATCACTGCATTTTAAATGAACTGAACTTTATTTGAAACAATATAAAACAATAAATGCGTTCTTGTCTCCATTTTATCACTAAATTGGTCTCATGGCCTCCTGTAGTTTCAACTAATAAAAATTGTCCACACTGTTAACGTTGGTCAATTGTTTATAATGAAACAAATATTTCCAACAAAGGTGTTATTTTACTTTTATTTATTATTTTGAAAAAAAAAAACCATCGCGCAACAAATAATGTACAACGCACGTTTGTGAATTTTTTTTACAAAATCTTGGAAATTAAAAACATCGCTATCGTTTGCTTTTAAAATATTTTCCTCGATTCTGTAAAAACTACTTCCCAACTTAGCATCATAAGATACTATTTCAATAAATACATTTAAATTGAAAATATCCAACACGTGAAACAGAAGCCAGATTGTACAAAACACTAATTAAATTAGTGTTAACTTAGAGGAGTGAAACCTGGGCTCTGACTGAACATGACAAATCTCAACTGGCTGCTTTTGAAAGAAAGATACTCAGAAGGATATATGGACCTATTAAGGAAATTGGAGAGTTGTGAATGAGATGTAACAGGGTTTTATATGAGTTGTATAAATCATAAGATATCATTACAGATATTAAAGTAAACCGACTAAGATGGGCAGGACATACGCAGAGAATTACCAAAAATTAAGTTGAAGAATTATAGATAATAGGCCAGAAGGAAGACAGAGAACTGGAAGAGCGAATTCGAGATGGATGCATGGAGAACTACAGGATGTCACATCTTTAAAACTCAAGAATTGGTGGACGGTTGCCAGAGATAGAGAAGGCAGGAGAAAAATTATGAATTGAAAGAAAACAATAAAAATCCAAGAAATATAAAAACTTGTAAAAAATCTTCTAATATAGTAAGGAGTGTCAGGTGATAGAAAACTACTCAAAATAATGACAGACACAACAAGAAAAATTCACCCCGTACTGGACACAAACCTACGGATTCTGGATATGTCATATGGACTAAGATGTCAGACAGTTTATTGATTAAAAAACCCTAACGTTACACAAAACTATTGAGTAACACTAAGAAATTAGGACTGGAAGTAAATATCAATAAAACTAAATATATGGTCACACGTAGAAATTCATTAAATAATGGAAATGGACAGCTAATGACAAATGAGGGAAATTTTGAGGAAGTGGCTGAATTCAAATACCTAGGAACAATAATCACAAATAGGAATGAGATGCACAAAGAAATTAAACATAGGCTCAATTCTGGAAATGCATGCTATTATGCATTGCAGAGACTCTTGATGTCCCAACTCCTTTCAAAAAACGTTAAACTGAAAATATATAAAACTATTATTCTACCAGTTATATTATATGGGTGCGAAACATGGACTCTTACTTTAAGGGAGGAAAGGAGATTACGAGTATTTGAGAATAAAGTACTTAGGAAAATTCTTGGACCAAAGAGAGATGAACAGACAGGTGAATGGAGAAGACTACATAACAATGAACTACATGGTCTTTACAGGATAGATTTAAACTACCCCTAAGAATATCAAAAATTCCTGTGCACCATGCACTAAAACATAATTATAGAGGAAAAGTAAGCTAAATCAAGCGCCAGATATAATAAGAACAGTTAAGTCTCGTAGACTGCGATGGGCAGGACATGTTGCACGTATGGGGGAATGAAAGACTTGCATGGAAGCTTCTTGTAGGAAAGCCAGAGGGAAAACGCCCAGTTGGTAGACCAAAAATGAGGTGGGAGAATAACATTAACTATGATTTGAGGGAAGTAGATTATACAGGAAACGATTGGAAAGCATTAGCTCAGGATAGGGATGTATGGAGAGCTTATGTCCGTGCGGCCATGAACCTACGGGTTCGATAGTGCCAGTGAGTAAGTAAGTAAGTAAGTAACGTTACACAAAAAGTAAATGCACGTAGGTCTAACTTAAAATGTACCATTTGTGTAACGATAGTCACTGGATGCTAATAGAAAATCTAACTAACTCACTGGCACTATCGAACCCGTAGGTTCATGGCCTTACAGACATAAGCTCTCCATACATCCCTATCCTGAGCCAATGTTTTCCAATCATTCCCTGTATATTCTACTCCCCTCAAATCATAGTTAATGTTATTCTCCCACCTCATTCTTGGTCTACCAACTGGGCGTTTTCCCTCTGGTTTTCCTATAAGAAGCTTCCATGCACGTCTTTCATTCCCAATTCGTGCCACATGTTCTGCCTATCGCAGTCTATGAGACTTAACTCTTCTCATTATATCTGGCTTCCTATAAAGACCATGTAATTCATTGTTATGCAGTCTTCTCCATTCACCTGTCTCTTTATATCTCACGAAGTTTAATTTCTGAGATTTGAAATTGTAATAAACTGAGAAAAATATGATCTAACCAATTCAATTTGTTTGATTGAATTATATGAATCTATTGTTTACACAATGAACAATTAACAGTGGTCTAACATCCGGTTTCGATGTCGTAAGGTATTTAGTGGGAGAGTGTCAGGTGTTAGTATTTATCTTTATACACGGACCAACGGATTTGTGCCGCTATAGCGCTAACATCTGGAAATGTGTGCTATTATGCATTGCAGAGACTCTATAGCGCTAACATCTGGAAATGTGTGCTATTATGCATTGCAGAGACTCTATAGCGCTAACATCTGGAAATGTGTGCTATTATGCATTGCAGAGACTCTATAGCGCTAACATCTGGAAATGTGTGCTATTATGCATTGCAGAGACTCTATAGCGCTAACATCTGGAAATGTGTGCTATTATGCATTGCAGAGACTCTATAGCGCTAACATCTGGAAATGTGTGCTATTATGCATTGCAGAGACTCTTGGATGTCCCAACTCCTTTCAAAAAACGTTAAACTGAAAATATATAAAACTATTATTGTACCAGTTATATTATATGGGTGCAAAACATGGACTCTTACTTTAAGGGAGGAAAGGAGATTACAAGTATTTGAGAATAAAGTACTCAGGAAAATTTTTGGACCAAAGAGAGATGAACAGACAGGTGAATGGAGAAGACTACATAACAATGAACTACATGGTCTTTATAGAAGCCAGATATAATAAGAACAGTTATGTCTCGTAGACTGCGATGGGCAGGACATGTTGCACGTATGGGGAATGAAAGAATAGCATGGAAGCTTCTTGTAGGAAAGCCAGAGGGAAAACACCCAGTTGGTAGATCAAGAATGAGGTGGGAGAATAACATTAACTATGATTTGAGGGAAGTAGATTATACAGGGAACAATTGGAAAGCATTAGCTCAGGATAGGGATGTATGGAGAGCTTATGTCCGCGCGATCATGAACCTACGGATTCGATAGTGCCAGTAAGTAAGTAAGTAAGTATAGCGCTAACATCGTTCTTAGAAAAGTACGTGTCTATACTCACACAATTTCACCGCACTTCCCTCCCACTGCCTCAAACAGCAGCCACAGTAACTTACCGAGTAGGGATGTTGCCAAACAGTGTCAGGCTCTTGATTATTGAATACCTAAGGTTAATTATAACTTCTTCATATTTAATTTAAGTAGGTCTGATGACACCGATGTTGACCTCTACGATTAATGGAAATAATTATAATATAGTAGTGTATATATTTTATTGGTTAAAATGGATATTATGTGAAGGGAATCTACGTATGTCATTTTTAAAGACTGTTTAACTTACGCCCCAAATGGGAGCCAATGACCAATCACGTTTCACTGAAGCTTGTTTTACAACCAATTACAGTCGTGTTTCACCCGATATTTATCAATTAAGTTTATCGTATTAAAGAAAGCCCTTTCTTTTTAATATTCTGAACAGGTCATAGCATTATTTTGCAGTCACAGACTCTCTAAGAAATGAGTTGAATATAGCAATGACGCACTCGTGGCGGGGAACGGACAGCGTAGGATCGTGATGATACAACCACACACATTTTCGTAACTATTTTACAAATTGTCATACTTACCAACTTTATTGAAGTAGGTGTTGGAAGTGTTCATCTTCGTTGTCCATACATTTTTGACACAACTTTATAAAATTTGTTGTACATATTATGGACTGTTGAACGTGATGAAATTTTTACACCTGGGAATCGTGTTTCAAAACGTCTTCGTACTTGGCTGGCAGACTGAGTTAACAAATAAATATTGTTCATAAATAAATACACATTGTTGAGTAGAAAAAATATTAGCCATTATACAGTTTACACTCATACACACGTGATTTGCTTTACACTTATGTTTTATAAGATACACATTTTAAAATTGAAATAGCTTATACACATGTCATTCAGTTTATATTATACCCACGCCATTCAGTTCACAAGGAAAAGCGATCAAGCACCTTATCTACTCGAGGTACACTATCTGACTGTGGCCGTGAACTCGTAAACTGCTGAGTGAGCGCACATTTCAGGTCCCATGTCTGCACGTGTAAGCCTTCGTTATCGCACATCACAAACCCCGCGTCTGGCTTCCACTACTAAACTGATCTCACGTACAAGAATTAAATATTCTCTTGGTATCTTCTTCATTCGTGATTCTAGCTTTTCATCTCTTCTGATCGTCATTATTAGACGCTCTAATCTGCCTATATAAATTGCATAAAAAATGTTGCATTAATATTAAATAAGCAAGTCATTTTAAAATGTCGTCAATTGAAATAAAATGAACCTCATCTATGATGGCATCTGCTCTTTCAGTTGCCTAATTCATAGGGAAAAGATAATGACCTGTTTGTTTCTCATTATCGCAAAATGCTATTACTTGCCTAATAACATTTATTTCACCGCTCGTGCTGCAGTATTCATGTTGAGTTGAATTGACAACACTGGAGTGCAAGTGCAACTAATGTCCCGCAAGAATGCTCAAAATTGTCAGTAGTGAGAGGGAAGAAGGAGAGAGATAAAAGAGAGAGAGATATAGGAATGCAGAGAGGGAAATGGTTTAACGTGGCAGAAAAAGGAAGTAGGGTAAATTCAGCTTACTCCGTGATACTAGGTAACTCCGTGATAATTTGTATTTCCTGTTTCACGGCATTCATTCTGCTCGTGGTAACTTAAAAAATTGTCAGTAGATGGCAGGAACGTGTAGTTCCACAATGACAGCGATCTGCGCGCTCTGGCTGTTCTGAGAGTTTATATTACTTTTCTTTGTCAGTTTTGCTTTGAAAGCTTGTGGTGTCTGTTGTCTTTGTGCTGGTGCAGTGTATTTATTTTTTAATTTCTTACACGTTATTACTAGACTTCTAGATTTTTTAACAGAAATTGGCAAGTGTGTAATAAATAGTATTTTAAATTTTCGATCTTATTGAGTAAATACTTCATTTTATATAGTCTTAACAATGGCGACACATTTCTTAGCTTTTTTTCATCTTTATTAGGTGACTCGAAGCTATGGCGCCAATTACTAAGAAGCAAGACAAGAGGTCTTACACATCTCAAACCATTAAAGAGGCTCTCAAACGTGTCAAAGAGGATAATTGGACTATCTACAGAGCCAGTAAACAATATGGAATCCCGCGGAGCACATTGAAAGACTATGCAAATAAATATTTAGACAATCCTTGCAGTGCTAGTGTTTCAAAAATGGGGAAAACTTTCGTAATGCCTGCCGAGCATCCATTCAATCGTGAAACGAAAATGGCTGGTTGGTATTGGTGGGATAGATTTAAACAAAGATATGATTTAGCTTTAAGAACCCAAGAAAATTTATCTTTAAATAGGGCTGCCACGACTACAAGAGCCCATCTCGACTTTTATGACAAATTGGAGTCTTTGTTGAACAGCCTCGGCATCACTGACAATCCATCACGGCTTTGGAACTGTGACGAGGCAGGGTTAAGCTATGTTTTGAGACGTGGTAATATCGTGTGCCGTGTGGGTAAGAAATGTGTTTACCAACAAGGTTTTGGAGAGAAGGGCCAAACTACCACTCTCTTATGTTGCATCAATGCCTCCGGAATGGACATCCCATCAATGATAATTTTTAAAGGTGTCAGGATGAACGACAGGCTGGCTGAGACTCAGATCTCTTCTTTGATTGGCCTCTCCAATTCTAATCTTTTTCTGGAATGGTTCCAGCATTTTATTGACTCCATACCACCACCAAGACCCGTGGTCTTATTCATGGACTCACATGCCAGTCATGTCACCCCAAACGTCTTGTCTTTGGCAGAAGTTAATGATATCCACATTGTGACATTTCCGTCACACGCGATGCACCTTCTTCAACCACTCGACGTCGGGAGTTTACAGACCACTGAAGGAAGCCTGGAGGAAAGAACTATCAAAATTCATGGTTCAGAACCCAGGTCAGAAACCTGACAGATACAACTTCAACAGGATCCTAGTTGTAGCATATCGTGCAGCATTCCAGGTCACAACAGTGAGCAACAGCTTCTCGAAGACTGGGATATTCCCTTTAAACAGGTCCAAAGTGTCAGATGAAGCTATTGCTCCCTCTCTTGTAACCGAGGCAACAGGAGTTCACACAGAAGAGGAGCTAACGCCAACTAGTGTTAATGAAGTGCTGTCATTACCGGTCAGCAAGGTGACTCCGAAGAAACCAAGAGGTGACCCAACAACAAAATTGTTATCGCCAAAGGGAGAAACCTCAACTTCGAAAATTGGCCAGAAAAAGAATCCACAAAATAAAAAGGAAGACGTTTGTGGATCATGTGGTGGACTCTACTTGGAAGATATGATGAAGAAAAATGGCGCCAAATGGATCCAGTGCCAGTTTTGTCTTGTTTGGTACCATGTAAAGTGCCAGAATGTAATAAGTGTGCTTGATTTCATGTGTGATGGCTGTGAGGAATCAGATGATAGTGATTAAAAACCAAACAGTTGACTATCATGGAGTTACTTCTATAGTATCACGGACTAACCTGAATATCACAGAGAAACCTGTTTTGTGTACAATTATTTTGGATTAATTTATTTTGTTTAAACAATCAAAACACCAAGTTTATACATGAATGTTTTGATGCACGATAATTTCTCTGTATGTTATCAATGCCAACGCTTTAAAATTCATAAAACTAGTATACATAATGTTTAAAAAACCTTAGTATCACAATTTAGAAATATAAACACAACACTGACATGAATTAACAATGCATAGTAAATATAAATAATATAATAAATGTTAAGAACTTTTAAAATTACAAACGAAATTAAGAAATACAGTTTGCAATAAATTTGACAGTAAATAATACATTTTGTTGTTACGAGGGTGGATCAAATATAAACCGGAATTTGTATCTGGAGGCTCTGGTAGCAAACTGCAAAGGTTGCGGTTTGGAGGGGAAGTTGGTGGGGGTGTCTGGAGTAGGGATCTTGATGTGTAGCACTCCGAAGAGTGGCCGCTTGCTTCAGTATGCCATGAGCGAGCAAGAGGTACAACGCAATATTATTAAGATTTTAGCGAAAGAAGGCACTAAACCTTCTGAAATTTTGAGAAGGCTCAATGCGCAGTTTGGGGAAGCAACCCTTTCGAAGACGCAGGTGTATGATTGGCGCATAAAAATGTTAGTGGGCCAGGATTCAGTGGAAAATGAGCTCCACCATAGACAGCAATGAACAAGCATCACTGCAGACAACATTCGTGCTGTACGGGACCTTATTCAGGAGGATCGGCACATAACAATTTCTGAAATTGCTTCACACATTGGAATAAGCTTCGGAAGTGTTCATTGGACACCTCTGGAACATCCTCCTTACAGTCCAGATTAGTCACCCTGTGACTACCATTTGTTTGGGCCACTGAAAGAAGACCTGGGAGGAAGGCGGTTTGGTGACAATGCAGCGGTAGAGGAGTTTGTGTGCAAGTGGCTGACTACACGTCATCCCCCATTCTTTAACCTTTTCACTGCTACGAACGGGTATATCCGTTGGCAAAGAAAATGCTTGCCATGCTATGGGTGTGTATATTCATTCTCAACTCCAAACGCCTGCTAGTTATATAATGCGTATTGCATTGCTTTCAAACTAGGCAGGCATATACTGCCATCTGTTAGGAACCTAAATAAACTTTTTCCATATTTCTCCCTGCAATGAGCAAGGAGGGTTTTAAAGGCTGGAAATATTTCAGCAGTGAAAAGGTTAAGGACGGTATCAAAAAGTTGCCAACTCGATGGCAAAAGTGTGTTGGAAATGCAGGAGACTATGTAGAAAAATGAGGTGGTGGTTTTGTATTTTTTTGTTAATTCAATAAAATTGTAAACAATAATTCCGGTTTATATTTGATTCACCCACGTACATTCAACGAAAACCCAATTGCTTGGATGACTTATAAGAGATGTAAACATGAGTCTACATCATCTTATACGACAAAAACATTTTTCATTAAACTTCTCATACTAGGGGGAAAGTAGTTGTTTTAGCAGTTCTGCATTCTTTTCTTGGTGAGCTTTATTCTTGTCAATCATCTGTTTCAGTTCTTTGAGACCTTCTTTAAGTTTTTGAATCTTCTCTCTTTGTTCTTCTGTGTAGCTACATTCTAATTCGGAAACACTTTCAATACTTGGCACTTGAATTGTTGTTTTAATACGTTTGTTTGGAATGTCTATCTGAGTGGGTGGTTTTACTCTCTTCAAAGGATTTAATTTCATAAACTCATTTAAATGAGTATCTGTCACACCATATTGGTATCTTAGAGCCAACCTTTCCCTTGATTTCATCTTATCTGAAATTACAAGCAAATTCATTTAAAAGGAATTATAATATTACAATTTCAACGTTATAGTTAAAATGGCATGGTCATGTCAAAAGGATGGTTACTGGGAGGTTACCAAGATAGGCACTAAGTTAAGGTATAAAGGGTGACCAGGAGGCCAGGCGAAATACAGATAGGAGGAACAAGTTAGGAAGGAATTGGGAGAAGAGGGATAAATTAAGAAGAGAGAATTATGGAATGATGAGATAGATGGAGGCTTCTGTACAAAATTTGATCTCCTAAATGTGGTGACACCATAAAAGATGAAGTTAACACTGTACAGGGTGGACCGCTCGAATGGACCTAATTTCAATTGCTTGTTACTGGCAAACGGTTGAAGATAGAAACTTAAAACAACGTTCATATTACAGAAAAACTCACCAAGTTTTGATATCCAGATCACCACATCTCTATATGAGCCCCAGCAGTCACTGTGACGATATCAAAGCGATGAACATATTTCTTGCCAAGTACGTTGGAGTATGTCTTCTGGAATGTTCTCAATAGCCCTCTATGATGCGCTCACGAAGATCACGAAGGTCTTTGACTGGGTGTGGTGTAAACTTTATCTTTGACATAGCCCCAGAGAAAGGAAATCCAGTGGTGTTAAATAGGGAGATCTCGGGGGCCACGCCGATTGGTCCTCCCCTACCAATCCAACGGTGCAGGGAAAATGTTGTCCAGTATCGTACGAACTTCATTGGACCAGTGGGGAGGAGCACCATCTTGCTGGCAAAACGATGTTAGGCTGCAAGTTGTTCAATTTGTGGAAAGAAGAACTGCTGTACCAGCATGTCAAGATATGTGGTACCACGAAACAGTTTTATCGGCGAAGAAAAAAGGTCCAATGACCTTATTATGTGACAAAACTGCCCACCAAACAGTCATCTTCGGACTATCACCGAACAGGCTCTTGAAGCGCTGTGAGGATTCTCCGATCCCCAAGATACGAACATGATGGCCGTTTACCTTGCCTGACAAATGGAAGAGTGGCTGCGTCCGAGAGAAAAATCTTGGTCATGAAGTCAGGAATCAGCGGCCGAGACGGTCCAGCATCGTATTGGCGAATTTCCACTCGTTTCGGCATGTCATTCGGCTCCAGACGTTGCACTAAACTGCACTTTATATGCGTGCAGTTTTGAGGCGTTTGTTGGGACAATCCGTTGTTAAATGTCGATTTTGGTATATGTAAGTTCCCGCGAAGCTCTTCTTAATGACTTCGGGGGCTTCGATTCAAATGGCAGCTTGAAAATTTGCTACCATTCCATCGGATGCTCTGGCGACCCACCAAACCTATGCCTTCTTCAACACAGATCCTGTAGCTAATAATGTATCACGACACTTCTTTATGCGTCTTAGCAGTTGGGAGCATCACGGTAAAAACCCACAGCCGGAACTCCCTGTGAACTCTAATGATTGATTAAAACTCAGCATACCACAAAACAGCTTGCGCTTTCATCTGCGGAGTCCGCCATTTTCACAAACAATTAAATCTAAGAACGAGAAACGTATCTTGGGGCCCATCTACCGACAGGATTCGAAACGTGGTGAGTTTTTTCTGTACTATGAACGTTGTTTTAAGTTTCTATCTCGAACGTTGTTTTCCAGTAACAAGCAATTGAAATTTAGGTTTCATTCGAGCGGTCGCAACCTGTATTAAGAGCTAATGGCTTCATAGCCAAGGCCCAGCATTTGATTGATAACAAACGAACACGCCTTTAAGAACATATGGACTATCCCATCCATCCATAAGTTAATTCTGCCGAAAGCAGGTCCTTCACTGCAATCATAGCATTTTCATGCTATGCTTGCAGCTTTACTAGGGAATTGTGGTAGGTGTGGTAGCTTCCCGTTGCTTTCCACACCGGTGAAGAATGATGATGATGATAAGATGTGGCCATAACGATTTCGGGTACCGTTTGGGGCCTTAAAGTTTTCCTGACATTTGTCTTACAAGGTGAGGAAAAACCCCGATAAAAACCTCACCCAGAAAAACTGCCCCGACCGGGGATCGAACCGGGCCCGCTGCGTGACAAGGCAGCACGCTACCTCAAGACCACAGTGGTGGACCATATGACTATAGTGAAATTTATTTTATGAAATTCCCTATGAAGACAGAAGAATCTGCAATTTTAGGTTTGTTTATCTGTTAAGGATACTCAATAATGTGACAGGGTAGCCTCGATTTTCCTTCCAGGTTATTTAGCCATAAATAAGCATAATGAGTTTATTAAAAATTTCACTTCACACTTTATTTAATTCTTTAATTATCAACAAACTTCTATTCACAAATACAATTCCCAATATAATCTTCTTTTAATTGTAATCTCAGTTAGAACAATTTTCCAAATCACTGATAGATAAATTTGCCACAACTTATCGTCACACTGTTTACCACAAGTCTCACAATTGCAAACTGACTGCGATCTCAAGCCTGCACCCTTTTATAAGGTGGGAGGAAAGCTCTAGAAAAAGCTTCGAGTAACTTCGAAGCCCAGAAGCCTCTGGCTTCCGATCTTCTCCAAAGGGAAGAGAAACACTGGTAGAACCATCTGGCAACACACTCCAGACAATTCTGCTGGCATTGCGGGTAATCTAACTTGCCATGGGCAAGTCGCCCGTGCAATTCAAACGTTGCTATGCGACATGTAAAAATATATTACAAATTAATCACTTATGAACATATTAACAAGGACTGCTCTTCTTATGAACTGAAATATCATCCAAACTAAAATTATTACAAATTTGACAACTTTTATCATAAATAATGCCATGAGTTATATCCAATTTATCTAGAAAATTTGGAAATTAAGAGTGGCATCTGTTAGGACTATTTAACAAATAAAATTAAGCTGTTCACTGACAAATCATTATTTAAATATAGTTATTTTAAAATATTTATATATTTAATGTAAACGGCGATGTTTGAAAACAAATGAGAAACAGTTGTTATGTTTCACATGTTCATCACTGCAACCAGATCATATTATTTATTGCCAAAGGATCGCAATATTGTAAGAATCCACCCTAGTGAAGGAAAAATGAAACATCAAACGGTTTACAACCAACATTATAGGTTATTAATTAATTTCTGATGTCCTATGATTTAAATTTGTCAATTATATTTTTCTGGAACGTAAATTCCTGGGAAATAATACGTTTTAGATAGTGCAAACAGTGGTTTATTTTTTTTGTGGTATAATCAATTGTTACAAATGTTTTTATATTATATCCCGCAAGCACTATCTGGTTATATTCATGCACTATATATACAATCTGGTAGCTACATGCATTCTAGAAATCTTACATCACTTGAAAATTCACTATTTACATTCACACTATTTGTCTAGTGACAAGGTTATTTAACATTATCCAATACTGTAATTTTAACACAGTTCCAATAATGGATCATATTATAATATTATAATGATATTGTGAAAAGAAAAAGTAATGTCTGAACCAGGAATCGAACTGTGGATATCTAGTTCTCCAGACTAGTGTGCAGCCTACTACACCATTCTAGACCTGGCACAAACATTAAAAATTCTTTCCACATATACAAATCTATAATTCTCGCTTTTGTCTGCTGCCAGGTAGGTGTCACTACCATCGCCAATGGCCGGCTTCGTTTAGAAGTATCTATATGGGAGAATTTTACACCACCACTTTTATAAGCAGAAAACGATGTTATTTATCATTTTCCAATACTGTAATTTTAACACAGTTCCAATAATGGATCATATTATAATGATATTGTGCTAGGTCTAGAATGGTGTAGTGGGCTGCACACTAGTCTGGAGAACTAGAGGTCCACGGTTCGATTCCTGGTTCAGACATTAGTTTTTTCTTTTCACAATATCATTATAATATTATAATATGATCCATTATTGAACTGTGTTAAAATTACAGAATTGGAAAATGTTAAACAACATCGTTTACTGCTTATAAAAGTGGTGGTGTAAAATTTTCAAATATAGAGACTTCTAAACGAAGCCGGCCATTGGCGATTGTAGTATTACATACCTGGCAGCAGACAAAACGAGAATTATAGATTTGTATATGTAGAAAGAATTGTTAATGTTTCTGCCAGGTCTAGAATGGTGTAGTGGGCTGCACACTAGTCTGGAGAGCTAGAGGTCTACAGTTCGATTCCTGGTTCAGACATTAATTTTTCTTTTCGCAATATCATTATAATGTTATAGTGACAAGGTCACAATAAAATAACATACAAACTATATATTATAAACAATTAAATTAAGTAAAATGAATAAAACTTTGCTATTTCAATACTAACTGAGGGCAACAAACTTTACTTTTCCTCTCAACTGCTCCCACATGAAATGACACATGTGGCTAGGTGTAGCGCATATAAGCAACCAGAAATGGATGATGTAATTTGGAAGAGCTCCGATAGGTGACACTAGCATACAGGTTTAACTTATAAGTAACTTTTTTTATATTTGAAGAGAAAAATTATACACTCAGACCGGGGCTCAAATCCAGGATCTTTGGCTTTCTGGCCCAGTGCTCTACAACTGAGCTATCTAAGCGAGTTCCGATCTAAATGCAAATTTTTCTCTTATATACGTTGTTAACTCCCACGCACCAAATGCTATGAAACCTTCGTTTCTATCTTTGCAAATAGCAGCTTCTTTCTTGGGAAAACATTTATTTGGGAATTTTTATATTATATTACAACGCATTATAATTAACTTCGTGCTGCCTTGTCACGCAGCGGGCCCGGGTTCGATCCCCAGTCGGGGCAGTTTTTCTGGGTGAGGTTTTTATCGGGGTTTAGTCCTCGCCTGTAAGATAAATGTCAGGAAAACTTTAAGGCCCAAACGGTTCCCGAAATCATATGGCCATCATCATCATTCTTATCATTATCATCAGCCTTATCATTATCATCATCACCATCATCCTTCACTGTTGTAGAAAGCAACGGGAAGCTACCACACCTAGAATTCCCTAGTAAAGCTGCAAGCATAGCATGAAAATGCTATGATTGCAGTGAAGGACCTGCCTTCAGGCAGAATTACTATGGATGGATAATTAACTTACTTATCAATTTATTTTAAAATAATACAACTTTTTAACTTAAGAATTTTATAGTTTCATAATTTTAATTAACATTTAAAATAGTTTATTTTTGTAAAAATTATAGAGAAGCGCTGCATCCAGCACCTCTATTGCCGCCTCGCCACTGGTGGCCATATACCTCTGGGTTTGATACCGACAGTGAGTTTCATAAGCTGGCATTTCCATCAGTGAGCTACTTAAGCATATTTCTTGCAGTACACTCAAATTCTTCAAATTAATTCCTCTCTAATCCCCAAGTTTGTAAAAACAATGAAACTGTGCAGGTGCTCCAAATACAGGGATCCGCTATTAAGAGGTTTTGCTGTCATTTATGCCTCTAAGATATATGTCCTAAAAGACGCTCTAAATTAATTACGTACAGAAATTTACAAAACATAGACGATACTAAACTAAAATCAGACGCTTTAGAACTACCTTGTTATTCAATATGGAATCTTAGATCAGTTGATGAAAAAGTAGACACATTTAATACACTGATACTACAACTATACGACAGACATGCACCAGTAAAAACCCGACGATTTTCCCGCTCCCCTGCCCCTGGATGAATGATTCAATACGTGAACTTATGTCAAAACGAGACAAAGCATACCGAACATACAGACGACATAAAAAATGACGAGAACTGGCAACTGTACAACAACTTAGAAACACAACTACACAAACTATACGTAATGCCCAAACTACGACACGCCCACAGTATAATCGGACCTGAAATAAGTGCATGGGACACTTGGCGAAAGCTCCATGCAATGGGACTTAGACAGTTGAATCCCTCAACTGACTCTATAGACATTTCTGTAGATGACTTAAATGAACATTTTACCTCAATACCCATGACACCTCCAGACAACAAGACTAAAATAGACATTCTTAAAGACTTATCCCCATCCCCACATATAGGAAGAGAGAAATTTTACTTTTACGACATTTCGCCTATAGACGTTAAAAAAGCACTCAAGCGGATTAAATCCAATGCGCAAGGAACAGATAACATCAGCATTTTAATGCTAAAAAAATCATTGACATTATTCTACCCACAGTGACTCATATTTTCAATGCTTCCCTTATAACTTCTATCTTCCCTATTGTATGGAAACAGTCTAGAGTTCGGCCTATACCAAAAATAAGTACACCTACTAACTGTAATGACTTCGACCGATTAGCATCCTTCCGACATTATCTAAAGCCCTGGAATATATTGTACATAAGCAAATGACTGATTATCTCCAAGAAAATCACCTCCTTGATCCTTATCAATCTGGCTTTAGATCTGGTCATAGCACAACCACAGCTTTGCTAAAAATTACCGAAGATATTCGTGAAGCTGTGGACAGACGTCAATTGACTTCTTTAACCTTACTTGACTTCAGCAAAGCTTTTGACACAGTAGACCATGACTTACTTATGATAAAGCTCAAGCACCTACATTTGTCTGATAGCGCTGTATCCTGGTTCGACTCATACCTGCACGGTCGTCAACAATACGTTTCATTAAACTCTAGATCTTCGACTTGGCGTAACGTGCTGGCTGGAGTCCCCCAGGGCAGTGTTCTCGGACCTCTTCTTTTCTCAATCACATAAATGATTTGCCAACTGTACTAAAGCACTGCCGTTATCACCTCTATGCTGATGATCTCCAAATTTACCTACATTCACCTCCTCATTCTCTCTATAACAGCTTGATGAAAATGAATGACGATCTCATATCCATCTTTAACTGGTCTTCAAGTATCGGTCTAAATCTAAATCCTACAAGTCACAAGTAATTCTAATGGGACAACAAAGACTGCTTACAACCTTTGACATATCTACACTTCCAAACATTACTATAAATAATATAATTATCCCTTATTCTTCTTCAGTAATAGATCTTGGACTACATCTAGACGCAAATTTAACCTGGCAACACAAGTGAAACACATATGTAAAAAGACTTTCTCCATCTTACATATCTTAGACGTTTAAAGAATTTTCTCCCAGTTTCGTTAAAACAAATCCTAGTGCAGAATCTTGTGTTACCACACTTCATTTATTGTGACATTATATATAATGATCTAAACTATGCCTTGTCGCAGAGACTGCAGCGTGTTCATAATGCTTGCATTCGATTCATTTTCAATATCCGCCGTTATGACCATATTTCCGAACACTTAATAACCTCTCTTGGCTCCGTCTTACTGACAGACGTAAATTGCACTCTCTTTCACTACTTTTCAAGCTTCTGAATTCCTACATTCCTACTTACCTGGCGTCCAGATTTGAGAAGTTATCCTCCTACCACAATATTGACACTAGGTCAAGATAGCAGTCTGCTAACAATTCCTCTTCATAGCACTTCCTCCTATTCTACTTCCTTCACAGTAGCCTCCGCCCGCTCCTGGAATCTCCTTCCTCAAGATATCAGGGGTTGCCGCACACTTGGCACCTTTAAGTCACGCTTATACAGTTACCTGTTGTCTAATAATTAATTTTTCTCTATTTATTTAATTTTATACTATGTCATTAATCTTTTCCTCGTTTTTTTATATATTTGTACATATTATATATTTAATTCGTTAAATTTAGAGTAAATCAAAATACATTATAAATATTAATTGTATTGTATTCATAACTTGTAATCGTTTATATATATATATATATATATATATATTGTAATTTAGATTTAAGACTTTTCTTTTGTATTTTTTTTTAAACCTGGTTGAGTGGTAGACAAGGCCTTAAGGCCTTAACTCTGCCAGGTAAAATAAAGCTATTATTATTATTATTATTATTATTGTTCAATTACACTGGTAAGCAGTTTGCCATTAGAAACTATTACTACTACTTACCCCGAGTCATTACAAATGCATGCCAATGTTCATCTGTGAAATTTTGCAAATTCTCACGATCTGCTGCAACAAGAATTGGGCGTCCAAAACTTCCTGCATTTAACGTATCGATAAAATTCAGTTTCTTCATACGATCTTCCATCAAAAACTATAAATAAATAAACATAGTAAGTATACAAAATATAGAGAGGCCTGCCAATAAATGGCCCTTTGGAACGGTTAATTTTCCCCATTAATTGCACATTTTAAAATTCTTGACAGAGAGGACAGGTTACAAAAAAGCAGTCTAATCAATTAAATAATATATGTAAGAAATATATGATAATTTCAAAATTAAAAACTAAAGTAATGGCACTCCATGGAAAGTACCCATAAGAACAAAAATAGTAATAGGAGATAAAGTCACTATTAATGATATAACCTCATAATGTCTACTTCCCAACATTAATTTAAATATAGAAGATAAAGTGTTGGAACAGGTTTCACACTTCCAGTATTTGGGCTGTGATATAACTTATGAAGAAAAACAAGATATAAATAAGAAAATGCAGAAATTTCAACATATTTGTGGAACAACCAGACGAACACTGAGGAACAAGTAAGAAAGGATATGGAGCTAAGATTTTACTCAATGATGGCACTACCAGTGGCGATGTATGGAAGTGAGGCCTGGGTCCTAAAGGAAAAAGAAAAAAGTAAATTCAGGCAGTGGAAATGAGATTCCTACAGGCTGTGAAATGTTATACAAGAGTAGAACATATTACAAATGAGAATATTAGAGAGAATATTAGAAAGTACAACCACTTCTTCAACAAATACAAGAACACAGGAACAATTGAATAGAACATCTGCAAATAATGAAAGAGGATAGGATACTAAAGATGGCACTGATATATAATCCTGGAGGATGAAGATCGGTAGGAAGTCCAAGAAAGCGTTGGGCTGAACAGATGTGAGAATGGAACAGGCAAAGACCTATCTGTGAAGTTTGATGATGATGATGAAATTGCACGTAAGTTTTACCCTTACATTGTGAATGTCTATATAGTGATAACCTGTTTTTTGTGCCCTAAACAGCAATATCAATTTTCCTATAAGTTGGGTCCTTTGCCACATTTAGAGATTTTAAAAACTAACAATATTTTAATCTAATTTTACAACATTGATTTTCCTATAAGTTGATTCTCTTGCTACATTTAGTATTTTTTTAAACTACTGTAGAAAGATTTTTTATTCTGATTTTGCTTTTTTTATACAGTAAAACTTGCTAACAGCAGAATTGCATGGAACCAATTATTTTTTCCACATTGGACAAAATTCCGCATTATAAAAAAACTATAACTTATTAAATATCTTAGATTATAGAGTACCGTATATGTCTTTTTATGTACCATGGATTAATTGTAGTTCCGCTGCCATTAATAAGTGAATTATAGTATGTTTGAGTGACATCAACGGTAACACGTGACAAAACAGTCCCATTTCATCAGTGTTAAAAATGTCTCTTAGGTACGTATCCTGAAATTCAAGTACGCAGTTTCAGTTTTCGCTCACTAACTACACCTTCATCCACATCCTTTGATTCCCTGCAAATTTCATTTCACACTACATTGTGTTGTGTTTTAAAACTGTCCAGTCAACCTGAAGATTCCTTGAAATAGTTAATTCACTCAGGGATTTAACAAGAGCTATAGCTTGACTTTGGAGCATCGGTCCGGAAATGTTTGGACCAAAACACAAGAGACACGTGTTATTCAATCAAAATTATTGCAACGATATTGAAACAATAATATAACAATCGTGGCGATGGAGGCATATCGGCATGAGAAATACAACAGCTTTTAACAATAAACTTTAGGGTCAGTGACAATTAGGTTTGTTTTGTTCTGATATTTATTTGTCCATTTGGTTTGAATCACTATTTGTAAAAGCTGTCTTGACACCTGCCTTCAGTAAAAAAAAAAAACTGCTGATGGTTAATAAATATATATATACCTTTCCACTTTATAAATTTTTTTTCATGAATTGTGTAGAAATATCCTTTTGTTTCTGTGTTGGACAGATTCCATTTTATGCAAAATAAATACATGTAAAATTACTATTATTTCGCCAGAACCAATAAATTTGTTTACATTGGATGATTTCTGCATTATTCACGTTCCTGATTAAACAAGTTTTACTGTACATAGTAATGATGGACATAGTGATAATAAATAGAAATCATTTGGAGAAAAATCATTAACACTACAATATAGAGACATACATACAAATACAGTATATAACTTTAACCTTCTTCTCAACAGTTTGAAAATTGTCTCTCTGCTAACAGTGCACATGAGACTTTTTTTATTTATATTTTTATATTTATTAACACAAATGACATATTTGTGCCTTTTAAAACAGCACATTTCTATATTGTAGTGTATCCTAAATTTTGGAGGTAAATAAACACATAACTAAACTGTATTTTTTAATGTTTTGCACTTATATATGATCATTAGAGACCGGATGTTAGGGAAAATGCCTATAGTTATTTATTATAGATATTGTAAAAGTGACTTCATATAAGTTCATACCAACGACCCTAGAGTTGTTTTTCATAAAGTTCATTTTGCCTATAAATGCCTATTTCAGCTTATAATGCATGTAAATGCCTATTTGCAATTTTTTTCCTCAAATTAACTCAGTATTTCAATGAAATCATTTGAAATGGACAAACTTCATTGCACAAATCATTTCATAGAAGTTTTCAAATGATTTTTTATAAATTCCCTTAAAATATTATAGGATATGGGTGACAATAACCCAATAACCTAGCAGGTAGATGGTTTCCCCCTCAATGCACTCCTGTTAGTAAATATTGTATTTTCCACCTCATGCATTCCAGTTAAGCGAAATAGCCCTATGCTATGTCACATTGTATTATGCTCCGGCTCTAAGGCTTGGAGAAAAGTTCTTTGCTTGTTTTCAATACAAACATTGCTGAGTGACAAAGAGGGTAGATGGCTCAAGATTTCTTTCTCTCTCAGTCTCATACCTGGTACTGAAACCTTTAGGTGACTAGCAATATTATTTTTGATCTTGGTAACACTGAATTCAGTCTGCAGTTCTCATTCTCAGACAGGTGCTTCAAAGACAAAGTGGTGCAGCAAGTGTATGTGGCTTTTTTTACCTGTAGTTTTTTAAGATACCTAAAGAGCGGACAACATTAAAAGACAAATGAACAATTTCGTGAAAGAATTTGGCGCATAAATATTCTCAAGTGATGGTTCTGCTCTTTGTAAAAAGGCAAAACAAATTCCAAAAGCATCTCTGATATCTTTGCATGCTATTGATAGCATATGTTTATATACTTAATGTAAGACTGTAAAAAGTTATGTTGTCCATTTTTTGTAAGAGCCTATTTTGAATTTTTAATGACAAATGAGGGAAATTTTGAGGAAGTGGCTGAATTCAAATACCTAGGAACAGTAATCACAAATAGGAATGAGATGCACAAAGAAATTAAACATAGGCTCAATTCTGGAAATGCGTGCTATTATGCATTGCAGAGACTTTTGATGTCCCAACTCCTTTCAAAAAAAGTTAAGTTGAAAATATATAAAACTATTATTCTACCAGTGATATTATATGGGTGTGAAACCATGGACTCTTACTTTAAGGGAGGAAAGGAGATTACAAGTATTTGAGAATAAAGTACTTAGGAAAATTTTTGGACCCAAAGAGAGATGAACAGACAGGTGAATGGAGGAAGACTTCATAACAATGAACTACATGGTCTTTATAGGAAGTCAGATATAATAAGAACAGTTAAGTCTCGTAGACTGCGAAGGGCAGGACATGTTGCGCATATGGGGAATGAAAGACGTGCATGGAAACTTCTTGTAGGAAAGCCAGAAGGAAAACGCCCAGTTGGTAGACCAAGAATGAGGTGGGAGAACAACATTAACTATGATTTGAGGGAAGTAGATTATACAGGGAATGATTGGAAAGCATTAGCTCAGGATAGGGATGTATGGAGAGCTTATGTCCGCGCGGCCATGAACCTACGGGTTCGATAGTGCCAGTGAGTAAGTAAGTGCCTATATTAATGATTTTTAATGCCTTTTTGCCTGCTTATTTTGAATTTTTAAAGTGCCTAACATCCGGACTCTAATGATGATGATTTTCATGGAGAAACTTGTAGGTGGGGTGGATGACCTTATACTAGCTATAAGTCTTAAATTATATTCACTACTTTCATTTAAAGTTATATAATCTTCTTCTTCTTCTTCCTTCCAAGTATTAGGCCAAGGCCTGTTATGATCCTATAGAAAATTTTCCCTCCAGCGTTTGAGGGAAATTCTCGTATAAGACTTGAAAGCATAATAATAGTCCCTTCGATTGGTTGCTGGCCAAAGGAAGGCAAGACCAGTGATGGGGCTACCATCTTATAGCCTCTGGTCAGGCTTTTCTGGAGAAGAAAAGAAAATAAAGGAAAGAAGAAATGGAAGAAAGGAAAGACTCCCTAGCCCTCGGATGCCCTAATAGCGTCGGGGTCGAAAAAACAAGAGTTAACCAAGAGAGGTTAGATAGTAAAGTTAAAAGAGTGCAAAACACAAGTAAGTGGAAGAAATGTTTTGCACAGCTTGGGCAACTTGTGGTCGCCATCCACATATCCCCTAGATGAGGACCCCTGAGGGTTATATAATCTTCCTTTATTTAATTCTAAATAACTGCTATTTACAATTCTTGTTCTACAGGTTCTTTGCACTTAACAGTTCATTAACATCTCTAATGTTAATTGAAATGCTTCAGAACTCACTAGCACTTCAATATTTGCTTCCCAATACAATGGAAATAAACACAGAAAAAAAAAGTTATGACGTTCTGTAGGAAATACTCTGTCCTTAGTAAAATATGTTTTGGAAACAGAATTTTAGAAAGATTGATTTATTTCACACATCTCGGTATAAGTTAACATTTGATGATGGTACGGATATAGGAAGCAAATTGTAAAATACTAAAAAACTATTGGTATAATTAACAGCGTAATGAAACTGGTCCACCGCTGTGGTCTCGAGGTAGCATGCTGCCTTGTCACATAGTGGGCCCGGGTTCAATCCCCGGTCGGGACAGTTTTTCTGGGTGAGGTTTTTATCAGGGTTTTTCCTCACCTGTAAGACAAATGTCAGGATAACTTTAAGGCCCAAACGGTCCCCGAAATCATATGGCCATCATCATCATCCTTATCATTATCATCATCCTTCACTGGTGTGGAAAGCAACGGGAAGCTACCACACCTACAATTCCCTAGTAAAGCTGCAAGCATAGCATGATAATGCTATGATTGCAGTGAAGGACCTGCCTTAGGGCAGTATTACTATGGATGGATGGATGGAATGAAACTGTGTCTTGTGCAGAATATGGCTATACAAGACCTTGGCAAGATGTGTTATAGCAGTGAGGCATGGACATTGAGATGAATGGAGGAAATCAGAATAACAACTAGTGAAAAGAGATTTATGAGAAGCAGTGCAGGATATACAAAATGGGACTAAACATAATGAGAAAATTATGAAAGAGCCACTTACAGCATATGAGATCCCCTAGAATCCCAAAAGCAATGCTTCACTACCAACCCCATTGGAAGAGATCCCCAAGATGTCCCAAAAAAAAAAAGATGAAAGGAAAATATCTCCTTTATGAAATCTTAATAGGCCACTTGGCCTACACTTGTATGGATGATGAATAATGGAAATTCTAATGACACCTCAAACATCATTTTGCCAAAATGTGACTTACCTGGAGATTTCAGGGAAACAAACTGCAGGTTTACCAGCTAAGCAGGGAGCAATGCTTAACTCTATTTCGACTTTACTGGACACAAAGTAAGAAGACTTGTAATAAAATCAACATTGAGTCACGAATATTCTTACCTCATATATCTATGTTCTTCAACACAGAATCGCAGTTTTGGGAGCCATCGCTCCCTTCATCAGCTGCTGCGACGACTGCCAATTCTTCATCATGCCAGTCATCTTCTAAACTGCCATATAGTGCTGATTTGATGAACTTTGTAATCAGATATTTTTCATCTGGAAACTTAAAATTCATGGATCGAACATATTTTTTATAATGTATATCTTTTCCCAAACTGTTAAATCTAAAGAGTTAGATAGATATTTCAAAAGTTTTGTTTCTTTTTCAATTCTATGATTCTCTAACAAACTATGTGCTGCAAATTGCCAATTTTTCAATTTTGGCATTTTTTTATATTTTTAAAGAAACTTTTTTGGGAAAAGATATACATTCAAAAAACCATGTTACATCCATGAATTCTAAGTTTCCGAATGAAAAAATCTGATTACAAAGTTCATCAAATCAACACTAGATGACCGTTTAGAAGAAGATTGGCATGATGAAGAATCAACATCGTGACAGCAGATGAAGAGGAGAGTGATGGCTCTTGAAACCACAGTTCTGTGTTGAAGAACATTGATATATGAGGTAAGAATATTTGTGACTCAATGTTAATTTTTATTAATTGAAAACCTCAACATTAATACATGAATAAGAAGACTAGTAATCAATCAAACTCAAGACTTGTTTCATGTAGAACAGGGCCACCCAAACATTTTAATGGGCCGGGCCAATAACTGATTGTGCAATTGATCGCGGGCCAGAACAACTTCCTGGCAACAGCAATCAGACACTTTTTCACAAATTCGCCATCAGAAAACGGTTTTCCGTTTTCAGCAATTAGTTTCGAAACTTCATAACTCGCTTTGTTAACATTTCTTTGTCTTACACCACCACCCTGAATTAATAACTGCTGTTGTGCAGTAACTTTAGAAAGGAGCTCGTTCGCTTTTTCAGTACGCTCATCTCCATCAAATTTATCAAAATGACTATGCTTTATTTGGTAAAATCATTGTAATGTTATATTCTTTCACAACTGCAATAACATCATTACATATAACACATAACACTTTGTTTCCATGCTCCTTCACGAAGTACTTGCTGGTCCAGGATTAGTTAAACTCCCTACACTCGGAATCAACTTTGCGTTTTTTTGAAAGTATTTTCTCGCTTTAACACTATTTTTACAATTATTCCATGCACAGGCTACTGTTTGATTGACAATATAACAAGCGAAACAATTAATGTTCAAAGTTTGGAGTGGAGAAGAAAACAGTAAATAAGGGATGAATCTTCTCTATTACTTTGTCAAGAGAAGCGGTGACACCTCAAATCCACATTCCAGAGAGATGAATTTCACACAGGGATGTCCAAACTATATGTTACATTTTAAAATCTAAATTAAAAATATAAAATTAATTTGTTCATTTCATTCCTTACGTGGGCCACGCGAAAAACCATGGCAGGCCAGATGTGGCCCACGGGCCGTAGTTTGGATGGCTCTGATGTAGAAGCATCAAAGTTACACCAGAATAAAATTTGGAAAAATATCAGACACAAAGCAGATGAACAAAACCAAACTTAGAAAAAAAAAACAGTAATATTTCGAATAAACTCTGGACATAATTGTCTATCATCTTATCTATATAGCATCAAAATTTACACCTCAGAACACTGAACCATCTATAACACCAGAGCACCAAAAATGAATGGAGAACATGTGCTTAATTAATATTTAATTTTAGGAAGTTTTATTTTGAGGTTATTTTAATTATATTATTTTTGGTCTGGACATCTTACCTCAATATTAATGTTGATTTATTCTTGGACATGTTTCAAAACAATTCTGTTTTATCGTCAGCTGGGAAAGCTGTGTTTTTCTGAACCAGAAAACACCCTGTAAATCTACCTGCACAGGCATGCTGAGGGTTTTAATTTTCTATGGCTTCAGTGTCATTTAAATTTTGTGGTACTAGTACCACTGCAGGACTCAAAATGTTAAAATCCTTTATATTTCACCTCATATCCAGCTATAATAGTTAGAAAGAATTGACAATGATGCCCAAGGCATCGAAAGTCAGGATCTTCAAAAAAGCTACAAATATGAGGTGAGTAGTGCATATCTAGCTCATATTACCTAAGATTAACCTCATAGTGTTATTTCCTTGAAATATTAAATAGATTTCCTGTGTTAAACTTTGTAAAAGCTTTCAACATACCTGTGACAAAGAACACAGAGTATTGTGAAGTAGAATCTAGTATGACAGACAATCGCTGACGATGGGGCTCAGAAGCCTTGAAATATATGTTCGACAAAAATAACCATAAGAGGTTAAGAATGTACAGACTATATGTCTTAATTATATGACAGACAAAGTTTATCTTTAAGAAAGATTCATTTAGGAGATGGACCTCTGTGCCCTTTAGTTCTACCAAAATGAAAAACAAACTAATTTGTTATTAAGCTTTTTTTAACAATTCAATGTGCTTAAAATTTATATCACTTGAGTAAAATAACAAGAATGTTTTAGTATAAAAATCTGGTGGATTACTTAACCTTTTGACTGCCGAGTTTTCCTTTTGCCAGCTGGGCTGTGGGTGCCAGGTTTTTTAAATTTAAAGTACTACGCCATACTATATAATATAAACCTATATAAAGTATATTTAACTATCTACATGCCCTGGTAAATTTAATTTAAACTCACTATTATACATTTATTTGAAGGTTAGGCGGTGTTGCTTCCACTTGTAAAGATCCCAGGTTCGAATTCAGCACGGTGTCTTTATTGAAATTTGTTATCACTATCACTAAAACATTTATTCTACTGAATAATTTTGATGGTATTATCACTAAACACTTATAATATTAAATATTGTTGAACATTTTTTATGGTCCTGGGTTCGAATCAATTCCAGTCAAACAGCTGTTCTATGCCACGTGTTTCTTTTGGCGCGACACGCCCACCTCTGTCAGTCTCACTGTGTTCATTTAGGTCTACATCACTTGCTTTACTATTTACAGGCTTAGATTGTAATAATATTCTCTTAGAAACAGGACTACTATCACATTCGTCAAACGAATAACCATTTGATGAACTGTCTGTCACTCTCATCTTCTGATAAAACTGACACAATAAACTCAAGACATGAATCACTGTATTCCACAGCACGACCTACCCCTTGGTCAGGTATCTTTTCAACTAAAAATAAAATAAATGAAGAGAAAATCCTGAAATTGCAATATTCCATAGCAAAAAAAAAAAAAGCCTTGAAACATGAATGTACACCCTCCTTTAGAAAACCGATTTACAACCAGCCTGTAACGTTATTCTGTAAGGGATGTGCAAAGTATTGCTAAGAAAGGATGTACAAACACAGAACGAACAATAATTTAAGTTTATTGAAGTAAAAATTTAGGGAAAAAAATATTTAAAGTAATAATATTGAAAACCGGAGCCTTCCGGGCATGGCGTACCGCTGTACACACACTTTCACCGGCAAACGCCGGGCATGGCGTTCAAAAGGTTAAGTGACTAATATTAAGAAGCTGGCTATTACTATGATCAAAATAAGTAAATTAAGGTTAAGACACTGAGCTACAAGCCGGAGGGTCGAAGGTTCAAGTCCTGTTGGGGTCAGGATTTTTAAACTGACCCAAACCCTCTGGCAGCACTATGGCCCTGGGGTCGACTCAGCCTCTAACTGAAATGAGTACCAGACGCTTGTTCTGGGGGTAAAGGCGGCCGTCACGGAGGGCTGACAACCCGGCTGACATAAAGTGCCAATTGTCAAGAAAAAGGGGCCTCTGGGCCTGTTGTGGGATCACTTTACTTCTGGGGGCACGCTGCAGCATAGTGGTTAAGGTACTGAGCTACAAGCCAGAGCGTCGAGGGTTCAAGTCCCGTTGGGGTCAGGATTTTTAAACTGACCCAAACCCTCTGGTGGCACTATGGCCCTGGGGTTGATTCAGCCTCTAACGGAAATGAGTACCAGATGCTTGTTCTGGGGGTAAAGGCGGCCGTCACGCAGGGCTGACATAAAGTGCCGATTGTCAAGAAAAAGGGGCCTCTGGGCCTGTTGTGGGATCACTTTACTTCTGGGGGCATGCCGTAGCGTAGTGGTTAAGGTACTTAGCTACAAGCCGGGGGTCGAGGGTTCAAGTCCCGTTGGGGTCAGGATTTTTAAACTGACCCAAACCCTCTGGTGGCACTATGGCCCTGGGGTCGACTCAGCCTCTAACGGAAATGAGTACCAGACGCTTGTTCTGGGGGTAAAGGCGGCCGTCACGCAGGGGATGACAACCCGGCTGACATAAAGTGCCGATTGTCTAGAAAAAGTGGGAGCCTTAACCTCCTACTACCCCAAGGACCTCCGTGCCTGTTGTGGGATCACTTTACTTCTAAGAGCACGCCGTAGCGTAGTGGTTAAGGCACTGAGCTACAAGCCGGAGTGTCGAGGGTTCAAGTCCCGTTGGGGTCAGGATTTTTAAACTGACCCAAACCCTCTGGTGGCACTATGGCCCTGGGGTCGACTCAGCCTCTAACGGAAATGAGTACCAGATGCTTGTTCTGGGGGTAAAGGCGGCCGTCATGCAGGGCTGACAACCCAGCTGACGTAAAGTGCCGATTGTCTAGAAAAAGTGGGAGCCTTAACCTCCTACTACCCCAAGGGCCTCTGGGCCTGTTGTGGGATCACTTTTTTACTTTTACACTTAAATGTACTCAACACTGAACTAGTACCACTGCAGAAAAGTTTTTATATTTTAAAAAGAAAAATATACGCCTAGGTTGGTTTGAACTCTCTATGTCAATGCTCTATCCAAGTGAACTATCTAGGCCTAGGTAGCTCATTTGGATAGAGCATTGACGTAGAGAGTCAAAGGTCCTGGGTTCAAACCCCAGTCTAGGCGTATATTTTTCTTCTCAAAATATAATTTGTCCATCATTAAGATGTTTTAAAACTAATAAAATGAACAAGAAAAGTTTTTGCCTGAACAGGGAATCGAACCCCAAACCTTCAGCTTTATGAGATGATGCTCTGATCATTGAGCTGATTCAGGCTTTTTAGCCTGTAAATATAAATAATCACAAAACCAGAATACTTAATTTTTTAAAGCTAATTGAATAAAAATAGTTTTAATAATGCAGTATTTTACAGTATACTTATCACTATTGTATTACAAATATTTACTCTGAAATGTATAACCTCTTCTTCGATAAAGATGGCTACTTCTACACAAAATTTCAACAAATTTTGAAATGATGGATGCCATAATCCAGTTGATTTGGTATAAAATTATCAAAATGTAGCATGTAATCAATTGATTTGGTTTTTACATAATAAATAAAGTTGTAGTAATACACAAAAACTATATTACTATGCATAATAAGTAAGAAAAATTTCATTTCTAGCAAGAAGATTCTATTTTCTTCCTTGAAATATATTTTAGAAATAGTAGTGAAAGAGATAAAACCAAAGAACATTATTTTTAAATATTGCACAGTAGAGTTTTAAATTAGTGAATTTATTTTTATTAACAAATTTACCTTTATAACGTTTATCCAGGAAAATGACTTCAGTGCGTAATAAATCCAATTATCACCTGTATATTTCACGGACTGAATGCAATTTTTCACATATCTGAAATAAAAATTTACTTTTCAGTTATGTCAAAAATCATCAAATTTATAACTACAATGCTGGATCCACCAATGTTTGTCAATTGTAAATTCTAATGAATCAAATTCTAATGATTTATCAGGTTGAATCAAGAATGCATTTGTCAGTCCATTAACATGCTTGTCTCTGGTTCCAACGTACCAGGTTCAAACCTGGCCAGATTTAATTAATTATTAACAGCATAAAATTCTTAAATGTTCCTTCTTTAGAAGGAACTAAAACCATGAGTCTCATGTTGATAAATTTACAGATTGTGTAAGAATCTCAAGCCCAAAAAAAGAGGCCCCTGTGTAAAATTTTATTGCTCTTTCTCACGAAGATTTGAATTGTGACACAAATTATTTCTGTTGTTAAAAATCATAAATATATAAAAATAGTAAGATTAAAGCAAAGAAGAAGAAGAAGATTAAGAAAAGAAGAAGAAGAAGAAAAAGAAGATTAAAAGCAAAGAAGAAGAAGAAGAAGAAGAAAATAGAAGAAAAGAAGAAGAAGATTAAAAGCAAAAGAAGAACGAAGTCTCCTGCTTCTTACGTCTCCTACTATCCTCATTCTACACCTTCTCCGTCAACCATCTTCTTCGTCTCCTCCGTCTCCTCCGCTCCCCCTGCTCCCAACCCTCTCCTCCTCCTCCTTCTCCCTCTCCCCCTTCTCCTCTCCCTCCCCCCCCCCTCCACATCTCATCCTTCTCGCTCCCCCCTCCTCCCTCTCCTCCTCCTCCTCCTCAGCCCCTCCTCCCCGCCCCCTCCTCCTCCACCCCTCCTCCCCCCTCTCCCCTCCCCCTCCTCCTTCTCCTTCTTCCTCCTCCTCTCTCGCCTCCTTCTTCTTCTTCTCCTTCTTCTGCTTCCCCCCTCGCCTCCTTCTTCTTCTCCTCCTTCCTCCTCTACTCCTTCTTCCCTCGCCTCTTCTTGCCTCCTTCTTTTCTCTCCTTCTTCTTCTCCCCTCCTTCTCCTTCTCCTTCTTCTCTTTTCTCCTCCTTCTTCACCTCCTCTCCCTTCTTCTCCTCCCCCTCCTCCTCCCCCTCCTCCCCACCCCCTCATCCGCCCTCCCCCTCCCTCCCCTCCCCAGCATCACAAGAAAGGAAAGATCCTCACACTCCAACTCATCCCGACCGCATATATCTACACCAGACTGTCCAGCAATGCATTATATTTTAAAAACCTTAAAATTTGTTCATTTTTTAGAACACCATTAAAAAAAATCGAAAGAGTTCAAAAGCAAAGATGTTCTTCAGCAAAACTCATTCAACAAGCAAACTTTCTCTTATTATTAAAACCTATTAATAAAATGTCCTTAAAAAGAAATTCTATGAAATAATTATTCAGAGACAGAATCGGAAAATGTGCAGCCTTTGAAATAATCGATGGCGCACAGATAATTTTCAAGTCCCAGAACAAAGCCACTGTGCATGATCGGAGGTCAGCAATTTGGTTCACAAGTATACAACTATTTGAGAAACTAAAATCTGCTCTATTTTGTTCTAATGAATAGAAGCCTTACTAGCTTTATAAAGTAATGTTAAATTCCCAATAAATGTCTTCTTAACTAAGAAGCCGCCATTTGCAAAGATAGAAACAATGGTTTCAAAAGCATTTGGTGAGAGGGAATTACAACGTATATAATAGAAACATTTGCATCTAGATCACAACTCGCCTCGGTAGCTCAGTTGGTAGAGCATTTGGCCCGGCAAGCCAAAGGTCCCGGGTTTGAGTCTCGGTCTGGGCGAGAATTTTTCTCTTCAAATACAATTTATCTTTCATTGAGAAATGTTAAATTAATAATAAAAACATCATTAATGGTATCAGCTTAGGAAATTACAAATAATCATTCTTATTTTTCTGTTTTGAGACATTGAATTTATGTCTTGGCAGATATTGTCCTTTGGATCATTAAAAGTGTATGAATTTGTTTAATATGCTATATTTAACGATCACAGAAATAATCACAGACAAATTTTGGGAACCTTCAGACCAAAAATTGCTATTAACTCTATTGCTAAGCATTAATGGCTAAATTAATAAAACAAATAGAAAATTCCAAAAGTTCACAGTTTTGGAGATGATCTATATTAAAAAAAAAAGGAGAAATTAAATTAACTTTGAAATTCTCAGGGAAAATAAATTGATTTCGTGGTTCTTCAATCTACCAACATAGGGGGCAAGAGGCGACTTTTCAAGACAACATAACCGTGGTCATAAAAATACTGAGAATGTAACCAAAGAAGGTCAAAAATAAATATTGTTTAGTTCATCGTAATGAAATGGTGTTTTTTATTTGTATTATGCTTTTTTATACAAACACCTTGTATTAAAAAAAACTGTATATGATGAAGAGAAATGGAGACCATTTTTTGATTGTGGTGAAAAAAAAAACCCATGACCTTCAATAAAATTTATTAAAGAGAAAGGCTATTAATGAAGTTGATACGTACCTTGATATATCATTACAAGTGCTTCTCTCTACATCGTTAACAAGACACAAAAGGTCCAACAGTTTAAGGATACTATTCTCATCCGATAATTCTACTGGCGGTGGCATCACAAGCTGTGCATCCCTGAAAAGCTAAAGAAAAGGACTCATTTGAAATATTATAAACAATATGAAAAGATTCTATTTCAAATTAAAGTTGGGAAGAAAATATTATGAGGTAATATTCATTTAACATTTGTATATTTTAATAACTCACCTCACAAATTTCGTGTTTTTAATGATACAATGGACTCAAATGAGTTATTAAAATATACTCTGACCAATGTTAAATATGAAAACATGTTTCGTTCTTCGGTAAAATTTTAAGATATCGATGATTATCGGCGTAGGTAGTCCCAAAAAATCACTGACAACGCTTAGTAAGTTGTGTAGGATTGCAAACTGATAATTTTTCAATTTGGAACCCTATCCAGAAACACATGGTTTGGGTAGAGTAGAGCATTGAAATGTCTCCGTTCCACATGTTGTAAATAAATTTGCAGCACATCGAGCAGTCTACATTACAAATGGTATTCTAACTGTGTACCTGATACAGCATTGAAGAGGCTACATCAGCAGTGCTGAGCTTCAAGCACATGACCCATTAGGTGCAGTTGTCTTGTAAGAATTTTGATTCTTCCTTGGACTCATGCAATAAGGCCCTCCTGTGACATTACAGGACTATCATAATAATACTACCCCACTGAAAATAGCCATCAGACGTAAGACCTGGTGATAATGCTGGACATAGAACTGTTTCTCCTCTACCATGAGCATGCACAGAAATGTTAGGCTCACATCATCCAACTGCAGTATGCAAATGGCTAAGGTTTGCTTATCTGCTGTATTAGGACATCAAAATGAATCAGAACAAACTGTGATACTGATTCTTAAATGTCAATGCTCTACAGCACCCAAATCATGCATTTCTGGACAAGGGATCGATCTTGAAAAATTATCAATTTGCTGTCGAATATATATATATATATATATATATATATATATATATTGGAAGGTGAATTATTAACTCAAACACATGAAGCAAAATATTTAGGAATAACTCTGGACACAAAATTAACATGGAAGAAACACATGGAGAATATATGTACAAAGATAGAAACAAGGTTACCATTATTAAAACGATTAGCAGGGAAAAAGTGGGGTTGCAACACACAACCCTAAACACCTTCTAACCAAATGTACATAAAACCTGTACTTCAATATTGTGAAGAAATCCTAGTAACTACTAAAGTGGAAAAACTTAATAAATTGCAGAACCAAATCCTCCGCCTGATAACAGGAGCCGTTAAAACAACACCAATCACTGCCATGCAAATCTTAACAAATAACCCAAACATAGCATCTGAAATTGAGAAAACAGCAGTCACACAGTATGAAAAAAATTTTTAAGGCTACCCCATAATAACTGGACCCAAGAAAACCACAAGTATGTTTAAAATCTCAGCAAAGCTTCCTAAACATTGTACAAGAAATCAAACAGAAATTGCAAACTTCCACATTCAAAAGAAAATATGCAGATGAGAAACAACCCTCTAGATTTTTGGAAATCGAATATAACCTTCATTTAACAGAAGACATCAAGAAATCTGAAACTCCTCCATATATTTTAAAACAAATGTCACTGGAAATGATAAATCTAAGATACCCAGCTCCTGAATGGATACATATTTTTACAGATGGCTCCAGCCTACCAAATGATGGTGGCACTGGTGCTGGTGCAGTATGTCCACTTTTTTCCTTTTATCGTAAACTAAACACAAATTCAACAAACTTTGATGGCGAAATTCTAGCAATTTTTTTAAGTTTACAAAATCTTTTATATCACATCCAAAAATTTACAAAAGTTCTAATTCTATGTGACTCCAAAGCAGCCATTCTTGCTATAACACGAGACACAACACCCAAAAGCATCAAAATTATCGAATGTCACAAAATGATAAAACATTTATCCCGTCTACATAAAAAGTTGTACTTCAATGGATTCCGGCCCATTGTGGAGTGACAGGCAATGAAATAGCCGATTTTCTAGCCAAGAAGGGTAGCAAAATGTTTCAAACCCAACTTCTGCTCCAGTTTCCTTTCACTCTATCAAAAGAATTATCTCAAATAAATACATCAATAAACTTAGAGAAGAATACACCACCAAAACATCTGGAAAGGAATGGGAAAATCTACAAGCTTATGACATTACTACATTACAAAGAAAATCTGCAGTAGCAACATTCAGACTGCTAACGGGACATGACTGCTTGAATAAACACCTACACAGAATTGGCATAACAGATTCACCTAAATGCCCTTTTTGCAATTTAAATGAAGATATGGAAAGAAACCATCTCCTCCGTTGTCCAGCTTTTGTAGAAGAGACCAGCCTTTCTGCTAAATATTGGAGTGCAAGAGAGCGAATGATTTCATTATCAAGTGCTCGACATTAGATACCAACCAACCATATATATATATATCATCTAGTTCACCGCTGTGGTCTCGAGGTAGAGTGCTGCCTTGTCACGCAGCGGGCCCGGGTTCGATCCCCAGTCAGGGCAGTTTTTCTGGGTGAGGTTTTTATTGGGGTTTTTCCTCACCTGTAAGACAAATGTCAGAAAAACTTTAAGGCCCATACGGTCCCCGAAATCATATGGCCATCATCATCATCATCCTTCACTGGTGTGGAAAGCAACGGGGAAGCTACTACCCTACAAATTCCCTAGTAAAGCTGCAAAGCAGAGCATGAAAATGCTATGATTGCAGTGAAAGACCTGCCCTCGGGCAGAATTACTATGGATGGATGGATTGATATATCATCTCTCTCTTTCCCTCTTACATATCAATATCTGGCAATGGCGCATTAAGAGTGAAGTTGGATAGGCTTATTGCATATGTCTACTAATAGCATGTACCCTTTAAGTGCTATCAGTGCTTTTGGGACACCTTGTATATTATTATGAATGAAGTGACTTGAATATAATCTTGGTACCTAAGTATTAACATTGAAATAAACAATGCTCTTGAAACCAAAACATGTCAACTGTATAATAAACAGAAGAGAACACAGTAAAACAAACACAAATTGTCAACAAATATGGCATGACAGCCCATTTTGGGCACTAGCCTTCCTCAGAATTTCCTTCCAGACTTCTCTGCTGCTAAATCCTTCCAATTTCTAATTTTACTAATTCTAATATCCTGCAAGACATCATCCTCCCATCTTAATTTTGGTATTCCAAATTTTCTGGTTTGTAATGGTTGTGCCATATCAATAATTTTAACTAAATAACTCACTGGCACTAATAAACCCATAGGTTCATGGCCACATGGACATAAGCTCTCCATACATCTCTATCCTGAATCAATACTTTCCAATCATTCCCTATATAATCTACTTCCCTCAAATCATGGTTAATGTTATTCTCCCACCTCATTCTTGGTCTACATACTGGGCATTTTCCCTCTGGTTCTCCGACAAAGAAGCTTCCACGCACATTTTTCATTCCCCATTTGTGCCACATGTCCAGTGTTATTGTTCATATGTATCAAATGTCCAGCCCAAGTCAATCTATTTATTTTTATATATTTCACTAAATTAGGTTCTTTATGTAATACATACAATTCACAATTTCTCCTTCTTCACCAAATATCACCTACTTTCACAGCCCCAAAATAGTTCTTAATATCTTTCTTTCAAATGTAGCCAGATATTTCTCATCTGACCTTAAAAGAGTCCAAGTTTCTAATGCATATGTAATTACTGGTCTTATAAGAGAAAACTAAAGATAAAGTCAAATGTTTCATACCTCTCCTCATATTAAAATTCTAAGTAGATCGCGATTTTGGGTTTTTGCCATTAACTCAAAATCGCGATCTACTTAGAAGATTAATATGAGGAGAGGCATGAAACATTTGATTTTATCTTAAATTAAAACTCATAGTAATTTATTCCTATAAAAGTTCAATATTATTTTCTTTGTTATTGAGTGTGATCTTAGATATTTTCTAAGTCAAAGTAACATCTGTTTGCTGTTACAGTGGAGGAAATTGGTATAAAGGCACTAACTTTTAGTAGTAAAACAACCTGAAATATTTATGCAAATACCGTATGTCTGTCATAGATTACATATAATTATCTTGGACATAATTTCATACAGGTCTCCACATTTTGTATTTATTATGTACCATAAATATTACGTAAAAACTATGAAAACGCTGATCTAGGGGTGGAAATCGGTATAAAGGCAGGTCAACTTCTGGCTCTTACAGAGACATAAATGTAAACAAAACACTGCAGTTACATGGAGAGGACATGTCTGTGAGCATCGTTCATCAGTTACAAGTCAGTAGTACTACAATGCTGTGTGGAAAGCCTCTATCAAATGAAGAGAAATCAAGAGTTAGTGCCTTCAAGAAGATGGGCCTTTCCAATCGACAAATAGCTACGAAATTGGGGCTTCAAGATATGTCATTGATAATTTTGTCAAACTGGGCTCACAATATGGAAAAAACGGGAAATATGGACGGACAAGAACATTGTCTAAGCACACTAAACATTTCATTTCACGTAAAGCAAAAGGTAAGAGTATGTATTCTTCTCAAATCCAAGCTGATTTGAAGTTGCCAGTAACAGCAAGACGAGTAAAACAAATTCTGTCAGAAGACAAGAATCTAAAATAAAAAAAAACCACCTCTGAACAATGCACATAAGAAAGTTAGAATGACTTTTGCTGAAGAACACATGTCCTGGACCTCAGAATGGAATAAAGTAATATTCAGTGATGAGAAGAAGTTTAATCTGGACGGGCCTGATGGCTTTCAGTATTACTGGCATGACCTCCGTACTGAAGAGCAAGTTAAAATGAGTAGAAACTTCGGTGGTGGAGGTGTTATGATTTGGGCAGCATTCTGCTTTAAAGGAAGATAAAAAATAGGATGGATACGCATCAAGATGAATTCTGAGTCCTACACTGAGGAGCTTTTGGAGTCCGAATTGATATGAATGTATGAGGAATTTGGCGAAGATCTAATTTTTCAGCAAGATAATGCTTCTCTTCACGTGACTGCCAAATCAAAGGAGTGGTTCAGGAAGAAAGAAATACCACTTTTGACGTGGCCAGCCAGAAGTCCTGATTTAAACCCGATTGAGAACTTATGGGGATCCTAGCAATAGACAGCAGTTTGGGACAGTGACTGAGCTGAAAAATGCTATTTGGGAAGAGTAGGCTTGAATCTCAGTGGAAGAAATAAACACCCTCATCAAGTCAATGCCAAAGAGAATCTTCAAGTAATTAACGACAATGGAGGTTCAACTAAATTTTAGAACTTTGTTGTAAGCTTTGTGCTCAGTCTTTTTGGTTTAATCTGTGGAATACACAAAGTGCCTTTATACCAATTTCCACCCATATGTGAGAGTGGTTTCAGTTTTCATGTACTTTTTTGGACGGAAATGGATAATTAATTTTGACATTATTTGTGTGTGTTTTATACTCAATCACCTCCTAAGTTAAGATAGAAAAATGCCAAAGAATGAGTAAATAAACTTGTGTTCACACTTCTAACAAGTGTCTTTATACCAACTTCTTTCACTGTATTATATGATTGAAATTCTATATGGTTGTCAATCTTACAAGTAATTTCTGAGCCCAAATATTTAAACATATAAACAGTTTGGAATTTGTATGAATCTATTACAATATGTAATGAATAACGAAAACAAACACAAAAAGAAATTTATATTTTTCATTAAACTAAACTCCATGGCCCAACAGTCCTAGAAAGCCTACTTGTTAGATGCTGGCCTCACATCCACATGTGTTAATCATAGATGTGGACAATCAAGAAGCCAGTATAAGGGTGACTTGGTCAACATATTGGGTCCCCCAGCCGTTATAGCTGGTTTTCTCAATCTGGAGCCACTACTTACTGCAGCTACACAAATGCTTCGTCATAGTGGGTGGGCACCAGTCTCATACTGGTTAAAATTGCATGACAAAATGTATTTTTCCTTAGGGACTCAAACCAGTGCAAGTCCTATAGTTCTGCACCAATGCATGATGCCTTAAACCACTCTGCTCTGGCACAAGATATTTTTCAATGATTAATACACCATTTCTTTATTATTGTTCTTAATTAAGGTAGAATTTTTTATCACTCACCTCATATTGTTCTTCTTATTTGACGACAGAACAACGGTCATGATGATACTGAGGATGGAACAGAAACTATGTTCCGAAACTAGTTTATAGTCAAATAAGAAGAACAATATGAGGTGAGTGATAAAAAATTCTACCTTAATGAATATACCTCATAGTGAGAATTCCTAAAATAAGTAATTGTTCTTAATCAAAGTTAAAATTGGGAAACACATTATGAGGTTCTTAAATAATAAATTAATGAGTCATTTTAACATCTTACCTCATATTTCATGTTTTTCAAACACGGTAACTATAGTTTTCAAATGAATGACAAGATCATTTGAAAACTATAGTTACCGTGTTTGAAAAACATGAAATATGAGGTAAGATGTTAAAATGACTCATTAATTTATTAATTGTTCTTAATGTTGATGATGATATGTCTGATGAATAAGCAACTTGTCTTACAAGAAAAATGCTTTACATTTAATACACATTTTAATGACACATATACTGGTACTACAAAACACTAGGAATCTTCAAATTTACCTGTAAAATTTGTTTGTATGTAAAACTGGAGGGAGAAGGGGTAAATATTATGAAAAATTTTTATTATATAAAACTTTCCTCATTAGAGGATTGCCTCAAGGACAAAGTGATACAGACAATTAATTTTCTAAATTGATGAAATATATTTTGTAAATACATTTAAAAAAATTCAACTTATAGGCCTGATTGAGTATACATACTATAGAGTAGTAATTTTGTAAATATGGTTTCTTAAAATTGAAATTGATCCTCTAATGGCAGCAATGGCAATTTTAGAAAGATACACCCTGTCCAAATTAACATTATACTATATACTAAAATAAAAAAAATGTATTAAATAAATGTCCTAAAACATGTATATGAATTTAATGAGAAAGTGACCACATTCTGTGAAAATTGGTTACTTTTAATAAAGATGTCTAGTATATATTTACGGGGCACGCCGTAGCGTAGTGGTTAAGATACTGAGCTACAAACCGGAGGGTTGAGGGTTCAAGTCCCATTGGGGTCAGGATTTTTAAACTGACCCAAACCCTCTGGTGGCACTATGGCCCTGGGGTCGACTCAGCCTCTAACGGAAATGAGTACCAGACGCTTGTTCTGGGGGTAAAGGCAGCCGTCACGCAGGGCTGACAACCCGGCTGACATAAAGTGCCGATTGTCTAGAAAAAAGTGGGAGCCTTAACCTCCTACTACCCCAAGGGCCTCCGGGCCTGTTGTGGGATCCCTTTACTTTTACTTTAGTATATATTTACATTAAATTATTTTGAGTCTGTGAAATCTTACCATCATGGCTATGATGCTGAGGATGATTAGAAGACTAATTAAAACATGTTCAAGTACAAATCAACATTAATATTGAGGTAAGATTTCACAGACTCAAATTAATTTAATTAAAAGAACCTCAAATAATATATTTTTGTTGCTATTCCATTCGATAATGTTCTGCCTCGAGGGCAAGTCTTTCACTGTAATCATAGCATTTTCATGCTATGCTTTGCAGCTTTACTAGGGAATTATAGGTGTGGTAGCTTCTTATTGCTTTCCACACCCGTGAAGGATGTTGATGACCGGATGATTTTAGGGGACCATTGGGCCCTAAGCTTCCAGACATTTGTCTAACAGGTGAGGAAAAACCCCAAAAAATAAAACTCAGTGAGAAGCCTGTCCTGACTGGGAATCGAACCTGGGCCTGCTGTATGACAAGGCAGCATGCTACCTCGAGACCTGTTACCATTATATTTATAATTAAACATATTTATTTATAAAATTATTTTCATCAATTTTATTTTGATATAATCATCATCATATAGAGCTGCAGATGACATTATCCTCCTGCAAGAAATGCCTATGATGTCACTCATCACAGTGAATGGGGGAAATATATATATTAAGGTAGAATATGTTTATCACTCACCTCATATTGTTCTTCTTATTTGATTATAAACTAGTTTCGGAACATAGTTTCTGTTCCATCCTCAGTATCATCACGACCGTTGTTCTGTCGTCTTGAAGAGTTGTCCTTCTCTCCTTCCTAGTCAGCCAATGGAAGGAGAGAAGGACAACTCTTCAAGACGACAGAACAACGGTTGTGATGATACTGAGGATGGAACAGAAACTATGTTCCGAAATTAGATTATAATCAAATAAGAAGAACAATATGAGGTGAGTGATAAACATATTCTACCTTAATGAATATACCTCATAGTGAGAATTCCTAAAAATAAGGAAATATATATATTTTTGGATATGAGCCAGAAGGAATTCAAAATGGTATGGAGATGTATCGAAAGTAGTCTTCAAGAAATCTACAATTATGAGGTTAGTTGTTAAATTTAAATCAATTTATTAATTAAAATAAATCTTATTGTGACACTTCCCTTAAAATATTAATGAATATCCTTAAAATTCTATGCTCCTTTAGATGTTCAGATGAGATACAATTGAATCAGTCATTTTTAAAAGGGGAAATGTTACATTAATTTACATGTAACATATCTCCTTTTAAATATTACTGATTCAATTGCTAGAATGAATGAGTTATATTCAAGAGTTATCAACCTGAAAGAAACTCAAAATTATGGTTTATGAAGCATACAAAATATTTTATAGAATGTATGTACTCGCATGTAAGGCAATTTCTAATTATAATATATGTAATATCTTTTATAGGATATAGTGTATTCTAAAGAATTTATGCTTAAAAATACCCTGTACTCAAGGAAAAATGTAATTATTGACTACAAATGTAGAACATATGTAAGTAATGTTATCTTTATCAAAAAAAAAACTTACCTTGGATACCATTTCTTTATATTGTTGTGATCCATAATATGTTGGCATGATTATGTAACCAGCACCATCCAAACCGATATTTGGTATGAATCTTCTAAATTCTGGTGCGCCTATATGTGACGACATTATGACAGGTTTAGTGACTATATCACACATTTGTGTACATGCTCTGTTGTGCACCTTAATTGCCATATGAAGGTTCTGAAATCACACACACATTGTATAGATAAGTGAATTTGATTTTAACAACATTTTTAATATTGAACATTTATATTACTGGCTAGTACATATTACAATCGGATATAGTTATAAAAATCCCTTGGACGAAGGTAGTGATAAATCAGAAAACTGTGAAAGATTTACAGAAATGCATATTGTCACCTACCTTTAGAAAGCCAGTAAGTCCAAAAATTAAATTTTATGGGTGAGAAGGAAAGCTAAGTGGAGACCTGAATTCCAAAACATGCAATGTCCATTTTTTTTAATTTTCTGGAGAAGCATAAAATTTATATAAAGAATTTGGGAATTTTTTAACATTATGAGGTTTCATTCATAAGAATTAAATGAATCATGAATTCTTCTTACCTCATACTTCTATGTTTTTTAAACACAGCACTGCAGTATCAGCGACCATTGTCACCATCCTCAGCTGTTTTCACGACTGTCAATTTTTTCTTTTGCTGGTAATTATCCAAACTGCCATTTAGTGTTCTTTTGAAGGAATCATTTTCTAAACTGCCATCTGTTCTTCAAAAATACGACAGATGGTAGTTTAGAAAATGATTCCTTCAAAAGAACACCAGATGGCAGTTTAGAAAATAATTCCTTCAAAAGAACACCAGATGACAGTTTGGGTAATTACCGGCAAAAGAAAAAATTGACAGTCATGAATACAGCTGAGGATGGTGACAATGGTCACTGATACTGCAGTGCTATGTTTAAAAAACATAGAAATATGAGGTAAGATGAAATCAAAATTCATTTAATTCTTAAGCATAAAATTATTTAATCCAGTTATTATTTGAGTTTCTGATTCTGAACTTTCTTGTTATGTAAGACGTGCTAAAAGGTATATTTTAAGATAAAAAAGGAAAAACCAAGCTGTTTTGTCCTTCAAAATAAAATTTAAAAATGGACTTAACATGATTTAATAGCAGAATTATGGAAAAAGTGCAAAATGTAATAAATAATTACGTATAAATTGGATATGGGATATTGGAAAGGAAACACAATTTTAATGTGCACTATTTAAGAAATCTTTAGCAATAAGTTACTTTTTATTAATTTTAATAATGAATTATAACTCATACCAACTCGATGGACATAATAACTTGCTCTGCACAGACCCATGTTTACACACAGTGAACTGGAATGACAATGAATACCGTACCTACCAACTGACCGTCCCTTTTATCCTTGTCTTAATGACTTTGTCGCAGCCCGAATGTACCATTACATAGCCAGCAACAGAAGCTTTGGAATTTACAACTTTGCCAGATTTAAAAATGGTGTAGGCACTGCTTCTTACCGAAAATATTAAGACAAATATTTTTTCCCCAATTTATTATCGCAAAACTTGGACGTGGCCTATACACATGTAAATACGGTATTCCCAAAATATTGTCATTAGATGCAATGGCCAGGGAACAGATAAATTTTACCTAAATGAATATACCTCATAGTGTGAATTCCTAAAATAAGTAAACTTTCTTTAAATGTTAATATTTATTTGCTTTTTAAACATCTTAATGATGGAAAAATTATACTTGAAAACAAAAATATATGCCTAGACTGGGGTTTGAACCCAGGACCTTTGTCTCTCCATGTCAATGCTCTATCCAAGTGAGCTACCTAGGCCTCCAATCTAAATGTGTATTTTTCTCTTATACATAGTTAATTCCCTAACCCCAAATGCTATGAGCCATTGCACTGATTTTTGCAAATGGCGGTTTCTTTATTAAGAAGACTTTTTATTGGGAATTTAAACATTACATATAAAGCCAGTAGTGCTTCTTTAATGTTCATATTTATTCATTTTTTAAACATATTAATGATGGACAAATTATACTTGAAAAGAAAAATATATGCCTAGACTGGGGTTTGAACCCAGGACCTTGGACTCTCTATGTCAATGCTCTATCCAAGTGAGCTACCTAGGCCTCCAATCTAAATGTGTATTTTTCTCTTATACATAGTTAATTCCCTATCCCCAAATGCTACGAGTTGTTGCTACGATATATGCAAATGATGGCTTCTTTATTAAGAAGACTTTATATTGGGAATTTAAACACTATTTATAAAGCCAGTAGTGCTTCTTTCAATGTTCATATTATTTGTTTTTTAAATATATTAATAATGGACAAATTATACTTGAAAAGAAAAATATGCCTAGACTGAGGTTTAAATCCAGGACCTTTGTCTCTCAACGTCAATGTTCTATTCAAGTGGGCTACCTAAACCTCCAATCTAAATGCGTATTTTTCTCTTATACATAGTTAATTCCCTAATCCCAAATGCTACGAGCCATTGCTACGATTTTTGAAAATGGCGGCTTCTTTATTAAGAAGACATTTTTTTGGGAATTTAAACAATACTTATAAAGCCAATAGTACTTCTTTCAATGTTCCTATTATTCATTTTTTAAACATCTTAATGATGGACAAATTATACACGAAAATAAAAATACGACTTGGGTTTGAATCCAGAACCATTGACTCTCTCTGTCAATTGTATAAATTGTAGCAATGGCTCGTAGCATTTGGGATTAGGGAATTAACTATGTAGAAGAGAAAAATGCGGATTTAGATTGGAGGCCTAGGTAGCTCACTTGGATAAAGCATTGATATAGAGATTCAAAGGTCCTCGGTTCAAACCCCAGTCTAGGCATATATATTTCTTTACAAGTATAATTTGTCCATCATTAAGATGTTTAAAAAATGAACAATATGAACATTGAAAGAAGCACTACTAGCTTCAAAGTAATGTCTAAATTCCCAATAAAATGTCTTCTTAATAAAGAAGCCGCCACTTGCAAAACTCGTAGCAATGGCTCGTAGCATTTGGGGTTAGGGAATTAACTATGTATAAGAGAAAAATACGCATTTAGATTGGAGGCCTAGGTAGCTCACTTGGATAGAGCATTGACATAGAGAGTCGAAGGTCCTGGGTTTAAACCACAGTCTAAGGCATATATTTTTCTTTTCAAGTATAATTTGTCCATCATTAAGATTTTAAAAAACAATAATATGAACATTGAAAGAAGCACTACTCGCTTTATAAGTAATGTTTAAATTCCCAATAAAAAGTCTTCTTAATTAAGAAGCCACCATTTGCAAAAAAAGGTAGCAATGGCTCGTAGCATTTGGGGTTAGGGAATTAAATATGTATAAAAGAAAAATATGCATTTAGATTAGAGGCCTAGGTAGCTCACTTGGTTAGAGCATTGACATAGAGAGTCAAAGGTCCTTGGTTCAAAACCCAGACTAGGCATATATTTTTGTTCTCAAGTATAAAATTTCTTTAACTTAACTTCACTCCAGTTTACACACATATTTCCCAATTTTCTTTGTTTCTTTCACAATTATACCCTGTAAAAGTGCATATGTTCACCACTGTAGTGTCAAGATAGCATTGCTGCCTGACATGCAGTGGGCCTGGATTTGGTCACTGGTTGGGACAAGTTTTCCTGGATGATGGTTTCTTTCAGGGTTTTTCCTCACCTGTAAGACAAATTTCAGCTACATTTAACACATTCAGTACCGTAAACCAGTTAATGCGTTTAAAGAGACTATCGTGTTTGTGGCCATCGGTCAGTTAACTCGTTTTACAGTGGGCGTGAACAAACCGCATTTATATTCGGCGCCTAAATATTGTGTTGGCTTAGTATGTCTTGGAGATCATAGATGGCATGTAAATGTACATTTTCTATTCCCGTTTGACACGTTTAACCTTGGTGAATCCCCTTTTATTTTTAAAACAAACAACACATGGAATTCGTTCACCCAAACTTGACTCCAGGCTCCAATGCAGTCGTATATGTTTCTCGTTATCGCGCTGTTGTTTGTGCGTGAGTGAAACCATGGCGAAAGAAAAATATCTCACTGAAGAAGAATTAGTGAATATTTTGTATAATGATGATTCAGGTGATGAACTGATTCCTGAATTAGAAGATTCACAAAGTGAAAGTGAAGATGAACTTCCACTTCCTGAAATTGATACGCCGATACCATGTGATGTCAGTCACCCAAGTTATTTCACCATCAAATCCTACTAGGATATCTCCTTTAGGTATGTACAAAATTTGAATTTTCTAGGACTAATAGTTTGTTAATAATGGTCCATTTTCTGAAGTGCCACGAAAAGGGTAGCTGGGGTATTTAAATGGCTGGCCTGTGGATTTAAATGCCCTGCTCAGTGCCTGGTACTGAATGTGTTAAACTCTAAACATCATCTGGCCATCGTAATCTTCATCATACTCACCATGTTTAGTATGAATTTGTGGGTGGGTGGTGTGTTTCGTCTTATTATTGTGTTGACTCAGAGGAGGCCCTGACATTGAGCTGATCACTCATTCGGGGAGGCCCTCCATGTCCTTGTGTGGTCAAGAAAAGTATTGTGAGATCCATAGTTTAAAATCCCTCTCTCAACAGGTCATGTCACTTTAAGGCCCAGGTGCCATGTGGTATGTGAAAGTACCTATAAGGTGAGAGGTTAAACTGCATTAATGGGGAAAAAATGAAAAAAAAAACACATAATTATTCTGTTTTGAGTCTCTCACATACATAATTTATTTTATAGTTCTATTATTCACACTTGCAGAAGCTCTATCTTGCAACAGTTTCTTCTTCATTGCCCTTCAGATCACTATCACAAGTTGACTTCCTGGCCACAACTTTTTTGGAACTGTCTGCAGTCGACTGGACTCACGTCCCTTTTGTATGCAAGGGTTGAATTACCTGAAAGCAAAGTCTCAATATTTCCTGAATGGAAATCTTGAGAGGATGATTCTTCTAGAAAGCTCCCAGCAGGCCCCTCATCTCATGAGTTAAAACTCACAAATATGATTTACTCGTACCTTATAAGGTTAGTCTTGTTGCAGCCCTCTAAATTCAAAAGCCAATCCAACAATGTATCACAATATAAAAATGCTAAGAAAGCATATCAAAAAATTGTCTCTGGACAGAAATAAATTAAAAGAAAGCATAGGAAATGGTTGCAGCATAAAAAAGTATAAGAAAATAAAGACTTACGAGTTTTATTTTCTCACAGTTATCATCTGGCGGCAAAGCTTCTTCTACTATGAACTTTTTCCAAATACAAGTCTTTATAGCAGTGTTCACCAAAAAATAGGCGGTGGTGCAATACGGTTTTGGAATTGATGTGTTTATAGATGTGAGCCACATCACTCCAGTCATAAACTATAAAAAAAATTTCATTGATTGACATATGATAAACAATATTCAGCCACAAGGATTTGTGTTGTGAGGGTGTTAGTACATAAAGAAAACATTTCAATGAGGATAAATATACTGGAGGAAATCGCAATCCTAAGAGAAATCAACAACAATCTGATTCTCAATGAATACACACCCAGTCCACATAATCCTCTGTACAAAATTCTCACAACCAAGTTAGTGCTTCAACAAGGGTCAACAAGTATGGTCCTAATGCATTTTGCTGATGATGGGATTAGTCCCGAAAAGCCTACAGAGTTTTAAAATAACTTAAGTTGAGGAGATGGACCTACAAGGTAACTATTTTATAGTTTTTAACCGTACATTATATTAATTTAATGTAAAAATTCTTCTTCTACATTATCGATTAACACAAATTATCTATGAGAATTGACTGAAAGTAATCCCTCCAACTTGTATCTCTTCATTACATTTATATTTAAAGAAGGTAACAATATGATGTTTACTTTAATTAATAATTGAATTAGAATTTAAAACCTCATCTCATAATTGTAGATTTCTTGAAGACATGTTTCCGAACTACCGTATGCCAGTTTCAGCTCCATCTATAGATGATATGCAGAAATATCAAAACAGGTCTTCAAGAAATCTACAATTATAAGGTTAGGTGTGAGATTCTAAATACCGGTACTTACTTACTTACTTACTCACTGGCACTATCGAACCTGTAGGTTCATGGCCGTGCAGACATAAGCTCTCCATACATCCCTATCCTGAGCTAATGCTTTCCAATCATTCTCTGTATAATCTACTTCCCTCAAATCATAGGTAATGTTATTCTCCCACCTCATTCTTGGTCTACCAATTGAGCGTTTTCCCTCTGGCTTTCCTACAAGAAGCTTCCATGCAAGTCTTTCATTCCCCATACGTGCAACATGTCCTGCCCATCGCAGTCTATGAGACTTAACTGTTATTATTATATCTGGCTTCCTATAAAGACCATGTAGTTCATTGTTATGTAGTCTTCTCCATTCACCTGTCTGTTCATCTCTCTTTGGTCCAAAAATTTTCCTATGTACTTTATTCTCAAATACTTGTAATCTCCTTTCCTCCCTTAAAGTAAGAGTCCATGTTTCGCACCCATATAATATAACTGGTAGAATAATAGTTTTATATATTTTCAGTTTAACGTTTTTTGAAAGGAGTTGGGACATCAAGAATCTCTGTAATGCATAATAGCACGCATTTCCAGAATTGAGCCTACGTTTAATTTATTTGTGCATCTCATTCCTATTTGTGATTATTGTTCCTAGGTATTTGAATTCAGCTATCTCGGATAGCGGATAGGATCCTCCTTCTGACTAAAAAACTTGTTCCAAATACAGGTCTTTCCGCATCCCTGTAGTATAATGCAAAGCTTCCTGATTCTTGACTACCTTCTCCTGGCCACCTAACTTCCTATAAAGCGACTATATCCAAGGGCAATTTATCTAATTCCCACGTTAATATCTCTAGTGCCCCGCTATTGTATAAAGTCCTAACATTCCATGTTCCTAGGAACATGTCCCTGTGTTTGAGCCTTTGGCATGGGTTCCCTGAAGTAGTCCCCACCCGGAGAACCGAATGGGGGGCTATTTGACCTCTGGAAAATTTTACCCCAGTTGAACCCATGTCCGCATTTCTTGACAGTTGTATTTTTATGGTGAAAGATCGTCACTCTTTCGACCAAGGTACTTTTTCTGTCTGGCTTATCACCTTCGAACAGTCCGACATGGGTAACCTACCGGCAGCAATGCTACTGCCGGCATAGCTCTCAGGATCATTTAAGCACGCAAGCCACTCCACCACGACAAGGTACAGATACCATGGAGGGGAAATTCTAAATAAATGATTAATTAAAATAAACATCATAGTATCACTTGTTTTAAATATTAATGTAATTTGTGTACCTAGAAATTAAAGACAGAGGTCAACTGTCTCTGAAAATGACTTGTAACTCCTCATAAGTGAAATTAACCAGCACATAAAGTTGGAGATCTATGGAAAAAAAAAAAAGGGGAGGCTCAGATACAAAAATTTCTAATTAAAACAAATTTATTTTACATTCCTAATTAGACATTCTCAGTCTTTTCAACAAAATGTTTTCTATTTCCTGGATAAAAAGTGAAGCAAAATAAAATATTTATTATGTACAAAAAGAAGTCTTTGGTAAAAGAGTAAAATTGTTAAGAATACTTACGGTTACATTTGACTAGTAAATACAAGCAACAATGAAATGTTGCTTATTAACCCTCAGAAATGCTATTTTATGTATTTGTTCAAAGAAGAGTAAGTAAAACTAATATTTTCAATAACATTGAATAACTAACTGATATTATCAATAATACAGATATCAGGAAAACAAATGTAGCCCAATGAAACAAAACTAAAGCTGGTTTGAGAGTTTCCATGTTGTAATCTTGTAAGCCCATGTTTCCCTTAACAGAGATTTAGGCACTCTCCCCCTACAGGGAAGGATTTGAACCATACTTAATTTAGTTACACTTGTTTTCATATAGATGTCATTTGAGTGGTCCGTGATCAGCGTTCCGCCTCATACTGACATCCAGGAAAAAACCAAGGTAAATTCGGTAAATTTTGCTTAGAGGCCTTTTCATTCAGGCTTAAGGATATTTTACGAGCCTGGAAATCTTCAGACTCGGGACCCTCCCAGAGAACTTGCTCCTTGGATTTTTCCATCCTAAAAAATCCATTGACGCCGGCCGGATTTGAACCCACGACCCTTGGGACCAGAGGCAAGGAGCATAACCACTAATCCACCGCAGCCGACTGTTTCCATGTTGTAAGGAATAAAAAAATACGAACAGTTTTCAATCAACAAAAATTGTGTATACCAGTGAAATCAATGCGACAAAAATAGGATCTTATCTTAAAGAAGTCAAAGAGTTTAATTAGAAAATTATATTTTTAAGAATGTAAAATTTAAAAAAAATAAGGATACAAAACAGTGTCAAATGCTACAATTTAATTCAAAGCCTGTTGTGGAACCAGGATATACCATTTAATTGTATGTATGTATGTGTGTATATATATATATGATATGAAAAGAAAAAAGAATGCTTGAGTCGGGATTTGAACTCGAGTCTCTAAAGTCTGTACCTTTAGCGCTCTAACCAACTGAGCTACCCAAGAATTCCAAGACAAACATACAATTTTCTTATACATGTAGTATTCTCAATTCACACAAGAGGTAGCGGAAAGATCTTCCGACTGCCATCTAGCGGCTAACATAACAGTTAAGCAAATTATTAAAGAGAATATTTACTTTATAGCAGTAACGCTTGTATATATATAGATATTATAAATATATATAATATCTATATATATGAAACATATTTGAACCTATTAATTTATGGAGCTGTAACAAAGACAGTAACAAAGAAGGATTTAAGTGGAATTCAAGGAATAGAGATGAAGTTTTTAAGAAGTGTGCTTAGAAAAACCAGAAGAGATGGAATACAGAACACTAAAGTAAGAGAAATTTTGAAGTTTTATAAAATACAAGATCAAATGGAGGATAGGACAGTGAATCTGAAATGTTGAAATGGCACTGTTACCAACTGGTCTGTGAGACAACTCTCGTTCAGGCATACTGTGTGCACAAGACAGATATTGTGAATTTCTGGCCTCCTCTAGCATAATTTATCAGTGACAAGTCAGACAGACTCAGTCTGACAAGGGAACTGTCAAACATTGCATGCTGAAACTTACCTTGAAATTTCTCCCAGAGAAGCTTTGTGATGTACCAAGGCTGTGTCCAAAAAATTATCTGCCGATTTAAAGTGCAAGGCACAGAAATTGAAGCCTGAATCCAGTAGCTCACTGTATGGAGCACATATACATCTCTGCACGAGTTAATCACAGAGTAGAGTGAGGTGGGATGCAGCACAGACAGCAGGTAGTGAGGGTTTTCCAGTCTGCCAATACAGGAGTTGTATTACTTCCCTATAGTTTAAGGGCCGCATGCAAATACATTAGTCTCTGGTGAGCTGAGTTTTCCGTGAGCACGTGCAAAGTTCGAATTAGCGAGTCGCTGACTGGTCATGCATGAAAGTAGTTTTTTCATAATATTGGCAAGAAATTACCCAGAATTCTCAGCGATAAAACCACTTGTGTTATTTTCGTCTGCTAGAGGAATGCATTTACGCTTGCATCTCGCAAATAAAACCATATACGACGATGTCTGCATCGCGCGATATTACGCCGATTCTCCTGTTATTCCAGTTGAATTCTTTGGTAGACTCTATCAAATTCCTCTTCTCCGTGTATACCAAAAACATGATTGAAAGTTTTCAAGGTCCGACATTTTGGATAAAGCAGCAAGGTTTCAAAGTACATCGGTTACCATCGGTTTGCTCACAATTCGTTCTCTGCTAAGCCACCTTGCCAGGTAGCTTAGGAATTTCGACAATTATTATCACATGAACAGACTTTTGAGTATGCAAAAACATCTTTGGATGCAACTTTCTCAGCAGAGAATGACTTTTACGGTCTAATGTGTTCATAGATACGACCCTAAATGACAGATTTGGCACTTGATTTTAGTGTCTTGTAGTTGAAAAGGCAGATAAATTTTTGGACATGGCCTTTGTACATCACAATGCTTCAAGGTAGATTTCAGATGCAAAGGTTGACAATTCCCTTGTGAAATTAGACACTGGAGTGAATGATTTATTATTGATTTTATGCGTATTCATACTACAGAATGGTTGTGTGCTCACTATGCAAATGCATGTACATTTTAAAAATATTTTTAAGAAATAACAATTTGTGTGGAAAAACTAGATGAAAATTTAGACAATAAATTTTCTAACAGGCCACTTCCATGTAGAAATACTATATTAAATGATATTGTGAAAAGAAAAATTAATGTCTGAACCAGGAATCGAACCATGGACTACTAGTTCTCCAGACTAGTGTGCAGGCCACTACACCATTTGAGACTTGGCACAAGCATTAACAATTCTTTCCACATATACAAATCTATAATTCCCGTTTTGAATTATAGATTTGTATATGTGGAAAGAATTGTTAATGTTTGTGCCAAGTCTCGAATGTTGTAGTGGGCTGCACAGTAGTCTGGAGAACTAGAGGTCCACGGTTCGATTCCTGGTTCAGACATTAATTTTTCTTTTCACAATATCATTATAATATTATAATATGATCCATTATTTGAACTGTGTTAAAATAACAGTATTGGAAAATGTTAAATAAATACAATATTAAACTTAGTAAATAAGTTTAACACAACATTTACTGTGAATAACAAGAAGAACCTTGGAGAAAATTCTTGACAAAATAAGTTTTGCCTTGGAACGTAATCCTGGAAAATCTTCCAGGCGTATAGCACAGCAGGCATGAATTTCGAGATCATCAGGACACAAAGCAATTAAATTACTCAAATTAAAACCATATGTAATCTCAGTATCTCACTAATTACAGTCTACAGAAGTTATGTCTATTAGTGTATAAGAACTAATTCGTGTGAATTTCATTAGAGGGTGTGATATATATATATGTATGAGACAAGCATCTTTTATGATAAGTGTGAGTAATTATTACTTTTATTTAATATCCTGCATCCAATTTGAACCAAGCACTCATGGCATGTGCAACCAGGAGTTTTCACACCAGGATCATAGATCAGCAGGTAACTAAAGTACTGTCAACAATTGCTCAGATTCACTGTAGAATAAGATGGTATGGCCATGTTAGAAGAATATATACCAAGACCAGCACTGGGATTTGATTTAGGAGGGTACAGACCAAGAGTCAGCCAAGACATAGATGAGAGGAACAGGTTAAGAAGAATGTCAAGAAAAGAGGAGTTGAATGGTAATAAAAGAAGAGATGTAGAATAACAGAGATAGATGAATGCTTTTGTCCAAATTTTGACCCCAGGAATGGGGACATGAGAGTAGACAATTAATAATAATAATAATAATAATAATAATAATAATAATAATAATAATAATAATAATAATAATAACAATAACAATAATAACAATAACAATAATAACAATAACAATAATAATAATAATAATATGCCTTCCTTTGGCCAGCAACCAATCGAAGGGATTACTATTATGCTTTCAAGTCTTATACGAGAATTTCCCTCAAATGCTGGAGAGAAAATTTTCTATAGGATCGTAACATGCCTTGGCCTAATACTTGGAAGGAAGAATAATAATAATAATAATAATAATAATGAAGGTAATAATATTAATATTAATACAAGGGTGGATCAAATATAAACCGGAATTTGTATCTGGAGACTCTGGTAGCAAACTGCAAAGGTTGCAGTTTGGAGGGGAAGTTGGTGGGGGTGTCTGGAGTAGGGATCTTGATGTGTCACACTCCGAAGAGCGGCCGCGTGCTTCAGTATGCCATGAGCGAGCAAGAGGTACACACGTCTGTTGCACAACGCATTACTATTAAGTTTTTGGCGAAAGAAGGCACAAACCTTCTGAAATTTTGAGAAGGCTCCATGCACAGTTCGGGGAAGCAACCCTTTTGAAGACGCAGGTGTATTATTGGCGCAAAAAAATGTTAGTGGGCCAGGATTCAGTGGAAAATGAGCCCCACCAAAGACGGCAATGAACTAGCATCACTGCAGACAACATTGGTGCTGTACAGGACCTTATTGAGGAGGATCGGCGCGTGACAATCTCTGAAATTGCTTCACACGTTGGAATAAGCTTCAGAAGTATTCAAGCCATCATCAGTGATGAACTCAAATTCCGAAAATTGTCTGCCAGGTGGGTTCCTCGGCTCCTCAGCCAGGAACAAAAAAAAAATTTGTCGAAAAACTGACGAAAATGCATTGGACACCTCTTGAACATCCTCCTTACAGTCCAGATTTGTCACCCTGGACTACCATTTGTTTGGGCCACTGAAAGAAGACATGGAAGGAAGGTGGTTTGGTGACAATGCAGGGGTAGAGGAGTTTGTGCACAACTGGCTGACTACACGTCATCCCTCATTCTTCAAGGACAGCATCAAAAAGTTGCCAACTCTATGGCAAAAGTGTGTTGGAAATGCAGGAGACTATGTAGAAAAATGAGGTGGTGGTTTTATATTTTTTTGTTAATTCAATAAAATTGTAAACAATAATTCCGGTTTATATTTGATACACCCTCTTAATAATAATAGTAATAAAGATATAAGGGAAATTATGGGTGTACAAGAGGAGCCGGATGTCATAAACATTAAACAAAAGAAAAGAGTACAGTGATATGGCCATGTTAAAAGAATGCCAGAGTAAAGATTGCTTAAGCTTATTATGGAATGGATCCCAATGGAAAGGAGGAAGAAAGGAAGACCAAAGAAAACCTGGAAGAAGGCGTGCAAACCGGTTATGATCATAAAGAGGATTGGAGGAAGATCAATGGATGGACAGAGAGGAATAGCATTTGGTTTCCGGAAGATGGCAGCAGCTGTTATGATACCAGATGAATAATAATAATATAATAATGAAGTTTTATTTATATTGGTAGAATTAAAGCTATGAAGTCTTCTCTTCCATTCAACCAGTGAGAATGAATCCTCATTTAGATTACAGAAAGACAATACAAATATGATATTCAGTTATACCAATTCTATTCAGAAATTCGCAGAAACTACTGCAACCTATACACAGTCTGAAGTCTTTGCTGCTGCAAATTTTCTCAGAAGTTCTGTTTTACTAAATCTAATACTTTGGATCATTTCTGTAAAATTTTCCCTATAGCTTGCTCAATATTATAATTTTGAATTAACATGTTTTATGTTGAATTTATTTCAAATGTAATAGAAACACAAAGGAGAAATAAGAATAGATTTAATATAATAAATTTGGGAATTTTTAACATTATGAGGTTTGTTAATAAGAATTAAATGAATCATGAATTCTTCTTACCTCATACTTCTATGTTTTTTTAACACAGCACTGCAGTTTCAGCAACCATCGTCACCATTCTCAGCTGTTTTCACGACTGTCAATTTTTTCTTTTGCCAATAATTATCCAAACTGCCATCTGGTGTTCTTTTGAAGGAATCATTTTCTAATCTGCCATCTTCTTCAAAAATACAACAGATGGCAGTTTAGAAAATGATTCCTTCAAAAGAACACCAGATGGCAGTTTAGAAAATAATTTCTTCAAAAGAACACCAGATGGCAGTTTGGATCATTACTGGCAAAAGAAAAAATTGACAGTCATGAAAACGGCTGAGGTGGTGACAATGGTCGCTGATACTGCAGTGCTGTGTTTAAAAAATATAGAAGTATGAGGTAAGAAGAATTCACGATTCATTTAATTCTGAAGAATAGATTTACTGTCTTCCATAGCCAAGTCAGCTGTTTTAGTACCACTTACTCTACAATATGAGGAAATTCCTTATTGCACACAATTTGTTTGTTTAATATGGGGAAAAAAAAAACTCTAATCATGTCTATTGTTAAGAAGGTTGAGAGACAAGTTCCCTATTACGGAAAGTCTGAGATATATAAAGATGACAGCTGACCAGGCCTGTTGCTTCCTCACAGGGGAAGATGAAATGAAATGGAATGAAACAGATGGCATGAGTATGAATAAGTGGATGAATTAATTTGTGGCTATGGAAAATAGGAGAAACCCCCCCCAAAAAAAAAAAACCTGCCCTGACTCCAATTAGCAATCTAGAAAGTACTGATTCAATATTCCAATATATTCTAAGACACAATACACAAAAAAACAATACTCACCATTTTAGCCAGTCCAGAAGGTCCTTCTGGTTTCACAAAATACTTTACTTCAATTCCTATTTCCAGATCTTTACTCAGAGTGTCTATTTGTAAATCTCCCTCAATGTAGTCCAGTTGACTAGCGTGAGTAAGTAACACAATCACTGGGATCTTATGGAAAGGTTTCCTCATCCTCATTACCTTGTCAAATCTCTTTTTAGAAATTTCTCTATTTTCAGTCCGACCCACAACAAAAATCATACCGTTCATGCCATGAACAGCTTCTTCACATGCAACTCCTCTTTCCAACATGTCAATACCAATCAGTCGTCTCATGCTCAGGCTTAACATCCAACCGGAGACATTTTTTCTTTCAAGAATAGTAGGCGACTGCAACCAAACCAATCAAAATTATATACATTAAAAACAGAGTAAATCTTAGCACATACAAGCTATAAGCATAGTTAATTAAATAAAAATAAAATGTAGTTTTATTTGATTTTCATATTTATTATATAATTCAGTGACAGCTGTTTCGATACACTGTACCTTCATAGTTACATTCATAGACTTTTAAATATCCCTCTTTCACCCTTGGAATATAATAATGAATTTAATATTATTAAACAATTGGCTGTTAATAATGGCTACGACCCTGAAATTATAGAATGTTTAATTAAGAAGGTTCATTACAAAAAAGCAATTAACAAAGTTTTTCCTTTACCCAAAGAAAACATAAAGAAATATGTCGTAATGTCATACAAAGGCCCACTTTCAAATAAAATATCTAAACACTTTAAAAAGTTGAACATTAATGTGGCATTTAAAACTAATAAAACTCTACAAAATATAATAAAAAACAATAAAACGAAAACAAAAAAAAGAAAAATTATCAGGTGTATATAAATTGAAGTGTGGCACATGTGACAATGTCTATATAGGACAAACTGGTAGACCTTTTATCTCTCGGATAAAGGAACACATGAGAGCATATAACAGAAATTTAGAAAATTCAAAATATGCTAACCACCTATTCCAATTTAATCATTGTTTCGATCCAAATTTTGAAATTTTACATATTTGTAATAAGGGTAAGAAGTTAGATCTTTTGGAGGCTGTAGAAAAATTAATAAATTTAAAAGTAGTAAAAAACTGTTCAATTCTCAACTTGATTTGAATGAATCCCCTTTGTTAAATTAAAAAATTTAAATAAATATTGTTGTATTGTTGCTTAGATCAGTTGGAACACAATTCATAATTTGTTAACATGTCTGAAGAAGGTACAGTGTACCGAAACAGCTGTCACTGAATTATATAATAAATATGAAAATGAAATAAAACTACGTTTTATTTTTATTTAATTAATAAATATGGATTTTCATCAAGTAAACACCAACTCAATTGATTATAAGTATAGTATTCATTTTTTTATTTTAAGAAAAACTTGATTTAATTTTTAGACCTCGGATTTTTAGACTCTAAAAGTGCCCAAAATATGCTTTAAAAAATAAATAATAGTTTTAAAAAACTAAAACAACATGCTCTATTAGAAAACCAAACTAAAAAAATGAAAAATAATTTTAATTTCCAACATGCTTGGGATAAAATTAAAGTGGTCAACAAAAAAATCATCTCCAACACATATAGAATAAAACTAGAGTAATCAACAAAAAGAAAATAATTTTACCATCAAAAGCGTGGGGTGCTCTATATCAATTAATATATTTGATAATAAACAGATATTGGTAAAAGTAAAGTCTCTAAGAAGAAAATGTAAAAGTCATAAAAAGCACCCCACATGAAAACAGCTGATGATGGTGAAAATGGGTCGCCGATAATGCAGTGCTGTGTTTAAAAAAACATAGAAGTATGAGATAAGAAGAAATCACGATTCATTTAATTCTTACTCATAGTGTTATTTCCTACCTACATAACTTAATTCCTATGGTTTTTCTTCCATTACTGATCCTTTTTGCTGTTTCTTTATTTGATGTTCCATCTTTCTATATAACTGATCCAATAACAGAAACTATCGCTCTTCTTTATCTTTACCCCATCAATAAATAATAATAAAGTAATAAAACACAATATAACATATGAAAAAATGACAATGGTGAACAGTATGTATAAATTTATATAAATTTAAATATAACATAATTTTCCACATGTTAATTGATGAAGAGGGAAATTCAGTTATTTCAACCTGGCTGCTCATGTTTAATGCATTAAACATTAGATGGTGCGTAAAATAGTACCATTGCTCCACCAATCACAGATGCCTGTGGAAGGATACCTTTTGTGACTTTGTTTACAGTACAACATAAACTAAGGCTGAATATGCTATACGAATTTTGCTTTCATAAAAATGTTGAAGCAAAATAAGAGGTTACTCAGTGCCACTTCTAATTATCATCATTATTATTGTCATTATTATCATAATAATAATAATAATAATTATTAATTCAGCTCTTTGTTTGAGTAAATTGCTTAGATTGTTGCCATTAAGGCTCAAATCTATGAACGCATTAGACCATAAAAGTTCTTCTCTGCCTGTACTCTGCTGAGAAAGTTGTATCCAAATACGTTTTTGCGTACTCAAAAATCTGTTCATGCGATAATAATTGTTGAAATTCCTAAGCTACCTGGTGAGGTGACTTAGCAGAGAAACGAATCGTGAGCAACCCGATGGGAACTGATGGTAACCGATGTAGTTTGAAACCTTGCCGCGTATCTTGCTGCTTTATCCAAGATGTTGGACCTTGAAGACTTCAATCATGTTTTCGGTATATGCAGAGAAGACGAATTTGATAGAGTCTACCAAAGAATTCAACTGGAAGAACAGGAGAATCGGCATAATATTGCACGACACAGACATCGTGTGTATACGGTATTATTTGTGGGACGCAAGCATAAGTGCATTCCTCTAGCAGACGAAAATAACAGAAGTGGTTTTATTGCTGAGAATTCTGGGTAATTTCTTACCAATATTACGAAAATGACGACTTTAATGCATGACCAGTTAGTGGGTAGCTAATTCGATCTTTGCACTTGCTCACGGGAAGTCAGCTCACCAGTGATTGGAATTAATTTGAGTAGAGACTAATGTATTTGCATGCGGCCCTAACCGTATTAGGATTATTGTTTTGATGATGATGTAAAATAAGAGTGCCACTTCTATTTATCATCATAAATTGTTGTCATTATTATTACTATTGCTAATATTGTTACTACAGCAAACTCCCGATTATCCGTGCACATATTATCCGGTTTGCAGATTATTTTTTAAATATACTGTATTTTGTATTGTTATGAAAAAATTCTTTATTTTTAAACGTGCTACTGTGAACTGCACTTAGAAACTAGCACAATAGAGTAAGCTTTACTCACAACCCCCTCCCCTGACATGTTTAACAGTGCCAACCAACATTCTGAGAATACTATACAATTTCAGAAATTTCCATTGTGTGAGCCACTGAAAGTTTGTTGGTTTGTTGTTACAGATTGAAACCACGGATATGCTATGGCAGTGGGTTTATCGCTGGTTAGTAGTGTGGTAATCGGTGGTTACTAGTGTAGTTGTCGCTGGTTACAGCGACCATTTTGAATAACTGTCGTAACCAGTGTGGTCCTGACAGGAAATAGTCCCACTTTTTTTCATATTTACAAGTAAAATAAAATAATTATAACTAAGACTCGCACCTAAATACATTTAATATAACATTTCATGAATATTTGTTGCATTTAAATGGTGTTAAAGTGGGTAAATACATTTCTGACCAACTTCCACAGCGGCAAATAACTTAATTGGATCATCCATGTTTCTTGATTTTCTATGCATATCTCGGTCCCAACTAACATGGATAATCGGGAGTTTGCTGTACTACTATTTCTACTGTTATTATTATTAGTATTATTATTAACACATCAAAACCTAGGTCTTAATGAAACCTACAAGTATGAGGCGAGTCATAAAAATCTAAGGATCATATCTATGAACGCATTAGACCGTAAAAGTTGTTCTCTGCTTAGAAAGTTGCATCCAAAGATGTTTTTGCATACTCAAAAATCTGTTCATGCGATAATAATTGTCAAAATTCCTAAGCTACCTGGCGAGGTGACTTTGCAGAGAACGAATTGTGAGCAACCTGATGGGAACCAATGTAGTTTGAAACCTTGACCATATTTTCAGTATATGCGGAGAAGAGGAATTTGATAGAGTCTACCAAAGAATTCAACTGGAAGAACAGGAGAATCGGCGTAATATCGCGCGATGCAGACATTGTTGTATATGGTATTATTTGCGGGATGCAAGTGTAAATGCATTCCTCTAGCAGACGAAAATAACGGAAGTGGTTTTATTGCTGAGATTCTGGGTAATTTCTTGCCAATATTATGAAAACGACAACTTTCATGCATGACCAGTTAGTGGGTCGCTAATTCGATCTTTGCACTTGCTCACAGAAAGTCAGCTCACCAGTGATTGGAAGTAATTTGAGTAGAGACTAATGTATTTGCATGCGGCCCTAAATCTATTATTAATTAAAATAAACCTCATACTGTCACTTCCTCTAAATATATATTAATGAAAAATGATCATGAATAGTCAACAAAACTACAAATGCCCAAGTGATCTTACATATTTTAACAGCAAATAATATAAGGAAACACACCTTTATTTTCAAATTCTTCGTCTCAGGAAAAGCTATATCTGTGAATTCCCGAAGACGAATTGACCAGTATATTGATTCCTCTTCACCAGGTAGAGACATAACTAGCTTGTAGTAATGATGTTTGCCTCTAATTTTGACCGGGTCAATAAGATATGTGGCAACAAGGTCGAAAAGTTTTAGATCTTCTACGTAGTCTTCGACTATTGGAAGAATAACTGGAAAAAAAAAAAATATATATATATATATACAAATGTATTATTTTGAAAAAAATCAAAATTCAATACAATAAAGCTGAAAATAAAATATTAATAAAAATATTAATATAAAATATAAATAAATAATCTCCTCAACTCGTGTTTGACACAAGCCGGGTAGAGTGATGAGATCAATGAAGCCCCTTACATTGAGGATCTGTGAATAACAGGGAAGATTAAATTAAACAAAATGAATGAGAAGAGTGTGGAGAAATTATTGATTGAAATTTGTGATATTACTCGACAATGTTAACTTTCAATGTGGAAAAACTGTGAACTAAAAGAATGTGGTATCCTCCAGGGCGACCCCATAAGCCCGCTACTGTTTAACAAAGCGACGGCAGACATAGTGGAGATACTCGAAGGAAAGACTGCAACCACATTAATAATGTATGCACACGATATGGCCTTAAGATCGCCAAACCGAGAAGAACTACAAGAAACACTTTTAGAATTAGAGAGCTGGGTAATGAAAAACCAACTGAGCATCAATATGCAAAAGACCTGTCTGATGACATTCAGAAAAGGAGGGCAGACATCAAAAAAAGACATAATGACGCTATACAATTAACCTATAACAACAGTCAACAAATTCAGATATCTAGGCGTAACCCTACAAACAACAGGGAACTCGTAAGAAAGGACAGCAGAAGCCACGAAAGCGATGAATAGAATAAAGAACATTGCATCCTTATCACTAACGTCAGCCACTACACTTTTCAACACGACAATATCCCCAATAATCACGTATGGGCTCGAATTAATATGGGAAAAATTAACAATCAGTGACTTAGAGCGCATTGAGAAAGTCAAGGCACGGTTCCTAAAATCAGCCCTCAGAGTGGGAAAATATGCTCCATCAAGGCTGGCATATGAGCTGGCCAAGGAAACTTTTTACATAGAAGATCTGAGACTCAGCCTACCATCAACCGGAGCCAGCAATAAGCTACTAGAACTGAGAAGAATGAAAAGAGCGGAGATAGATATCAACTTCTATGGGACAACTGCAATGATCGATCACAACTGGACCAAAGAGAATCAGGAGCAGAGACACATCATTACAAGACTAGCCATTCACGACTTCCACCACAAATTATGCAAGAACAAGACATTCCACACCCCGAATGACCAATGTGTATGTGAATTGTGCGGACAGACATGCAACCAATATCATATCACCGAGTGCCGTGAAAGAACAAAATCGATCTCCGAATATAGCAAAGAATAATACCCATTCGGGTGAACCTTCCATATTTATTAAAAGAATGTGGCAAAGGCTTCAAAGCATTTTTGGTGGGTGGGAATTACAACGTATTTAGAGAAAGATTTGCGTTTAGATCGGTACTTGCTCAGGTAGCTCAAATGGTAGAGCACTTGGACTAGAAAACCAAGGGTCCCGGGTTCAAGTCCCGGTCTGAGCGTATAATTTTTCTCTTCAAATATGATTTACCCAAAACAATTTTAAAATACAATAGGAAGTAACATTAAGAGGTTTGTTTAATAATTAAAACACTTTGTCTGTTCATTCTTATCTCTTAGAGTGGTTTTTGTCGAACATATGTTTCAGATTTATGGTGAAATTAAATGTTTCTTACCTCTCCTCATATCCACATTCAGAAAAACAAAGGAAAACTTATGAACTTCGAAATTCCCGCAAATTTTGACCTGATCCAGAGGTTCATCGGTCCACCAACAGAGTGAAGAAGAAAAGTTTCTTCCAATCGACAGAACACCAGTCGCCAACAAAGTTGTGAGGATGAGACAGTTATAGTCTCAAAATCGCAATCAACTTAGAAAATATGAGAGGTAAGAAACATTTAATTTCACCATAAATTAAACCTCATAGTGATTAATTCCTATAAAAGTTAAATATGTTTCAGAGCTTCTTAGCCCCATTGTCAGCGATGTACAGTAATCGCTGATGATGGGGCTAAGAAGCTCTGAAACATATGTTTGACAAAAACAATTCTAAGAGATAAGAATGAACAGACAAAATGTTTTAATTACCCAAAACAACTTTGCAATGCTTTGTATATAAACAATTCAGCCATAAATGAGCCGATTGCTCTTAAAATTGCAATAGCCAAACAAACCACTCAAACAGGAAGGATTTGGGATTAAGAGCCCAGGGACTGAACTGCAAGTAGATAATGAAATTAAAACAATCGAAGTTCTGGGAGAAGAATTAACTCAGTAACTTACAGAATATACTTCTTTCCTAAATATTGCTCTTCATTTAACATAATAAATTTGCTCTTCATTCCATCTTTTATTTGTGTTAATCATTTTTCTTTATTAGGAATTTTTCTTTTCATTGAACCATTAATCTTTTCTGCTTCTCCCTAATAGGGAATCACTTGCTAGATTAAAATGTATCTGTATCACATTCCTTGGATCCCCTCCTCTCACCCCCTATCACCCAATTATATCTCTCCCTCCCCCATATCTTCCTACTATCTTTCTCTCCCCACCTACCTCTCTCTCTCTCTCTCTCTCCTCCCATCTCTCTCTCTGTTACCCAACATTCTCTCTCACCCTTTCTCCTTACTATCTTTCCCTCTCCCCTGCCCCTATCTTTCTCATTCTCTCTTCTCATATCTTTCCTTCTATTCTCCCTATTTCTCTCTCACTCATATTAATATAATTCACAGCAAACTCTTGAATATCCGTGTTAATTGGGACCGAGATATGCATGGAGAATAAAAAAACATGGATAATCCGATCCGATTGAGGGTCTTTCCACTTTTCAGCGGTTGCCCTTTTACCAGCCGGCTGCTGGCCCTTCACATCCACATGTGTCAATCACAGAGGTAGATGATCAACAGCCAGTGTAGGGGTTGGATAATCCAACTAAGTTATTCTAACAATAAACATGCAATACAGTTTATTAATTACAGTACAGTACCAAGAAGTCCAATATTTTCCTATGCTTCAATTTATCGTTTACACTCTTTCTGATTGCAGTTCTTATTTTTCATACATTTAAGACATCAATGTAATCAAGTTCATTTTGTCCCATATATTTTAATAAAAAATCTATTTTGATGCTCCTGTGTGGCTAATTTTGTTTTCAAAAGTTGTTGCATTTTTGTCTTCACTTTCTACTTCGCCTCCCTCATGCACTTTGTTGACAATAGTCATGTCATTCATTGTGCTGTATTCTCAGAATGTTGGTGGATACCATTAAACACAAGAGGGGAGGGGGTTGTGAGTGAAGGTTACTCTATTTTGCAAGTTTCTAAGCGCAGTTCACAGTAGTGGGATTTAAAAATACGTATAAACTGTTTTCATAACAATACAAAATACAGTACAGTATTCATCTTCATTTTTAAAAATACAGTAAGAAGAGTCATGCCCTGATAATCTGCAAACAAGATAATACGCATGCGGATAATCGGGAGTTTGCTGTATATATATATATATATATATCTCCTCTTCTTTCCCCACATCTTTCTCTCACCCCCTTAACTCTCCCCCAATCTCTGCTTACCTCTCCCTCTCTCTTCATTTCTCCAAAATGCATGCATGTGCATACACATATAAATGCACAAACAAATGTACATACACACACATGCACGTGCACACACAAACACACACACACACATAGAGTATATACATATAGCCCATGATTTTTAAAACAAAGCCATTGGTAATAAGTAGGGCAAGGCATTTAATGACCTATAAATTGGTAAAATATGCAAAATAAAAAAATGCATTTATGACCTAAAAAATGCAAAAACTGACCAATAAAATAAAAAAATGACAAATAAAAAGTTAAGAATTACCAATAAAAATACTATTTATTAGATTAAGTACTCACTTGATTACTGAATTACATAAAATTTAACTTAACATCAAAATATTAAAAGAAAAGTATTTAAAAAATACATATAACAGTACCTTTTATTGCAGAAAATCCATATCAAATACACAGTGCACTTTTACAGCAATTTTGAATCACAGTTAACAATCAGAATAAGGGTAGAAGCTAGCATAAGTTCTAAGAAATTGAATAAAATTCCTAGAAGTGGGCAAGATCATTATGCACATACCTTGAAAAATAGGTGTAGTAGTTAGCAAAATAACTACTTAATTCCAATAAATTATATTGACAAGGAAAAATACTGAATTATAATAAAAATCTTAAATCAAATACAAATAATGTCACAGCCTTCCAGAAAAGTGTAAAAAATGCTCAAAATGACCCAAAATTGCCAAAAAATGACCTATCCCTAGATAAGTTAAGAAAATGCAAAAAAATGCCGTAACGAATTGCTTTTATTTAATCAGTTTTTTAATGCTGTACATTTTCATAAGAAAAAGATGTAAAATCATTAATTGCCTTGCCCTAGTAATAAGGCTGAAAACACAATTATAAAATAAATTTTCTCTAAAAAGTCGTAGTTCTTTACTCATGATTCAACTCTCAGTTGATATCTATTAATAAGGGTTGTCCACTACAAGAGATTTAATTGTATTAACTTACCGGGTGGTGTGTACTTTACTCCAACATCTGGCGGAGGAGTTTCTAGCTCAGCAAGTATTTCTTGGATTGGACGTCTAACAAAAAAAGCAGGAAAATCTTCCATAAATCTTCGTTTCTGCTTCAATTTATCTACAGCTCTCTTCCAAATTTTAAAATACTTATTTCTACAGTACTGAATCCTTCTTTCTGCTATATATTCAAACCTAGAAAATAAAATTAATTAAAAAAATATATACATACATACAAATTACTGTAATTTAAAATCATTAAAGCAAAATTTAGAAATATTCATAACATTTAGGCATATATTTTTCACTTCAAATTTAATTTATAACATTCAGCTGTAAACAGTCGTTAAATTTCACTTTTTCTCATTTATTAATCTAAAATTTAAATATTTACAGATGTGTTACAATATTACACATCTTAACACATTCAGTACCGTAAACCAGTTAAGGCATTTAAGGAGACTATCGTGTATGCGGCCGTTGGTCAGTTAACTCGCTTTAGAGCAGGCGCGAACAAACTGCATTTATATTCGGCGCCTAAATATTGTGTTGGCTTAGTATGTCTTGGAGATCCATAGATGGCATGTAAATGTACATTTTCTATTCCCGTTTGACACGTTTAACCTTGATGAATCCCCTTTTATTTTTTAAACAAACAACACATGAAATTCGTTCACCCAAACTTGTCTCCAGGTTCCAATGCAGTCGTATTTGTTTCTCGTTATAGCGCTGTTCTTTGTGCATGAGTGAAATAATGGCGAAAGAAAATTGTCTCACTGAAGAATTAGTGAATATTTTGTATAATTATGAACCAGGTGACGAACTGATTCGTGAATTAAAAGATTCACAAAGTGAAAGTGAAGATGAACTTCCACTTCCTGAAATTGATACGTCGATACTATGTGATGTCAATCACCCAAGTTATTTCAGCATCAAATCCTACTAGGATATCTCCTTTAGGTATGTACAAAATTTGAATTTTCTAGGACTAATAGTTTGTGAATAATGGTCCATTTTCTGAAGTGCCACGAAAAGGGTAGCTGGGGTATTTAAATGCCCTGCTCAGTGCCTGGTACTGAATGTGTTAAAATTCACTCAAGGAATGAAAAATTAATTATTTTGATAGGTTTTGAATCAATTAGATTGCTGCTAGTAACAAAAGATATTAGCATATAAAAGTGTCACTTGAATAGAATTTGCATTGTTGAGTTTACAGATGGTAAAATGCAGCAAAATACAACATAATATTGCATTTATCATCATGACAAGATAAATTTAATACAAAAATAGGTGAGGTATTTAATATAAAGTAATCAACAATTGGGACATATTTGGAAAGACACAAAAAATATATTTGTAAAACATTGGTGGAATCTGTTGCAATGTATGGAAGTGAGGTATGGACAATCAATAAGTACTACAAGAATACACTAATAGCTCTAGAAATGGATTATTTACGCAGAAGTGCCAGAAAGTCAAAATTAGAACATGTCACAAATAAGGAAATTAGAAACATAATGGAAGCAGAAGAAAGCATAATTGAAAGAATTGAGGAGAAGGAATTAAAGTGTTTAGGACATGTTTTAAGAATGGAAGATGAGTGATGGCCAAAGCAACTATACCAATGGCATCCGACCAGAAAGAAGAAAATAGGGAGACCAAAGTTAACATGGAACGAAAACATGAAGACATTAATGCAAGCAAGAGGGCTAAGCATTGAAGATGCCCAAGATCGTAGGAGGTTTGGCACGGGAAGACGGCAGCAGCTGAAAAAACCCGAAGATATACAGAAACAATTGAGACATAATAATAATAATTCAAAAAAAAAATTGATTCTATCTCCCAAACAAGTAGATAAGGAAATCTATATACTATGTCCAGCCTAAGGAAAACACTTACGGGAAACAAATGGACGGGAAATCCCTGAAGCATGTTACTGCTTTAGTTACTGTAATTCGTTCATGGTCAAAGCACAGTTCAGCAGAAGTGAAAAATGGATCATGCAATCGATTAATATAATTATATTCATAGTTAAATATGTAAATAACATTGTGAGGTTCTTAATTCGTAAATTAATGAGTTAATATTAAAAATGGTGAAATTGAAAAATCAGCCACTGCAGCACATAGTTTGTTGGAGAATCATAAAATTTAAAAAGAGGCCCAACTTTTAAAACATTTGGAAAAACCTTTAGAATTGACAATTTGGGAGAAGATATATATTCAGAAGAACAAATTTAGATCCACGAATTTCGAGATTCCTGATGAACGTGACCTCATCTCGAAGTTCATCAAATCAACACCAGATGACAACGGTATTGATGGAGATTCCAACGAAAATCAGGTAGTCATAATGTCGGTTGAAAATGAGAGAGACAATTCTCTTGAAAACTAGTTCCCGTGTTTAAAGAAACATAAAATATGAGGTAAGATGTAAAAAAATGACTCATTAATTTACGAATATAATTACGTGTTTGAAGCTGTTTATGTAAACTGTAGTTGATCAGAATACAGCATACACCTACATAATTAAGACATTTTGCTGTAATTATTAAACAAATCTCTTAGGGTCGTATGTTAGAACATTACTCTCTACTCAAATTACTTCCAATCACTAGTGAGCTGATTCACCGTGAGCAATTGCTGAGAACGAATTAACGGCCGACTTATCGGTCATGCACGAGAGTCGACGTTTTCGTAATATTGGCAACGAATTACCCAGAATTCTCAGCAATAAAACCACTTCCGTTATTTTCGTCTGCTATAGAGGAATGCATTTATGCTTGCATCCTGCAAATAATACCGTATACAAACACGTCTGCGACACGCAATATTACGCCGATTCTCCTGTTCTTTCAGTTGAATTCTTTGGTAGACTCTATCAAATTCCTCTTCTCCGTGTATACCGAAAACATGATCGAAGTCTTCAAGGTCCGACATCTTGGATAAATGTTGGATAAAGCAGCAAAGTACATCGATTACCATCGGTTCCCGTTCGGTTCCCTTCGGGATTTTAATTTGAGTTGCTCATTTAAGCTACCTCCGCAGGTAGCTTACAAATTTAACCAATTATTATCGCATGAACAGATTTCTGAGTAAGCAAAATCGTATTAGCATACAACTTGCTCAGCAGAGAAGGCATTTTACTGTCTAATGCGTCCAAACATGCGACCCTTAATGTTACTTCCTATTGTATTTTAAAATAAAATACTTCTACATATTTCTTCGAAGGTCGAAGAGTAACCAAACATTCGCATTTGCTTGAAACTGATCAATTCTTGAGAGGAAGTTGAATGTCAGTTACAATATGGCAGCTGTTGTAAAGTTTATGGTAACTTAACTCAGTGATAAAATGTGTGATCAAAATTATAAAAAGCACCATAAAGGGAAATTGTTAAAGAGTGGTGAAAAACAAATAGCGTTAAATGTATTTAGTATGTTTAAATGGAGCATAATCCTGGCATTAATTTATCAGCTTGTAACAGACAGCTGACTGAGATCGCATGTACTTTTACATGTGCAAAGTGGAGTAATACATTCGGAAGTTAAATGTCAAAGTGTGTTCCTTAGGCTGGACAGACAATAACAGATCCAGAAGAATGCTTGGTCATGAGGAAAAATAATGAATGATTCCGAAACAAGTGCCCCAAAGATTGCATCTTTAATCTTGGATGAATGCAATTATAGTCCAGCCACTGGATCTCCGGCTCTGACGTTTTCATGACAGTGTTGCCGATATGGATATTCAGCGGGAGGAGCCGCTTTATATATGCAGTTAGCAAAAATACAGCTGACAACATCTCAGCAAATTCAAACATTCCTAGCGCGCTATAGCGCCATCAAGAGCAGTGATTAGTTGTGGCAGACATGCACTCTCACTTCAACTATTTCCTTATTGGCAGTAGAGGGCGAGTTTCTTCCTTTACCTCTCATACAACCTAAACATCAGAGCTGGAGATCCAGTGGCTGGACTTTAGTTATAAAATAAATAAATGTCCTCAACTTGTGTCCAACTCAGGGTCGCATCAAGGGATGAGGTGAGAAGAAGCCCCTATAAAGAGGTCTGAGAATGACAAGGGTGCCGGCTGACCATGCCTGATGCACCAATATAAGGCAGATGAAAAAATGAAATGAAATGGATGAGATGAGTATGGAGAAGTGGTGGAATGAAATTAAGGCAGGGGTAAATGGGAGATTTCGTCTACCACAAAACCCACATGGAGTGACCAAGTCTCAATCTCGGGGATCCCAATGGTGAGAGGTGAGCATCTAACCATTAGTGCACAATTAGTCATATCATTGTTCATATTATTCATTTTTTTTAAACATCTTAATGATGGACAAATCATATTTGAAAAGAAAAATGTATGCCTAGACTGGGGTTTGTACCCAGGACCTTTGACTCTCTATGTCAATTCTCTTCCAAGTGAGCTACCTAGCCTTCCAATCTAAACACCCATTTTTCTCTTATACATAGTTAATTCCCTAACCCCAAATGCTACGAGCCGTTGCTATGATTTTTGCAAATGGCGGCTTCTTTATTATGAAGACCTTTTTTGGGAATTTAAACATTACTTATAAATTTAATACAATAAATTTGGGAATTTGTAACATTATGAGGTTTTATTGATAAGAGTCATGAAAAAAACTGACAATGGTGACGATGGTCGCCTATACTGCGGTGCTGTGTTTAAAAAAAACATAGAAGTATGAGGTAAGAATAATTCACAATTCATTTGATTCTTATTACTTATAAAGCCAATAGTGCTTCTTTCAATGTTTTTTTATTCGTTTTTAAACATGTTAATGATGGACAAATTATATTTGAAAAGGAAAATATACACCTAGACTGGGGTTTGAACATAGAGAGTCAAAGGTCCTGGGTTCAAACCCCAGTCTAGGTGTATATTTTTCTTTTCAAATATCCATCCATAGTACTTCTGCCCAAGGGCAGGTCTTTCACTGCAATCATAGCATTTTCATGCTATGCTAGTAGCTTTACTAGGGAATTGTAGGTATGGTAGCAACCCGTTGCTTTCCACATCAGTGAAAAAAAAACCCGATAAAAACCTCACCCAGAAAAACTGCCCCGACCAGGATCGAACATGGGCCCGCTGCGTGACAAGGCAGCACGCTACCTCGAGACCACAGCGGTGGACTTTTCAAATAAAAGTAGTATTAATTCCTATCAATGTCTTCTTTAATTAGAAACAGCCATGTTTTGTTGTGAATGATGTTCACCACTGTATATAGAGTCTTTGAAAAAAAGTTACGGTGTAGCTCTTGATGATGGAAAGTTAAAGTTTTGAAGAGCGATTCACACCAGTAAGTTGTTACGTGTGCTGTCTCCTTTGAATTAAAATCGGACGGCGTAGGTCTCTCTTCATGCAGTAATTGTATGATTCGCCTCAATAAAGTGTTCGGTAAGATGCTCTCTTATGATAATGTGGGCCCAGGTTTGATCCTGGTAGGGAAGATTTTTTTAAAAAATGTCATTAAATTTCATTATTCCTATATGTTACCAGGCTTCATTAAATAAATAAATTTTTATGTATGGGGAAATATATAAATTAAAGGAAACAGGTCATAATGATTGTAACATCACATTACTTTGTTTATAAAACACAAGGCCTAACAAGACTGTTTACTTCCACAACTAATGCAAAACGGGTCTGATTAATTTGAACTAATTTAGTCAATATATGATTTCAACATACAAGTAAGTCCTGGAGTATTACATCACCTCATACAGATTATTTCTAGTAGGGATAGTCGTGGACATTATATAATGGAAATGGAAAGCTAATGACAAATGAGGGAAATTTTGAAAAAATGGCTGAATTCAAATTCCTAGGAACAATAATCACAAATAGGAATGAGATGCACAAAGAAATTAAACATAGGCTCAATCCTGGAGATGCGTGCTATTATGCATTACAGAGACTTTTGATGTCCTAACTCCTTTCAAAAAACGTTAAACTGAAAATATATAAAACTATTATTCTGCCAGTTATATTATATGGGTGCAAAACATGGACTCTTACTTTAAGGGAGGAAAGGAGATTACGAGTATTTGAGAATAAAGTACTTAGGAAAATTCTTGGACCAAAGAGAGATGAACAGACAGGTGAATGGAGGAGACTACATAATAATTAGCTACATGGTCTTTATAGGAAGCCAGATATAATAAGAACAGTTAAGTCTCATAGACTGTGATGGGCAGGACATGTGGCATATATGGGGAATGAAAGAGGTACATGGAAGCTTCTTGTAGGAAAACCAGAGGGAAAACACCCAGTTGGTAGACCAAGAATGAGGTGGGAGAGTAACATTAACTATGATTTGTGGGAAGTAGATTATACAGGGCATGATTGGAAAGCATTAGCTCAGGATAGGGATGTATGGAGAGCTTAAGTCTGTGTGGCCATGAATCTACGGGTTCGATAGTGCCAGTGAGTAAGTAAGTGAGTAAGTGAGTGAGTGAGTGAGTGAGTGAGTGAGTGAGTGAGTGAGTAAGTAAGTAAGTAAGTAAGTATGTAAGAAAGTAGGTAAGTAAGTAAGTAAGTAAGTAAGTAAGTAAGTAAGCAAGCAAGTAAGTAAGTAAGGGATAGTTGTGGTCTAGTAAATGGAACATCTATTTTCCATGCATGTCACATGTTCAATTCTGCTATCATGCTTTTTCTCTCTCTCTCTTGTCCTTATTTCAATTAATTTTGTTTTTCTCTTTTATTTATTTTTTGCTATGTTTTATATACACCATTTACTGCACTACTTATTTATGTGAAATTATTTTCCATTGCACGACACACAACAAAATAGAACGGAATTTAGTTTCTCAAATATTTGTGCACTTGTGAACCAAGAAGCTGACCTCTGACAATGTGCAATGGCTTTGTTTTGAGAATTAAAATTTATCTGTGCACCATCATTTCTTTCAAAGGCTGTACATGGGGCTAGTTAAGACAGAGAAAAAAATTCCATCAAGGTGAAATGCCCAGAAAGCATAACGATCAATGCACTAGTATGTAGAACTATAGATCATGGAATAAAATCCCAGTTTAGGCATATATTTTTCTTTAATAATTGAGTTAGAATTTAACACCTAACCTCATATTTATGGATTTCTCGAAGATATGTTTCAATACTTCTGGGAATGATTTTCACTTCCATCTAACTGTTGAATTGGTGGTTGGTGATCCTGTAGGTTGCTTCCTAATCCCTCTGATGTCTGACCAATGAATTTCCAAATTAAATAAAAATTAAGTTCATCAGTCAGCCACCAGAGGGAATAGGAAGGAACCAACAGAATCACCAACAACCAATTCAACATTTAGATGGAACTGAAGATGATATGCAGAAGTATTGAAACATGTCTTCAATAAATCTACAATATTATGAGGTGAGGTGATAAATTCTACAGCAGGATTTCAATATCATAATAAATATAAAAGTTTAAGTTAATAATTTTATACTTTAAAATTCTTTCAATATTTAAATATAACAAAAATAAAGAAAAATATCTAAATAATTCAGTGTTGGTCATTGTTGAATAAAAATGTCTCAGTAACAATTGAAGAAATTGTATTACATAAGTATTTCTAAATAATGCTTTTAAAATTATTTTAAGTCATTGTTGTCAGAATTATAAATCTTTCTGTTATAACTGAAATAAGAACTCCTGTTTTACTTCATATTTTTAAATGAAAGTAAACTAAACTCTGATTATATGTTAAAACAATTAACTTTTTGATTTAAAAAATCAAATTTAAACCTTATATGGTTGGTTGGTATCTAATGTTGAGCACTTGATAATGAAATCATTCGCTCGCTTGCACTCCAATATTTAGCAGAAAGGCTGGTCTCTTCTACAAAAGCTGGACAACGGAGGAGATGGTTTCTTTCCATATCTTCATTTAAATTGCAAAAAGGGAATTTAGGTGAATCTGTTATGCCAATTCTGTGTAGGTGTTTATTCAAGCAGTCATGTCCCGTTAGCAGTCTGAATGTTGCTACTGCAGATTTTCTTTGTAATGTAGTAATGTCATAAGCTTGTAGATTTTCCCATTCCTTTCCAGATGTTTTGGTGGTGTATTCTTCTCTAAGTTTATTGATGTATTAAACCTTATATTTAATGGACTATTAACCAATAGGATTTAAAATTACCATCATGTGATGTAATAATGTTCTTTAAAATTATAAAAGAATTACACTATTCATTCTTCATACAACTTTCAACAAAGATAGAAGCAATTGAACTCTCCTGATAAAATGTGATATTTAATACAAGAAGAATAATTGATTCAAGAAAAGAAAATAATTTAATTTTAATTGACGGTGAAGAATAATACCACCTACATTTACTTGATCTGCTGGGAAATTAAGAAGTGAATAAATTTACAATTATTTCTACAAGAAAGAGTTTTCAGTGATTTTAAAGTGTTTTCCTATCCAGTGTACCAATTTCCGACCCTAAGAAGAGAATCCGTCTCTACCAAAAATAAAACCCAACCTGAACCAGTAATTCTTTTTGGGACACTAATCCTTCTTCAAAATGTTACTACAACATCGGGCATGAAGAGAATTACTACATAAAAATGCAACCAGAACATGGGACAAAGTAATTACTTCTTTAATTCTAACTCAATTATTAATTAAAATAAACTTCATAGTGTCATTTCCTTCAAGTATTAACCTTTCACCACGTAAGACGAGTTCTACCTATGTCTATTATATAGGCATCAATTTTAGAATCTTAGCAAAGCTTGATGATTCTAAAAATATTTCTACAATATTTTCTATGTCCCTCCCTAGAGATGGCATTCCTTTGTTAACATGTCTATCCCAGTGGACTAGAGGTAACCATGCTTGCCTCTGGTACCAATTATTGCGAGTTTTTAAGAGCACAAATTACTGAGTATTAATTCCTTGGGAGAGGAAGTAAAGCTGTGGGTCCCAAGTTTTAGATATGCGGCACATAAAATAATCTGAAATGCATGCTATTATGCATTACAGAGACTTTTGATGTTGCAACTTATTTCAAAAAACGTTAAACTGAAAATATATAAAACTATTATTCTATCAGTTATATTATATGGGTGTGAAACATGGACTCTTACTTTAAGGGAAGAAAGGAGATATGAGTATTTGAGAATAAAGTACTTAGGAACATTTTTGGACCAAAGAGAGATGAATAGACAGGTGAATGAAGAAGACTACATAATAATGAACCACATGGTCTTTATAGGAAGCCAGATATAATAAAAACAGTTAAGTCTTGTAGACTGCGATGGGCAGGACATGTGGCACATATGGGGGAATGGTAGACGTGCATGGAAGTTTCTTGTAGGAAAACCAGAGGGAAAATATCCAGTTGGTAGACCAAGAATGAGGTGGGAGAATAACATTAACTATGATTTGAGGGAAGTAGATTATACAGGGAATGATTGGAAAGCATTAGCTTAAGATAGGGATGTACGGAGAGCTTATATCACGTGGCCATGAACCTATGGGTTCAATAGTGCCATGAATATCCCCTGCATAATAAGTAAATAAATAAGCCTAAAACCTTGGAACAATTTTTGTCGGTCCTTTCATATTCAGATTTGAATGGGAATGCTAATGACCTTAGCTATTAAAGAATATTGTTAAATAAAATACTAACTTTAGTTAACATTTGTAATCAGTACAAAATGTTGGTTGCTCTCCACCCTGTTTTTTTCAAGGTTATTGTTTTTAAAATAGAAAATATTCAACTTTTTTGGTTTCAAAATAGAAATCGTCGGACAATTAAAATTGAAGCTTATGGGTTAATGAATATATTTTTCTCTTTGAAAATTAATTTATCTTTCAGTATGAGTGTATAAATTTACTTAAAACATCACTTATATGAAAGTTAGTAAAACTTACTTAAGTTTCAAAACTTCTTCATCAGCATGTTTTCTTGCACTGTAGACAATTGTTTCTTCTACTATATCGTTCATTTCTCCAACTGATGTGTTATGAAGGTCTGTTTCTCCATGTGCAATGGAGAGAATTGTTTCCTGAACCACCTCCTCAGTAACATTTTCCATCGTCTAGAAAATTAAATCAAGATTAAGTAACATATTTGGCTTCTTGAGAGAGGATATTCTATTATAAAATGAGTGCAGGGAGCTATAAAATAAAATGTTAATACAGTAAAAGCTCCTTATTTGCAGTTCCGTTATTCGCATTTTCATTATTTGCAGGCAAAAAAATTGTGACACAGTTCCTGTATTTGCAGCTAAAAATTCTTTATTCATGGATCCAGTCGGTATGTTAGAAGGATTACGTACCTTTTATTAATGCATCGGCAACTTTTTTTTTACTGAAAGACGGCTTTTACAAATAGTAATTCAAACCAAATAGACAAATATCAAAGTAAACAAACCTTGTTATCACTAAGCCTAAAGTTTGTTGTTAAAAGCTGTCACCGTATTTCACATGCCGCTAAGTCCTTTGATAAATGCAGTCCTCGCCATGATCGGTGTTTTATTGTTTCCACTTGTCATTCATTGCAATACATTTTGATTGAATAACACTGTCTCTTCTGCTTTCTTCCCAATTTATAATGTCGAGTAAAAGGAAAGAAAAATTAGTTCCATAGCGGAAAAAAAAGTAGTATTGCCGCATAAAGTAAAAATATAAATGCTTGACCATTTACACGTTGGCGAGTCAATTAAGCGGCAAAACAGGAAACAATTCCTAAGTTCTTTAACCCTTAAATTGGCAAAACACAATTTTTTTCTGTTAGTTATAATGAATGTGGCGGACCGCAGTGAAAACGGAATCTTGTATAACTGTTATTATTAGGTATATTATATAATTATACACATATTTAAGTGGTTTCTTTTTGTTCGTTTTCTTCTGATTTATTTAAAATTTTAAATTAATTGAACCAACTGATGTATCCAAAAGGATACATTACGAATTTAAGGGTTAAGCCCTTGCCTAAATCTGACAATAATAATTGACATTTTTCAAAATCTCTCATTAAATTGATATTATTTTGATAATTTTTATTTTATTTTGGAATCTTGGAACGTATCCCCTGCATACCCATACAAATTACCATTCCATATTCACGGGGTCTGTATTCGCAGCATATTTATGGAACATATCCTCCACAGAATAAGGAGCTTCTACTGTATACTATAGAAATGTGTAAGGAAATATGTATCTGATGCTCTCACATATAGAATTGCATTATATGAGTGAATAACGTTTACCTGTCATCGGATGATTAGAGAAATATATATGAGGAAAGAAAGGTTGATGTTTTGTATCGAGTCTTGAATGTTGTAATAAACTATATACTGGTGCATAGAACCAGAAGTCCAGGGTTCGAGTCGTGGTTCAAAGTGTTAATTTTTCAATTCAGAATAATATTGTCCTGTATTGGAAAGTATTGAAATTTAAATATTTCATCAAAATATTAAGCTAAAAAATCAAGTTTATAAAAACATACTCCATAAATTAGCTTAAAGAAAGACATAATTTCACAATATGTCAACATTATATGGCAGCAAATCGAGGACATTTTGAGCAAATCTGATGTTATGCAGCTCATTCTATACTGGACTAGTAGATGAAAGGTGAGGTTTGAGACCAAGGAGTAATTTTAGTAAGAACATTTGTCTTAACACTACATACTAAATGCTAAACTGCACGCATTTATGTCACATATTATTATTTTTATAAGAAAATTAGAACTACATATTGAACTAAAAGCTATCTACTCTTAAAGTGATCTTCATCAAAACAAAACCATGTGACCTGCTCACTTTTCACTGGTTATGGACACCGACATACAATGTAGAAGCAATAAGTATGCGAAAAAGTAGTTCCCTTCATTAAAATAAAAATATGTCCACTGAATATACTTGTTATTCTTTGAGAATGAAAATAATAATATTCAAAACATAAATAATATTCTCAAATATACCTAATCAATAATTACAACTTAAAATAATTTATTACATATAGATGATGCATTTCAGTAATGCTTCCATCAATTCTGATGCAACAAAATGGCTGAAAGTGTCGAGTCTTCTGTTGTTGTCTTGCCATCTAAATTTTTAAAACACAAGTCTGGCAAACATTTGACTAGTGGCCAAAAAAAGTTATTTTAAATGTATTCTACAAGTTAGGTGAGAAACTCGCCAGCTTTCTTGTAATCTACCCCATTTAACAATCACATGTCATACATATTTTACACATGCTCCTGTCAATGTGACAGTAATTGTGGCACAAATGGCAAAAGGATACAATTGGCATTTGTTTATGTTAGGATCACTCTAAGAGCAGAAAAGGTGTAGAAAATAATCTGGCATTTTCAATACAGAATTAAATATTTAGATTTGGTTTACTGTAAGCTTGAGAAGTGTTTTTAAGGATTACTAACATTTGGACATAAACTATCGCTCTTGTAACTTTGTTTTTAATTCTTAAAATAAAATTTACGTTATTATGTGTACTGACTGGATGGCAGTTTGAAAAATTTCCATAAACAATCCACATGAAACTGTGTTCTATGGGAAGCTTAGCAACAATAATTATAACACATTATTATTATTACTTATGAGAAACTTGAAAAATATTATATAAACAATAGAATTATTAACTTCTTTCATATTACTACAGCATATAATGAGGACTGCATTTTCAATTCTGTGTCCAGTTTCATAAATTTGTGGGAAGTAATTTAAAGTCACTATTTAGCTGTAAACAAGAGTAATAAGTAAATCGGTCTCCTCCATAACAGTGTGTTAAAAAATGAATGAGTTAATGGGACTTTCATTATTAAAATACAAATTTCAGGAATATACGGGGTGAATCCAAACTCTACTGACAAACTTTCATAAGTTTTTCAGGGATGTTTACTGAGTGTTTTGAAATGAGGAACACTTGGTCTCCAATAGCTCATTACTAGAGCTAGGAATTTTAGGTGCTGCATCTCTTTTTTTTTTTTTGTTACTATAATGTTCGAATTAGCTAGTATTGCAAAGAAAACATTAAATAAATGCCCCTAACTGTGTTTTAGTTGCACCTTTTTTCAATGTTAGCACCTTTTCTTTAATGGAAGCACATTTTGCACCTTTTCAAACCTTTTTTGTCTCCTTTGGAACATTTTATTACCAAATTAATATATATATATATATATATATATATATTACATTTATTCAAATACGATTTCAAGGGTTGGTAACGATATGTGTATCAGTCCACATCACATTACTTCCACTTTAGTGCAATCCCGTTAGGCTATTCCTATTAAATTAGTTTGCGCCTCATTGCACCACAGTTATGCAAAAGCTATTGTTCAAGCAAGGAAGTTTGTTGAGTGCATGAATAAATGTTTCAGTTCAAAATAATATTTGACTAGTGTGGTCTGCTATTTTCCTGAGTTACCAGTATACAGTATGCCGAAACCGAAAGTGAACTCCTATAAACTACGTGATATTGTTAAAAAGTTTAGTGCAGATGGAATTCAGAGTGATGGATCTGTTATCAGGTGCATTCTTTGTGATATTTCAATAACAATTGATGAAAAACATCAATGCATTCGTGTTACGCAGCATATAAGTAGTGTAAGTACTTACACAGACTCTTTAATATAAGACAACATGCGTGAATTTTGTGTCGTTAGTTACTTGTTGTAATTGGTTTTGGTAATCTTTAATGATTATTTACATGGGAAATTTGCAACTTTTATTTAAAAAATTGCACCTTTTTCTGCTAAATTAAAGCACCTTTTTCACCAAAATTTTGCACATAAAATTCCTAGCTCTACTCATTACTTTAAGATATTAATTTTAATGTTTCATAACTCTCCTCACAATCAATGTCACAATTTCAAGGTCTTGGCGACCCCATTCTCAGTACACTCTTGACAACTGATGTTATATCGATCAGAAGAACAACTTCTTCTTCTCTCTGTTGGTGGACCAATAAACCTCCCAATCAGGTCAGAATCGGCAGGAATTTCAAAGTTCATAAGTTTTTCTTTCTTGTTTTTCTGAATGTAGATTTTTTCCCAAACTGTGACTTCCTTTTGTTTATCTATTTGTTTAATTAGACTAGCTTTTGATTCAATTAGATGTTTTTCAGACCAAGCATGAGCAGCTACTGCTGACTTTTCCACTTCACCATTGATTATGAGGAGACATATGAAACATTTTAATTTATCTTAAATTAAACCTCATAGTGATTTATTCCCATAAAAGTTCAATATCAGCTCATTCATAAATTAATGAGTCATTTTTACACCTTACCTCATAGTATATGTTTTTTTAAACATGAGAACTGCAGATTTCAAAAGGTCAATTACTTTAATTTTCAACCGTCATTATGACTACAGCAAACTCCCGATTATCCGTGTTAATTGGGACCGAGATATGCACAGAAAATCGAAAAAACAGATAATCCAATTAAGATGGGCACCATGAAAGTTGGTCAAAAAATGTATTTACCCACTTCAACACTACTTAAATGCAACAAATATTCATAAAATGTTATATAAAATGTATTTAGGTGCGATTCGTAATTATCATTATTTTATTTTACTCGTAAATATGAAAAAAAATGTGGGACCACTCTGGTTATGACAGTTATTCAAAATGGCCACCATAACCAGCGACAACTACACTAGTAACTACCGATATCCACACTTATAACCAGTGATTCCCACACTATTAACCACCGATGACCACATTAGTAACCACCAATATCCACACTTATAACCAGCAATGACAAATAATAACCGATGACCACACTAGTAACCAGCGATAAACCCACTGCCACAGCATATCCGTGGTTTCAATCTGTAACAACAAACTTTCACTGACTCCACAATGGAAATTTTCAAAATTGTATTGTATTCTCAGAATGTTGCTTGGTACCATTAAATGCATCAGGGGAGGGGGTTGTGAGTGAAGGTTACTCTATTGTGCTAGTTTCTAAGTGCAGTTCACAGTAGCACATTTAAAAATAGAGAATTTTTTAATAACAATACAAAATACAGTATTTTTAAAAAATACAGTAAAAAGAGTCATGCCCGGATAATACATGCATGGGTAATCGGAAGTTTGCTGTAGTGGTCAACCGCCATAGAAAATGAATGGGAATGACCTTTTGAAAACTGCAGTTCTCGTGTTTAAGAGAACATAAACTATGATGTAAGATGTAAAAATGACTCATTAATTTATGAATTAAGAACCTCATAATGTTATTTCCCATATTTAATGTTGAATTAGCTCATTACCTACTAATTTCATTACTTTTGATATGTATAACTCAACAATCTGTTTACTTGAAATGTGATTGTTTCCAAATTACATGGTTACATTGTTTAGAGTAATTGTTCAAAATGTCCACTGCCATGATTATGACAAAATTCACAATGACACCTCATGAACAGGAATGCACACTCTAGTATTCCAGGAGATTGGTGCACATCATCAACGGTAGTTACAATCCTAACAACCAAGTCAATGCACTTTTCAATAAAAGTCACGTACAACAGGCTCTTCACGTGATCCCAGAAGAAAACTTCCATGGGTGTTAGATCTGGTGAACGAGCTGGCCATGTAACAGGACCAGTTCACCTTAGCCCAAACTGTTCATCAAGTTATTCCCTAACATTCACTATAAAATGTGATCATATCATATTGAAACCACATAGGCCTGTAAATTATCAGCAGCAAGGTGGACTTTGCACAAAGTAAAAAAATAAAATATCCTCAACTCGTGTTGAACACAGGGTCAGGTAGAGGAATGAGATGTGATGAAGCCCCCTATATAGAGGTCTGTGAATGACAAGGGTGCCGGCCAACCATGCCTGACAAACCGTCATGAGGGCAGATGAATGAAATGAAACAAAATGGATGAGATGAGTGTGGAGAAATTGTGGAATTAAATTATGGCAGGGGAAAACAGGAGTAACCCCCAAGAAAAACCTGCCCAAGCTCCATTTTGTCCATCATGATACCCACATGGAGTGACTGAGACTCAATCTTGGGACCCCAATGGTGAGAGGCAAGCATCTAACCACTTGCACAAAGTAAAAACAAAGAAATTACTCAGTAATAAGTCACCAGACACCATGGGTTCCTTATATCAAAACACTCAGAAAACATACCTGAACATCTTGTGAAAGTTTAATAAAATTAAAATGAGTCATACAATATCTTACCTCATATACTCCATGTTTTTCACAGCACAGAACCACGGTTTCAGGAACAGTCACTCCTATCTTCAGGCATCTTATCGACTGTTCAATTTTTGCATTTTTTCAAACAGTTGCATTTAAATTCCCGATACTTGAATTGTCTTATTTATTTCATAAAACTTATGATGAGAATTATTGTCAATAAAGTTTGGATTCATCCTGTACATTTTAGGCATATACAGGGTGTTTGAAAATTCATATTAGAAACTTTCAGGGCTAGTAGAGGGGACTGAGTAGACAATACTTTGAATAGGAACCCATGTCCGGAAACATACCATTTGTGTGCTACAGCCATTACAATGTGTCAGATTTGTCGATGTTTAGCAACCAGTAGGCAGTACATGATGTCACAAGAGCATCATGTCAAATGAGGTGTGACATAAGGTACAGAATTTAATGGCGTTTGACTCATTTCAGAAGAAATTCAAATTTGTTTGTTAGCAATACCAAAGTAACACTTTGATTAATGTATTTTATGTCTTTCGGGCTAAATGGCCGTAGTCTGGTTTTATTAATACTCAACTTTTCATCTACTACTGCGGTAGACATCCTCAGGAGAATAAAACCTATGACTTACGCCAGTGACAACCAATAAAAAAATAGCTCCAAAGTAATGGACCGTGTAGAAAACATCACTACACAATACTCAACTATAAATAAGGACATGACTTCCAATGCACAGCCAGTCTGCAGCCGACATTTGAAGAGTTAGGAGGTCAAAGAGCATGCAGAATCTCCTGAGGATGTCTACCGCAGTAGTAGATGAAATGTTGAGTGTTAATAAAACCAGACCATGGCCATTTTATTGATCAAAATAACACTTGTGCCAACAGTGGAAAAAACAATTTTTTTTCTGTCTTCTGCACTAGATGTGTTCCATACAAAACTGCTCAATACAACAGAGGCTCGATGTGATGACCACCAACATCGTTACACACATTGTACTGATGAATCATGTTCCGGTACACTCATTCTATCACACCCGGTATCCTGTTAATCTCTTGTGCAGCGATCATAACTCGTGATGTCATGTACAGCCTATCCAGTTTCAAAACAACAAAAGCAAATCTGACACACTGTAATGGCTGTAGCAGGAAACAGTACGCTTCTGGACATGGGTTCCAATTCAAAATATTGTCTACTCAGTCCCCTCTACTAGCCCTAGAAGTTTGAAATATGAATTTCCGAAACACCCAGTGTAGATCAAGTTATTTTCAGTCTGTAATATCTTACCTCAATATTAATGCAGCAAGGTAAGATATTACAGACTCAAAATAACTTGATTAAAAAAACCTCAAAATATTACTTCCTAAAATAAGACATTAATTATATTATTTTTAGTCTATTCATCTTACCTCAATATTAATGTTGATTTGTTCTTGGACATGTTTCAAAACAATTCTGTTTCATCGTCAGCTTGTCCAGACTGGTTTGATTTATGTTGCAATAAAAACCAACAAAAATGAAATAAACTGATAAAAATAAAAAGTCAGGAATATATCAAATTGAATGCATGGGTTGTGAAAAGATATATATAGGAAAAACAAAAAGACACCTAAAAACTGGGACCTAAGAACACATAAGAAATATTAAAAATGGGGAAATAGAAAAATCTGCAGTTGCTGCTCATGTTTGGTCTGAAAAACATAATATAAATTCAGACACTAAATTATTAAAACAGTTAGAAAATACAAAAGAGCTGACTACTTGGGAAAAATCTATATCCAGAAAAACAAAAACAGTGTTATGAATTTTGAAATACCGACGGAGCATGACCTTGTTTGGAGGTTCTTTGGCCAACCACAGGATGGAGCTGACATCAACATCCAGGGTGTGCAACATAAATCAAACCAGTCTGGACAAACTGACGATAACACAGAATTGTTTTGAAACATGTCCAAGAACAAATCAACATTAATATTGAGGTAAGATGAATAGACTAAAAATAATATAATTAAAATAACCTCAAAATATCACTTCCTAAAATTAAATATTAATTAAAACATTAATTACCCTGTGCAAATTCTATATCAAAACAATCTATGAGGTTTATTTCTTAATTCATGGACAACTATTTCTTATTACCCGAAAATGTGTCAATGCAGAAAATTTAGTACACAAGTTTGAAGGTATGTTACACGAATGTCTTAATGTTGTCACCAGATAGACGTTCCTTATATCAGCCATCTGTTGACAGTGGTGCTTCATTCGGGGTAACCAATTTTGAACAGCCTTTCTCCGCAGCTGCAATGCATGAGATGTCATGCAGAGCTACAGGGAGCATTGGGTAATTGTGCAATAACCTATCATACAGAGGCAAGGCAGGTAGGATCTTCAAACAGGGAAGAGAATCTGCCATCTTGCTTTGCAGTAGACATTCAGTGTCAGTTCACATAGATGTATCAAGTGGCAATGGTCAAGCAGTGACCCCTAGAAGACAAGTGCTGGACAGTGATGGATTTACTCAAGGAGAAAGGTTATTGTTATGCACGGAGCTATTCAACTTTGACTTATTTCCTGCAGTTCTTAGGTGGAACAAGGGCAGCAGTAAAGATACTTTGCATCCAGTCACCCATTTCACTTGTTTCCAGCTTTTTCCTCTTTCCTTATTCAACTTTGGTTACTTCCAAAAATACTTTTTTTTACTTTACATTATCTAAGATATTTAAAGAAATTTCTCCCTGTTTCTTTAAAACAAACCCTTGTGCAGAACCTTGTGTTGCAACATTTCTATTACTGTGATGTTATATATATATATATATATATATATATATATATATATATTACATAAACTTTCAACTTACATAAACCTTTAATAATCTCTCTTGGCTCTGTCTTAGTGACAGATGTAAATTGCACTCTGTTTAATTTAATTTCAAGCTTCTGCTTTCTTGCACTCTTCGTTGCCTGGTATCCAGATTTGAGAAGTTATTTTCTTCTTCTTCTTAAGCCCATTCCTTACCTGTGCCGGGATTAGGGCACTCCCTAATGGGAACTTATTGACAAGTTAATTTAGTAACTGTCATTTATCCATAGATGTCAGTGAGTGTTAGAGTGTCAGTCTAGTGCCTCAATAGTGGATAACTAAGTTATTACTGGATGAGAAACAGTCAGTAAATTTTGAACAGAGGCCTTTTTATTCAGGCGTGTAGTTCTTTTACAAGTCTGAAAATCTTCAGACAAGGGACCCATGGCTTAAAGTCCTCTTGGAGGACTTGTTGCTTGGATTTTTCCATCCAAAAAAAAATCCATTGACCATGACCAGGTTTGAACTCATGTCCCTCAGAACTAGAGACAGAGAACATAAACACTAACCCACTGAAGCCGATTTGAGAAGTTATCTTCTCACCAAATTTTGACACTAGATCATTAGATAACAGGCTGCTAACAATATTCTCCACAACATCTCTTATTTTTCTACTTATTTCACAGTAGCCTCTGCCTGCCTCTGGATTTTCCTCCCTCCAGTTATCAGGGGTTTCTCCAGACTCAATATCTTTAAATCACACTTATATGATTACTTATTAAATAACTAACTTTTATCCACAAAGAAATATATTCTATGTCATTAGCAGTTGTATTTTCATTTTTTCTATATTTTATTTGTAAATAAAAAATGGTCTCTAAATAAGGGCAAACATTTTTTCTCTTCATATATTAATATGTGCTTCAGTGTAAGTGTATAAATTTACATAAAATATTGACATATTGTAGATAATAATTATTGTAAATACAGCATGTAATCATTTATGTTTATTGTAATTTAGGTTAAGCATTCAACACAGTCAAGAGATCAAAACTCTTAAATATATTGGAAGACAGAAATATACTAAATTTACTTCTGCAGAATATACAAAATATTTACTAAGACAACACCATAAAGATTAAATTAAATAACAGATTTTTTGAAGAAGGAATTATAAATCGTGGTGTGAAACAAGGCTGCCCCCTATCCCCAACACTGTTTGCAATTTATATCAATTAAGTAATATGTTGCTGAAACAAGACATATAAATTTGGAATAAGAATATCAGAAAATAGAAAATTAAACACCCTATTGTTTGCAGATGACCAAATAATAATAGCAAATTCCGAAGATAATCTACAGAAAGGTCTGTATGAACTTAACAAAATTACAGAAGAATATGGTTTGAAGATATCTACAGAAAAAAAACAAAAATTATGGCATTTCAAGGTGTAGATCCTGTCAGAAGTAAAATTGTACTGGACAATGACATTTTGGAGCAGGTGAATAATTTTACATATCTAGGATGCAATATCTCACATGAAGAAGAAAAGGATGTAAATGCAAAAATATCTAAATTTTTAAGAATTTTAGGGTTAATAAATTCTATCTTGAAGCCACAATTAGTCCAAAAGCATTCAAGATTAAAAGTGTATAAAACACTGGCTCTTCCAACTCTTGTATGGTAGCAAAGTATGGACGTTGAAACAGAAGGATATACAGAGACTTAGATCTGCTGAAATGAGATACCTTCGGAGGACTGCAGGATACACACTACTAGATCACAAAAAAAATGAAGACATCTTAGAAGAATTACGCATGGAACCTTTAGAAAACAAAATTTCTGATTATAAGTCAAGATGGATGCAACATGTTAATCGAATGGAAGATCACAGAATACCCAAACAAAGATATCAACCTGCAGGAAGAAGACCAGGACATCCACTCAAAAGACTTTTGGATGGTGTTTCTCTTGAGGCCGAAACAGGTCAACAAATGGCCTAAATTCGTGAATGTACTATGATGATGATGAGGTAAAAGGTTAATTATTGTAAATTTTATCTAATCTGTTGAGTGGTAGACAAGACCTTAAGGCCTCAACTCTGCCAGTAAAATAAAACTGCTATTATTATTATTATTAATAATATTATGCACCACTCTCAATAGACATTTGATACAAGAAACATGATCATGTCAAGAATGGCGTATTCACATCCCATCTGGTGACATCATTAAGAAGTTCATGTATCACACATTCAAACTTATACACTAAATTTTCTGTATTGAAACATTTTTGGGAAATAAAAAGTACCGTAAATCTTGGCAGATAAGGTGACTTTCAGATAAGACGAGGTATATATTTTTTGTCAAAGTTTTATAGTTTTAGCATTATAATAAAAGTTTGGGAATTATTAATCAAGTTATGAAACCATCCCTTGTACAAAAAAACACCAGATTATGTTTATATAACACTTTGGCTAGACCAGTGTTGACCTATGGTAGTGAAGCATGGACATTAAAATGACAACATGAAAGCAGAATAACGGCTTTTGAAATGAGATTCATGCGCAGAACAGATGGGATCGGAAAAGGAACACCGATATCTTAAAAGAATTGAAGTCTACGCCAATTTTGGAATATATTAAACAATACCAACTAAATTGGAAATACCATCTAGAAAGAATGAGTTCAAATCGGATCCCCAAAGCTGTTTATAATTATATACCAAGAGGACGAAGATCACTGGGCCGTCCTATGAAGCACTGGAGGGAAAATTTTCTATATGATCGTAACAGGCCTTGGCCTAATACTTGGAAGGAAGAAGTATATATTTGTCCTATAAGACGACAACCCACACTATCAACGGCTTATGAATTTAGTTTAGATCATTACTAGCTTACTGTATAGCATATACAAAATTACCGTGTTCGTAAAGTGAACCCACTGCAGGCCTCAAGAGGCCCTTGGGGGAGTAGGAGGTTAAGGCTCCCACTTTGGACAATCAGCACTTGATGTCAGCCTGGTTGTCAGCCCTGCATGACGGCTGCCTTTACCCCCAGAACAAGTGTCTGGTACTCATTTCCATTAGAGGCTGAGTTGACCCCAGGGCCATAGTGCCACTAGAGGGTTTGGGTCAGTTTAAAAATCCTGACCCCACCAGGACTTGTAGTGCAGTGCCTGAACCACTATGCTACGGCATGCCCCCACCATATTCGTAATTTTTCAAATTAAATTTTATGTTATATATTGTTAATATTTTAACCCCTCATTATGATAAATAAATACATTTTATTTTCATTCAACCGGCAACACTGCTACACTTTCGATAAGTTGTACTAGCACGAGAGATGAGACCTGTCGCATGGAAGGCGGTAGAGGTGAAAGGAGATTGTTATGATAAGGAAAGAAGACTTACCACGTGAGAAATTTCTTGTTACGCTACTATCAAACCCAGAGATATAATTTATCTGTATATTTAAATGTTATATAGTGCCCTTTGCATCATGAATAGTAATAATAACACTATATTAATAATTAAAAGAAACAATGCAATATAAGCAATAATGTCCATGTTTATTTACTACACAAAACAGACTGCAAAAGAATTGAATAACCAGATGTTTTCAGGACTGGTTCAATAGTAGCTGTGCTCATGGGGATTCACTAAATCTCTAACAGTCCCCCCCCCCCCACATGTCAACTGATCGGTTAGTCACCTCGCATCATTACATCAGTTGCAATCAGTGGTTGCATTGTTATTTGTTTTCAATTTTGTGTTTAATTTATTTTAAATACATTGGTGAGTTATTTTTTCATTTTATAATGGTTTTAATTTATATAAATTTCAATCTAATTTTGTTGTACTGTCCTATAAGACAACCCTTGATTTTGGGGGCTTTTTTTATGGTTCAACTATCGTCTTTATCTGCCGAGATATATGGTAGTTGCCATGAATTACAAATCCACCATCATATTATAAATTTAATATTTTTTCTATAACAATTTCATATAATCAAGTTTTATTAATTAAATAAAAATAAAACATAGTTTTATTTGATTTTCATATTTATTATATAATTCAGTGACAGCTGTTTCAGTACACTGTACCTTCTTCAGACATGTTAACAAATTATGAATTGTGTTCCAACTGATCTAAGCAACAATATAACAATATTTATTTAATTTTTTTAATTTAACAAAGGGGATTCATTCAAATCAAGTTGAGAATTTAACAGTTTTTTTACTACTTTTAAATTTTTTAATTTCTACAGCCTCCGAAAGATCTAACTTCTTACCCTTATTACAAATATGTAAAATTTCAAAATTTGGATCGAAACAATGATTAAGTTGGAATAGGTGGTTAGCATATTTTGAATTTTCTAAATTTCTGTTATATGCTCTCATGTGTTCCTTTATCCGAAGAGATAAAAGGTCTACCAGTTTGTCCTATATAGACATTGTCACATGTGCCACACTTCAATTTATATTCACCTGATAATTTTTCTTTTTTTGTTTTGGTTTTATTGTTTTTTATTATATTTTGTAGAGTTTTACTAGTTTTAAATGCCACATTAATGTTCAACTTTTTAAAGTGTTTAGATATTTTATTTGAAAGTGGGCCTTTGTATGGCATTACGACATATTTCTTTATGTTTTCTTTGGGTAAAGGAAAAACTTTGTTAATTGCTTTTTGTAATGAACCTTCTTAATTAAACATTCTATAATTTCAGGGTCGTAGCCATTATTAACAGCCAATTGTTTAATAATATTCAATTAATTATTATATTCCAAGGGTGAAAGGAGGGATATTTAAAAGTCTATGAATGTAACTATTAAAGGCTGCCATCTTATGAGTATATGGGTGAAGAGAAGAACTATGGATAGTGGTATCAGTATGAGATGGTTTGTGAAAGATACCAAACTCAAACTTATTATCAATGTGTTTTATTGATAAATCCAAGAAATTTATACTATTATTTGTTTCAAATTCCATAGTGAAATTAATACTTCTGTGAATGTTATTAATAAAATTTAAAAAGGAATCAATTGTCTTTTGGTTCCTGTGAAGCCTGCTATGACATCATCGATACTAGCTAATACATTCTTATGTATGGTTTGTTCTAAGTCATCCATAAAAATCTCTGCCAAAAGAGTTTCAACGGATCACCCATAATCAAACCACCTTTAGAAATTAATAAATTTAAAAGTAGTAAAAAAACTGTTAAATTCTCAACTTGATTTGAATGAATCCCCTTTGTTAAATTTAAAAATTTAAATAAATATTGCTGTATTGTTGCTTAGATCAGTTGGAACACAATTCATAATTTGTTAACATGTCTGAAGAAGGTACAGTGTACCGAAACAGCTGTCACTGAATTATATAATAAATATGAAAATCAAATAAAACTACGTTTTATTTTTATTTAATTAATAAATATGGATTTTCATCAAGTAAACACCAACTCAATTGATTAATCAAGTTTTGATTAGATGTCAACATTATTTTTAATTTCACCTCAAGTGCAGTCTGCTCTATTTCTAGCAGTCTTGCTTCTTCCTCCTTCTGTCTCCGTTCCTCTTCCTTATGTCTGTGTTCCTCCTCCTTAAGTCTGCGTTCCTCCTCCTTCTGTTTGCATTCCTCCTCCAGAAGTCTGTGCTGCTCATCCATACGTCTCTGTTCCTCCTTTATACATCTTCGTTCCTCTTCCAAACGATTTCGTTCCTCCTCCAAACATCTTCGTTCTTCCTCCAAACGTCTTCGTTCTTCTTCTATACGTCTGCATTCATCCTCCAATTGTTTGCTTTTTATCTCCATACTTCTCTGATCTTCCTCCCTAAGTCTCAATTCTTCCTGCCTATGTCTGGATTCTTCCTCTCTGAGTCTGCTCAATTCCTCCTTATGGCTGTGTTCTTCCTCCTCATCTACATGTAATAGCTGCTCCTCATCCCTTTTCCTAATCCTCTCTTCTTCTTCTGTTACTACTTCCCTGAATACATCTCTAATAGAAAAAAAAACACACACATTAAAATACAAGTTAATTTAGAGTAAATCAATACACATTGTAGATATTATTTGTATTGTAGATATACCATGTAATTAGTTATCTTTAATATAATCTAGACATAAAATTAATTTTTGTATTTGTTTTCTTACGTGGTTGAGTGATAGGCAAGGCCTTAAGAAGAATCAAATGAATCATGAATTCTTCATACCTCATACATCAAATTAATTGCAATAAATTATATATAGGAAAAACAAAAAGGAACTTAGACATTTGCAAAAAAGAACACTTCAGAAAAATAAAAAATGGTGAAATTGAAAAATCAGCTATAGCAGCACATGGTTTATTAGAGAATCACAGAATTGAAAAAGAAGCAAAACACTTGAAACATCTATCAAAACCTTTGGAATTACCAGGTTGGGAATATATATACATTAAAAAAAAACATACTAGAACCCTGAACTTAGATGTTCCAGACGAAGCAAGTTTAATTACAAAGTTCTTCAAAAGTACACCAGATGGCAGTTTAGAAAATAACCGGCATAATAAAAAATTGACAGTCGTGAAAACAGCTGAAGATGAGAATGATATATTTCCCAATACTGCAGTTTCTTCAAATAGATGTATGAGGTAAGAAGAATTCACGATTCATTTGATTCTTATTAAGAAATCCTCATAATGTAAAAATTCCCAAATTTATTATATTAAGGCCTTAAGACCTTAACTCTGCCAGATAAAATAAAGCTATTATTATTATTATTATTTCCTGTGTGAGTTTGCCCGTCTCCCTCCCATCGGATGCCTCCCCAGGTGGCTGATAGGGGAATCCTCCCCAGATATGTCGGGTACATGGTGAAACATCAAATCACACAGGGCAGGACCAAAGCTATTGCTGCTGCCCTTGCATTAAGATACTGGACTATCAAAGGCCAGAGGAAGAAAACCTTGAACAAAAATTCACCCGTCCGCCAGGTTGGGGGTTGATACCACGTGGCCATCTCCTCGTTCATCATCAAAATAAAAAAAATGCTAAAAAACCAAACAACATGCCTCGGAAAAACACTCTTAGGACGATGGATGTTTTAATAAGAAGATCAGCTGGAAAATCTGAAATGGATAGAATACGAAATAAAGAAATACGGGAAGTTATGGGTGTTATAAAAGGAGGCAGGACAAATCGATAGACAATATAGAAAAGAAAATATTGCAGTGGGTATGGTCCTGTCACACGAATGCCAGAGCAAAGATTGCCCAAAATTTTTATGGAATGGATCCCAATGGAAAGGAGGAAGAGAGGAAGACCGAAGAAAACTTGGATAGAAGGGGTACAAGCAGCTATGAATATCAGAGGAATGGAGGAAGATCAATGGATGGATAGAGAGGAATGGCATTTGGTTTCCAGAAGACGGCGGCAGCTGCCATGATACCGGATGATGATGAATATTATTATTATTGTTATTGTATTTTATTGCATAATTTGCACACTTTTCTAATTTACTTTGGCCACTGAAAAATTGGGGTGCATAAAATATGCAGATTTTTAAAATTAGAAGTCCTGTTCTGAGTTATCTCAATTATGGTAGGTAAGTATAGCAATAAAGAATACAGTAATTTTGTCATCTCTTATAAATTTATAGCATAACATTGTAGGTAATCTTGAATTATACAAATAATAATCATGCAATGATGAATCTATAAAAATAATAATTATTATACAAGTGAAACAATAAAAATACCGTAAATCATTTATGTTGTGTGAATTAGCAATTTCCCGTCCACGTAGTTGCAGCATATCATGTGTAACTGTGATACCATCATTTGCAACTGTTCAAAATAAATTAAAATTTCATCTTCTACAATGGGATATTTAGCAGCTTTTGGGCCACTTCTTGCATTATTTACAATGTCTTTTTGTTTTCTCTAATAATGCACGTTGGATTCGAGAACTCAAAATTCTTTTTCTGCTGCACGATTACCAAAATGTTCTGCAAAACTTATCACATTCAATTTATATGATGCTGTGTAATTGTTATTTTTTCTTCCCCATCTTGAAATACAGTACAAGTGCAAGTGCACATTAGAAGTGTTGAAAGTCAACTGGAATACCAGTTTTTTGTTTTTTTTTTTGTTTAGATGTTTTTTGACTCACCTCATACTTCTTAACTCCCTCGCAGACTCGAGTTTCTTCATGCATTTCTGACATTCTCAATGCTGTTCACGTTCACAACTGATGTCCAATGGCCTCCTCTCCTGCAGACTGACCTCCGCGCCATCTGATGGCTGACCGACGAACTTCCAAATCAATCCCCTCTCCTTGTCGCCAGGTATTTCAAAATTCATAGTTGTCCTTTTATTCTTGCATAAGTAAATTTTTTCCCAAATTGTGAGTTCCTTCGGTTTTTCCAATTGTTTAAGTAATTTTGTTTTGGTTTCTATTCTATGTTTTTCTGACCAGTCATGTGCAGCTATCGCAGATTTTTCTGTTTCTCCATTTTTAACATTTCTGAGGTGTTCCTTTAATCTTGTATTTAGATTCCTTTTTGTTTTTTCCTATGTATATCATTTCACAATCTCTACAATTAATTTGATAAATTCCCGATTTTCTGCAGTCTTCAATCTTTTCATTTTTGTTGGTTTTTATTAATTTTTTATTAATTTTATTTAATTTAATAAAAACCAACAAAAATGAAAAGATTGAAGACTGTAAAAAATCGGGAATTTATCAAATTAATTGTAGAGATTGTGAAATGATATACATAAAAAAGGAATCTAAATACAAGATTAAAGGAACACCTCAGAAATGTTAAAAATGGAGAAACAGAAAAATCTGCAATAGCTGCACATGACTGGTCAGAAAAACATAGAATAGAAACCAAACAAAAATTACTTAAACAATTGGAAAAACCGAAGGAACTCACAATTTGGGAAAAAAATTACATATGCAAGAATAAAATCACAACTATGAATTTTGAAATACCCGGTGATAAGGAGAGCGGATTGATTTGGAAGTTTGTCGGTCAGCCATCAGATGGCGCGGAGGTCAGTCTGCAGGAGAGGAGGCCGTTGGACGTCAGTTGTGAACGTAATACAGCATTGAGAATGTCACAAATGCAGTGAAGAAACTCGAGTCTGCAAGGGAGTTAAGAAGTATGAGGTGAGTCAAGAAACAACGTAGCAAAATTAAAATAAACCTCATAGTGTTATTTCCTACCTACATAACTTAATAATATACCAGTATTTACTTTTCTAAAACTTCTCTATACCAAGGGCAAGCATTGTTAAAGTAACGGGATTCTGGGTTTCTTTGTGAAGCAGGTAGTTCAGTTGCTAGTAAATGACCTATGTTGGAAAGCCTTAAGATAGCCAATACTTACTTACTTACTCACTGGCACTATCGAACCCGTAGGTTCATGGCCACATGGACATAAGCTCTCCATATACTTTGGCATGGGTTCCCTGAAGTAGTCCCTGCCTGGAGAACCGAATGGGGACTATTTGACCTCCGTAAAATTTTACCCCAGTTGAACCCATGTCCGCATTTCTTGACGGTTATATTTTTACGGTGAAAGATCGTCACTCTTTCGACCAAGGTACTTTTTTCGTCTGGCTTATCACCTACGACAAGTCCGGCATGGGTAACCCTATTGGCAGCAATGCTACTGCTGGCATAGCTCTCAGGATCAATTAAGCACGCAAGCCACTCCACCACGACAAGGTAAAGATACCATGGAGGGTAAGATAGCCAATAATACAGAAATCCCGTGGAATGAATTTAAGTCAAGTCACGGCTCTGCAAGGTGATTTATGACACATCACAACCATGTAATTTGGTGGCATACATCAATAGTGCAGAAACTTCCCAATATGTACCAGTTATCTAGTTATTTCATGTATAAGCCGCACCCTAATTTTGAAATTAAATTTTAGGTAAAAAATTTTCTGCCTATACATGCGTAAATATGGTATGTAGTCAGCATGTCAATTCCCCGAATAATTACAGCTGGTTTTCTCAACCTGTAGCTACCAAAATTCCACATGTTGGTGGATTGACACCAGTCCCATACTGGATAAAATTGAATGAGAAAATTTCTTTCCCCATGGGAACTCAAAACCAGTACATCTCCCATAGCTCTGTGTCAATGCACGATGCCTTAGACCATTCTTGAATATGGTCCAGGACACATTAGGTATAATGCTCTTTGTAAATTATATATTCAACTTTTATAAATGGCAAAAACCAATGGCTATAATGAAGAATTCATAGATAAGCTCGTAAAAAAACAAAAAAGGAAGGACAACATAACCAACATAACTAAACTAGAAAAAGAATCTGACAACAAGAAAACATGGATAACACTTACATACACAGAAAAGAAACGACAAAATTAGCCAATGCACTAAAGAAAGCCGATAAAAACGTAAAAATAGCATACAGAACCAATAACAAATTAAACAACATAATAAACAATAACATTGAAGAAAATAACATTTTCAACAGCAAAGGAGTTTATAAACTGACATGTAAGTACTGCAACAAATTTTATATAGGAAGGACAAACAGGAGTTTTAACATCAGATTCAAAGAACATTTTCGAGACTTCATTCACGCAGAAGGGAAATCAAGCTATGCAAAACACGTTATCCATGAAGGACATCGCATGTTAAATATTGAAAACACCCTAACAGTAATGCACAGAGAAAATAATCCAGCGAAGATAAACGTACTCGAAGAGATGGAAATCACGAAAGCAGCTCACAACAATGACAGCCTGATAAACGAAAACGAACCCAATACATGCAACCCCCTCTACCAGATCTTCAGTGAAACACCAGTTTTGAATCCTGCCGATGATGGGACAAGTCCCGAAAGCGCTACAGTTAAATGATTAATTAAGTTGAGGAGACGGACCTTTCAGGTGAATATTCCATAATTTTATATTAATTTTAAATTATATATTTCACATCTCATGTCTTACTCATAATCTACCTCCCTCTTTGTTTGGAGTGAAGTTACGATCACTTATTCACTTCAATGGCAGAGTGAACAATCTGCAATTTAGTTTCTGTGCAGTGATTGTTTTATATTATAAAATATTTTTTGATGTGAATACATCGTTAAATTTGCATCCACAGAAAGAGGCACATGTACATCAGAAACTAGGCCAGAAACAAGTGATACTCAATGCCTACTGGAAGTATGTAAAATGAAAATTCTGAGAACAAAAGAAAACATATCATTAACAGACACATTGTCCACCACTGTGGTCTCGAGGTAGCGTGCTGCCTTGTCACACAGCGGGCCCGGGTTCGATCCCCGGTCGGGGCAGTTTTTCTGAGTGAGGTTTTTATTGGGGTGTTTCCTCACCTGTAAGACAAATGTCAGGAAAACTTTAAGGCCCAAACAGTCCCCAAAATCATATGGCCATCATCATCAACATCCTTCACCAGTGTGGAAAGCAATGGGAAGCTACCACACCTACAATTCCCTAGTAAAGCTGTAAGCATAGCATGAAAATGCTATGATTGCAGTGAAGGACCTGCCCTCGGGCAGAATTACTATGGATGGATGGAAGAGACACATTAAAAGTGATAAGATAAGATAAAATTTACAAATAGAACAAATTTAAAATTGGATAAACAAAAGAAGGAAAGAATTTAATGAACACATTAATAGAATGTCAAATGACATAATAGTTAAAACAGCTAGGGATAAATTCCCAAATGGGAAAAGAAATGTTAGATGCTCAAAGAAAAAATGGAAAGGTACAATTGAGGCAATACTTTGAAGAGGAACAGACACCTTGTCAACATTGGATGAAAGAAGAAGAAAAAGAAGAATAAATAGGAGGCAATTCAGAAAACTTACAATAAAATCGAGGGAAACAGTTTGGTATTGCAGCTACATATCTATCATCTAAATCCAAAATTGAATTACACCACTTGATAAAGGATCAAAGAATTTGTTACATTGTGTGTGAACTGTGATTCATTGTGCACGACAGAGAGGGAAGTGCCGCCATTTTGAGGTCATTTTGCTACATCACACAGTAAATTATGACTCGGAGAAATTATGACGTTTGTTTGAGTTCCAATCATCAGCTCTCGTCAAGATCTATCGATCACGTATATAAAACATTAGTGAATATATATGCTGTTAAAGTAACAAATTAAAATAAATAATGCAATGACGGCCTATACTCATCAAAAAGCCAAATCAAAATATAGAGATTGTATACGGTTGCAAATGGCTTCTCAATAGCAATCCAGTGGTACCCATAAAACACCATATGACAGAGTGAAGTGGTGCTGGGAATGTAAAAGAATGACGACGTCCAAGCAGATCAACGATGGCACCAGTATATCTGCAGTTGATGTGGCTGAGCTTAATTCAAGTGGATGATGTAATTGCTTCTATATGATCGCCGGACTGTGTTACCTGTTACATATATGTATTCACGTAAAATACACGGCCATGTCCTTGACACAGCCACATCCCAATTTTTTTATTTAATGTTCAGTTTTCCGCTATTGACCAAATTATTAATTTCACAAAGAAATCTGATTTTCAATTCACTCATATTAATACAGGACCAGAAGTTGAAACGTGGATTGTTGAAACACAAGACAGAAAATAATCCAAGCAGATCAAGTGTCAGAAAGAGTACTGGTGTAGAGTAAGTTCCAAAGTTCCTTAAAAAATTGCTGTTATATTGTTTGACTTATTTGCAAATTGGATTTTCTTGTATCAATAAAGAAGTCAAAAGAATAAATCAAACTGTATACTTTGTTGTGATGTACTATCCAACAAATTCATCAAATTGTTGAAGTTGAGATGCCATCTTGAAAAAAAAAAAGTGGTAAATCAATTAGTAAACAAATAGTATTTTTTAAAAATGCATTGAGGATATACAGTCTAATCATCATCCGTCATGAATTAGACCTTTGTAGACATTTTTGGCCCCATCTAGCAGTCATTTAAGAGGTCTTCCTGGCTGACAATGTACTCGTATTTTAGGTTTATACTGCATCATCATTTTTGGGATTTTTTAATTATCCATTCCTTTTACCTGGTCTAGCCACTTTAATTTATATCTGTTGAATTTTTCTTCTACTAATTCTACTTCTAATTGTTCTAATATTTCTTCATTTTTTTTTTTGTCTGAGGCTTGAAAGTAATGCGCTTTTCCTTAAGATTAGGTAGTCCAGTAGGGGCTGCAGTCTAAGATATCCCATTTTGGTGCAGAGCTATAGGGTACACACTGGTCTGAGTCCAAAAGGTAGAAGAAATTTTCTCACAAAATTTTGGTCAGTATGAGGGATCATTCCCCACCCAGCATAATAAATAATTTGATTAGCTGTAGCAAGTAGCAACGCAAGTTGACGGTCCATTTGGTAGACTAAGAGCCTTCTAGGTCATCATGCTATGAAGCACTAATGTTTTCAAAATAAACTGAAAATTGTCATTTATAGAATTTAGTAAAATAGCATTTTTTTAGGAAAAAATCAAAAGTCTATACTTTTCCCTCAAAAACTCACATTTATGTTCGCTAGAAATATAAGAACTTCTTTATTCATAGTTAAATATGGGAAATAACATTATGAGGTTCTTGATTTGTAAATGAATGAGTCTTTTTTTACATCTTACCTCATATTTTATGTTTCTTTAAACACGGGAACTAGTTTTCAAGGGAAACATCTCTCTCATTTTCAACCGACATTATGACTACCGGATTGTTGTTGGAATCTCCATCAATAACGTTGCCATCTTGTGTTGATTCAATGAACTTCGAGATGAGGTCACGTTCGTCAGGAATCTCAAAATTCATGGATCTAAATTTGTTCTTCTGAATATATATCTTCTCCCAAATTGTCAGTTCTAAAGGTTTTTCCAAATGTTTTAAAAAGTTGGGCTTCTTTTTCAATTCTAAGGAACACTTCAAAAACATTAAAAATGGTGAAATTGAAAAATCAGCTATTGCAGGCCATTGTTTATTGGAGAACCATAAAATTGAAAAGAAGCCAAACTTTTAAAACATTTGGAAAAACCTTTAGAATTGACAATTTGGGAGAAGATATATATTCAGAAGAACAAATTTGGATCCTTGAATTTTGAGATTCCTGATGAACATGACCTCATCTCGAAGTTCATCAAATCAACACCAGATGGCAACATTATTGATGGTGGTCATTGTTTATTGGAGAATCATAAAATTGAAAAAGAAGCCAAACTTTTAAAACATTTGGAAAAACCTTTAGAATTGACAATTTGGGAGAAGATATATATTCAGAAGAACAAATTTAGATCCATGAATTTCGAGATTCCTGATGAACGTGACCTCATCTCGAAGTTCATCAAATCAATACCAGATGGCAACATTATTGATGGAGGCCATTGTTTATTGGAGAATCATAAAATTGAAAAAGAAGCCAAACTTTTAAAACATTTGGAAAACCTTTAGAATTGACAATTTGGGAGAAGATATATATTCAGAAGAATAAATTTAGATCCATGAATTTCGAGATTCCTGAAGAACGTGACCTCATCTCGAAGTTCATCAAATCAACACCAGATGGCAACGTTATTGATGGAGATTCCAACGAAAATTCGGTAGTCATAATTTCGGTTGAAAATGAGAGATGTTTCTCTTGAAATCTAGTTCCCATGTTTAAAGAAACATGAAATATGAGGTAAGATGTAAAAAAAGATTCATTAATTTACAAAAGACCTTCTTTGGAGAAAAATCATGATAATGTGTGTGTATTAATGTATTCAATAAGATGGCTCAAAATGTGAAAGGTATTTTGTAAGAATGATTACTTGTAGTTTATGCAGTCAGATGAAAGCCAAGATACTAAAAATAAAGTTAATTTGCTATCTTTTGCATGATATTGAATACGAAATACTAGTTTATGTTACAAGAATTGCAAGTGAGGTTTTACCGATATTTACAGTCTCAGCTATGCTTCGTCTCAGAACTTTTAAACAGCATAAAACACTTAATATATTTGAAGAGAAAAATAAACACTCAGACTGGGTTTGAACCCAGGACCTTTGGCTTCCTATTACAATGCTGAACCAACTGAGCCACCTGAGCATTCCAATCTATACGCAAATTTTTCTCGGCTTTCTAGCCAATTCTCTACCAACTGAGCTACCTGAGCACTTCAATCTAAATACAATTTTTTCTCTTTTATATGAGAGAACAAATTTATCTTTTAAATAAGAGAAAAATTTGCATTTAGATTGGAGTGCTCAGGTTGCTCAGTTGGTAGAGCATTGGCATAGAAAGCCTGGATTCAAACCCCAGTCAGAGCATATATTTTCCTCTTCAAAAATAATTTGTCCTTCATTGAGATGTATTATATTAATAATAAGAACAGCATAAATCACTTTCAATCCTTGTAAACTTGTAGCACACAATATTTTGATTTCAATAAACAAATGTACAAATTATGATGATCTTGAAGAAGATTTCCGGGTTGTAGGCCGTGGTCTTGAGGCTTGAAGTTCCCTGATGTTTCACCAGAGACTGCGTCCGGCATCCTCAAAGGTTGTCTGGTCTTGAGGCTCGAAGCTCCCCAACATTTTGCCAGAGACTGCATCTGGCATCCTCAAGGGTTGTTTCCAACATCCTCAAGGGTTAACAACCCTTGAGGATGCCAGATGCAGTCTCTGGTTAAACATCGGGGAACTTCAAGCCTCAAGAACATGGCCTACAGCCTGGAAATCTTCTTCAAGATCATCATAATAATTCTAGCCGTGAAAGCTTAAGTCAATACACAAATTCACAAATGTATGTTTTCAACAGACAAACCTAAAACACACTCAGTATGAAATGGCCCAGACAAACTATGCTCAATATGGGGTTAATTATGCAAGAATGAGTGAGTGCCTACATGTATGCATGTATGTACCCAATATGTCCCTCATGGAGACATGGGTGCTCCCCTAGGAGTTTCTTGAACAAGCTAATTTAGTTATGCTATTTCCCTACACATATCAGTGAATAGAATGATCAGCACACTGCCTCAATGAGACATTTAGTAGAAAACTAAATTATAACTTGGATGGGGAAGGTTGGTTAAATTTTGTTCAGAGGCACTAATTTAGGGCTGAGATTGTTTATGAGCCCAAAAATCATCAGACTTGGGACCCAAGGCTTAAAATCCCTCCCAGCTTATGATCTGAGATGATAAGAGCACCATTAAAATAATAATAATAATAATAATAAATAGAGATAATCCGTAAAAATACACCGAAATATAAAGGAACACATTTAGCAGGTATAAACAATCCTAGTGCCTGTAGATAACGACAACTATTAAAAAGGAACTTATCCAAACCATCAATTTCTTGTACACAATAAATTTAATAATGATTAAATTTTTCTCTTCAAATTTAATTTATCTTTCATTGAGAAATGTTAAATTAATAATAAAAACATCATTAATAATGATTATTACATACCGAGCCATATTGCACATTACGTCCAAGATAAGTTCATCAAAATCCAAGATTGCTACATTGTCAAGTCTTTCGCAGAAAATTTCAAATTCTTCTCTGGTTATTTCATCTACCATTGTTCCCAGTAGTTCATAGCACTAAAATATTAATAGAGCATTAAAATTACATTGTGATTAAGTAAATTAAGCAACTGACAATTTAAAACAAAATTAATTCCTAATTAATTGGAACATAAATTTCCACAGATAATTTAGGTACTAGATGTGACAATTAATACCTGTTCTATGTTACGTATGAAATGATTTCTGATGTGAAAAATTCTTAAATTTATCTTGAAGAGTACAAAATCACACGTGGAAGGTAATCCCAGTCCAAACATCATCACCCCATCCAATATAATTAAACAAGCAAAGAGCAGGCAGCTGAATGGAGGATTTGGAAGAGAAAATATAAGCTCTATTGATACGAGGGTGGATCAAATATAAACCGGAATTTGTATCTGGAGGCTCTGGTAGCAAACTGCAAAGGTTGCGGTTTGGAGGGAAAGTTGGTGGGGGTGTCTGGAGTAGGGATCTTGATGTGTCGCACTCTGAAGAGCGGCCGCTTGCTTCAGTATGCCATGAGCAAGCAAGAGGAACATACGTCTGTTGCACAATGCATTATTATTAAGTTTTTGGCGAAAGAAGGCACTAAACCTTCTGAAATTTTGAGAAGGCTCCATGCGCAGTTCGGAGAAGCAACCCTTTCAAAGACACAGGTGTATGATTGGCACAAAAAAATTTTAGCGGGCCAGGATTCAGTGGAAAATGAGCCCCACCAAAGACGGCAACGAACAAGCATCACTGCAGACAACATTCGTGCTGTACGGGACCTTATTGAGGAGGATTGGCGCGTAACAATTCCTGAAATTGCTTCACATGTTGGAATAAGCTTCGGAAGTGTTCAAGCCATCATCAGTGATGAACTCAAATTCCGAAAATCTGCTGGAAACCAATCCGAAATGTGATTGTGCTGCATGACAATGCAAAGCCACACACTGCTTGGATGTCACAAGAAAAACTGACGAAAATGCATTGGACACCTCTGGAACATCCTCCTTACAGTCCAGATTTGTCACCCTGTGACTACCATTTGTTTGGGTCACTGAAAGAAGACCTGGGAGGAAGGCGGTTTGGTGACAATGCAGCGGTAGAGGAGTTCTTGTGCAACTGGCTGACTACACGTCATCCCTCATTCTTCATGGATGGCATCAAAATGTTGCCAACTCGATAGCAAAAGTGTGTTGGAAATGCAGGAGACTATGTAGAAAAATGAGGTGGTGGTTTTGTATTTTTTTGTTAATTCAATAAAATTGTAAACAATAATTCTGGTTTATATCTGATTCACTCTCGTAACATTGCATTTCACATTTTACTACTTTCATTATTTATTCACAGATAAAGAAAAATAATAAAAAAATATTGAATGTGGTATGGATTAAGTACACTGCTCTGTTATGAACTGACTGCAGAAGTCAATTTTTTCTTAATTTTACTTTAAAAGACATAAGGATATCATCATCATCATCCATGAAAGCATTAGACAAAATGGCCTGTTATGATCTCATAAAGGAGGAATTTTTTCTTCTATTACTTTTTGGGACAATAAATCATTATTCAGAATAATTATAATTTGTACAAAAAACTTCAGTTTCAGTTAAAAGTGGAGACATGTTGTTAAGATAGAAAGATGTTCTTACTGGTGTGAAACAAGGATGTCCACTTTTGCCCATTTTATTCACCATCATATGAACATATTTATCAGAGAATTTAAAAATACAAGACATGGGCAAATACCTATCAATTTATCTTTGAATACCTTAAATTAAAATGAAAAAGAACACATAATCAACATGGCTACAAAAAAATTGTTTTGAAGAAAGAATGATACAAAAGAAAATAACAAGTTCAAATGACAAAAACTTATTAATCAAAGTACTCTTCTAAAATAAAAAGAAGAAAATGTAAAATTCAGGAAATTCACGTATCATCCATTGAAGCACCACAAGTTTCAAATTTTTTTTTTAATTTCAACATAAGGTTGGCACCCAAAAATGACTATAGCATCAGTAGATTAATTAGATCTAACAAAAATAAGAAACTAGAAGAAGAAAACAAATCAGGGATTTATCAGATTAAATGTGAAGAATGTGAGAAATTCTACATATGAAAAACTAAGAGAAATTTGAAAACTAGAGTAAATGAACATCCGAGGAACGCCAAAGAAGGGAAAGTAGAAAAATCTGCAGTGGCTGCCTATGCATGGTCTGAAAAATATCTTATCGAAAAGAAGGCTAAATTATAAAAACAAAAAGGAAAACCAAAAGAACTCACTGTTTGGGAAAAAAATCTACATTTGAAAAAATGAAAAGGAGAAATTAATGAACTTTGAAATTCCCGGGGAGAATGACCTGATTTCGAGATTTTTCAGTCTACCAACAGAGGGAGCGAAAGACAGCTCTTCAACGCGACAGAACAAAGGTCACGAAAATACTGAAGATGGAACTGAAGTGTAAAGTTCCAATACTAGTTTAAATTATAAAAAAGAAGAAAAATATGAGGTATGTGATAAAATGTTACCTAAACCTTAATACATAACTCATGTTCTATTATTGGCTACCTCAGAGGATGATTTACAAAGGTCATTGTATAATTTGAAATCAATAGCAGAAAAATATTCAATGAAGTATCCATGTGAAAAATCCAAAATAGTGGCATTTTGTGATAAGAATCTTATATGTAGCAAAATTTTCATAGATAAATTACAGAAAAAGTAAACCAATTTAATTATTTTGGCTTCAGATTGTGAGTTTCAACAGAATTGGAAGTTTTTGACAAGATAGCAAAATGTAATAAACTTGTAGGAATAAGAAATAAAGTAATGAAGCCTATTTTGGACCGAAAATGTACTCGCACCCATATATGTGATGGCAAGAGTAGTTCTCTGTTAAGGAGCAAGACATGAACCCTGCGAAAAAGTGAACAAAGTAGAACTACAACTAGTGACATGAGGTTCATGTGCCAAACAATGACTGTACAAAGTTGGATCACAGAAAAAAAAAGATGACATCCTCAAGGATTAAATTCATATTACAGCACCGTTGAGGTTATGTAATAAGATGTTAATTATATAATTTTTTAACCTGGTAAGTCAGTCGTCCTCAACTAAGTTTTTAAACTTCTTCAAGTTATTCTAATATGGAGGCCTTTCGAAAACAATGTTTCATCTTCTGCATTTTAACTGGAACTGATGATGTTATATAGGTTGTATAACAGATTTAAGTCTGCGGTTATGTTCTCGTTGAGTAGTTCTTTATTCCTTGCTTCTTTTAGAATCTCTATGTCTTCAAGGATGCTGATTCTGTTCTTATTGTATTCTCTGTGTAGTATTGACATAGAGTTATCAATTTTTTCAAATTGATGACCTGTTTCTAATATATGTTTGGCAAAACTTGATTTTTCTTCATTATTAATCAAATTTTTTAAATGTCTCGAATATCGTGTGTTAAAGTTTCTTATTGTTTTGCCTATGTAGAATTTTTCACAACTATTGCATTTTAATTTATAGACGCCTTTATTTTTATACTTATTTGTTTCTGTTTTATTAGAAATTATGTTATTGAGTTTATTGTTAGTTTTAAAGGCGATTTTCATGTTTTTATCTTGTTTCTTGATGAAGATAGCTAATTTGGTCGTTTCATTTCCTGTATAAGCTAGTGTAATACATTTGTTTGTATTTGTGTTACATTCTTTTTCTAGTTTTGTTATACTTGTTAAATTGATTCTTCTTTTTTTGTTTTCTGACTAATTTGTTTATCATTTCTTCTTTGTATCCATTGTTATGTGCTAGGGATTTTATATAGTTTAGTTCTTTTATGTAATTTGTTTTGTTTAGTGGTAGCTTTAACATTCTGTTGATTAGGCTGATGAAGGTACTCATTTTCTATTGTATTGAGTGTCTTGATTTTTGGTGCATATCTATTGCGTTGTTTATTGGTTTTCTGTATATGTTTATGTCTAGATTGTTGTTAGTAAAATTTTTGGAAAATGTTAAGTCTAAATAGTTTATGGAGTTATTATTTTCAGTTTCAACAATGGAATAGAAACTACAAGAAAAAGAGACAGACAGAAAGTACACTGAACAACTAAACAAAATGATTAAAACAATTTTAAAACAAAACTACTTTAAGTTCAACAATTAACTATAAACACAGGACGACGGAATACCAATGGGCAGCCCAACATCAGGCATCATTTCTGAAATATTCATACATCATCCAGAAGACAAACATTTTGAAAAACTAAAAGAAAAATTCAAAATCCAATTATTAGTAAGATATGTCGATGACCTAATAATATATGAAAATGACATCCACATAGAAAAAGAAATCGCAGATGAATTAAAAAAATGCACAACAAAATTCAATTCACAGAAGAAACTGAAAATAATAACTCCACAAACTATTTAGACTTAACACTTTCCAAAAATTTTACTAACAACAGTCTAGACATAAGCATACACAGAAAACCAACAAACAACACAATAGCTATACACAAAAAATCAACAAACAACACAATAGCTATACACAAAAATCAAGATACCCAATACAACAGAAAATGAGTACCTTCATCAGCCTAATCAACAGAATGTTAAAACTACCACTGAACAAAACACCGCTGTGGTCTTGAGGTAGAGTGCTGCCTTGTCATGCAGTGGGCCTGGGTTCGATCCCCGGTCGGGGCAGTTTTTCTGGGTGAGGTTTTTCCTCACCTGTAAGACAAATGTCAGGAAAACTTTAAGGCCCAAACGGTCCCCAAAATCATATGGCCATCATCATCATCCTTATCATTATAATCATCATCCTTCACCAGTGTGGAAAGCAACGGGAAGCTACCACACCTACACAATTCCCTAGTAAAGCTGCAAGCATAGCATCAAAATGCTATGATTGCAGTGAAGGACCTGCCTTCAGGCAGAATTACTATGGATGGATGGAACAAAACAAACTACAGAAAAGAACTAAACTATATAAAATCCCTAGCACATAACAATGGATACAAAGAAGAAATGATAAACAAGTTAGTTAGAAAACAAAACAAAAAAAAGAATCAATTTAACAAATATAACCAGACTAGAAAAAGAATGTAACACAAATACAAACAAATTGATTACACTAACATATATGGGAAATGAAATGACCCAAGTAGCTAATTCGATCAAGAAACAAGATAAAAACATTAAATTCGCCTTTAAAACTAACAATAAACTCAATAATATGATTTCTAAAAAAACAGAAACAAATAAGTACGAAAATAAAGGCATCTATAAACTAAAATGCAACAGTTGTGAAAAATTCTACATAGGCAAAACAATAAAAAAACTTTAACACATGATATTCGGAACATTTAAAAAATTTGATTAATAATGAAGAAAAATCAAGTTTTGCCAAACATATATTAGAAACAGGTCATCAATTTGAAAAAATTGATAACTCTATGTCAAAACTACACAGAGAATACAATAAGAGAATCAGCATCCTTGAAGACATAGAGATTCTAAAAGAAGCAAGGAATAAAGATCTACTCAACGAGAACATAACCGCAGACATAAATCTATTATACAACCTATATAACACCATCAGTTCCAATTAATATGCAGAAGATGAAACATTGTTTTCGAAAGGCCTCCATATTAGAATAACTTGAAGAAGTCCTGGAATACATAACAAATTTCAAAAAATTTTCAAGAAATTCAATATTACATTGGCACCGATAAATAAATTTAGCCTTGGTAACTTATTAATAACCAATAAGAAAATGAACACCCCAGATAGTAAAAAATCTGGAATTTATCAAATTGATTGTCGAGATTGCAATAAAGTATACATAGGAAAAAACAAAAAGAAATTTGGACACTCGCACAAAGGAACACTTTAGAAATATTAAAAATGGTGATATTGAAAAATCAGCTATTGCAGCACATAGTTTGTTGGAAGGTCATAGAATTGAAAAAGAAGCTAAACTTCTAAAACATTTGGAAAAACCTTTGGATTTGACAGTTTGGGAGAAATATTTATACAGAAGAACAAATTTAAATCTATGAATTTCGACATTCCGGATGAACGTGACCTCATCTCGAAGTTCATCGAATCAACACCAGATGGCAACGATATCTCGAAGTTCATCAAATCAACACCAGATGGCAACGTTATAGAGGGAGATTCCAACGAATATCCGGTAGTCATAATGGCGGTTGAAAATGAATGACAAGATCATTTGAAAACTATAGTTACCGTGTTTGAAAAACATGAAATATGAGGTAAGATGTTAAAATGACTCATTAATTTATTATTTAATAACTTAGTTTAGGACGACTGACTTACCAGGTAAAAAAATTATATAATTAATATCTTATCCTCAAGGAATTGAATATAGTACCCATAATAGATTACATCCATCAGTTTCAACAGCACAAGCTTCGACATATGACCATACATCCACATCCACATCCACATCAGGAAATTTTAAAGTACTAACAAACTCTTGTAGGAATATAAGTTTGGAATAGGTTCTAGGAAAAGATGGATTGAAAAACGTTTTGTGGACAATAACAGTCATTTCAGGACTATGACATAAAGGAGAAGAAGGAAGATGATAAAGTCAGAAACTGGAATTTAAAACTTTTGGGGAACAAATTATGTATGCCTCCTACAAGATGGACTGATCAGATTGTGGACATGTAGGGTAAAGGGTGGGAATGAAATACAATGTTGAAAGAAATATTTTGAAAAAAATGAGACCAATGGAGAAGGAGTTGCATCTAGATTGACCACCTGTGAAGTAGGAAATTTTTTAAAATGATCATGAGTAAGCAAAAATAAACAGTAGATTGTATGGTAAAAAGCGATCGTCCCCCCTCCCTACAAAATAAACATTGTTTACTAAAGTACAAAATAGTGACAATCAATAAAAAACTTAAAAAACGTACAATAGGAAATAAAATCATGAGATTTTTTCTTAATTAAATAAGGTGAGTCGCTTGCATTTGGGGGTTGGGGGGGGACACCACTGTAGTGTAGTGGTTAAGGCACTATGCTGCAAGCCAGGCAATGTCGAGGGTTCGAGTCCCGGGGAGGGGGGTAGGTATAGGTGGTAGTATTTTTAAACTGACCCAAACCTTCTGGCATAACTATGGACCTGGGAACGACTCAAGCCTCTAATGGAAATCAGTACCAGATGATTGTTCTGGGGGTAAAGGCAGCTGTCACGCAGGGCCGACAACCTGGCTGACATCAAGTGCTGATTGTCTGGAAAAAGTGGGAGCCTTAACCTCCTACTACCCCAAGGGCCTCCTGAGGCCTATAGTGGGATCACTTTACCATTTTACTCTTGCATCTTACCTCATAAAAGTTTAATTCTTCTGGGACATGTTACCAAACAATTCTGTTTTACCTTCTGCTTGTCTAGACTCCTAGAAGAACTAAACTTTTATGAGGTATGTTGCAATAGACTCACGTCATTTATTAAAAAAAAACTTAATTGGTATAAAATATATTTTTCAATGTTTCACGGTATGTTTAAACATTAATATGCAAAATTAGTCACCGGTATGTTACCATCCTATATCAGCCAAGAAAATAAACAAATACATAGGTTGTTTCTTTAGTTTTGGCAACTATTTATTTTCTGCATACATAGCACACATATATGGTTGTAAGTTTTAGAGGCCTTCAGTGTAGTCACCAGCATTGCATATCATGTATTCCCAGTGATGTGGTAGCCGTCGAATGCCGTCGGCACTGCCTAATCTCTGGATGGTGCATAGAGACTGATTAACTGCACTCAAGACTGTCGTCCACTGTTCTGAATCTCTTCCTTGAGTTTAGGAATGAGGTCGAAGTCACAGGGACTTATGTCTGGAGAGTATGGAGGGTGGTAGAGCACCTCCCAACCCCAGCGATTGAACAAATCAGACACATTTTCGTGTCCTCTAAAGGCTTGTACCCACCTTGCCACTGTTCGGTACAGCAATGTATCTGCACCACAAGCCTCTCACAATCCTTGATGACACTGTAGTGCGTTTCTGCCTCTAAACATTCAATCTTCAACCAGATTCTCTGTTCCTGCTTTGAAAACTTGTACTACGTTATACTGCGATGCCTAGATCTAAACTGATAACTTTGGGCTCATTGTTACATGAGGAGGGGAGGGGGAGAGGCAAATCCATGTGCTCGGACGGAGGGGAGGCACTGAAATTACATGCACAATAAACAGAATTGTCAACCCTAGTTTCATTTGGATTCAACACTATTGTTGCCAAAACTAAAGAAACAACCCATGCATAAATATCTAACCATTATTCTACTAGTAAAAAGTGAGTGCGCAGTGCTCTGCCCCTTTCCTTTTAAAGACTTCATAAATTACACTACCTACCACTGCAGTGTAACTGGTACAGTTTTGCAGAATACACAAAAATGTTAATTGGCTCTGAAAATATAAAAATATGAGAAGAGAACCTAAAATTATTGATCAATTGTATAATACATGCAAATCAGTATCGGTAGTATAAAAAAGTGATTCCATATTTGTAATTTCCTGTGAGAAAATGATTACCATGGAAGAATAGCTAATTAAAGAAAAATAAATAAATTAATTGATCAAATTACCACTGTACAATCACTTTTACACTAACTTCAACACAATACTCACTTTTTTCATTTCAGCTTCTTCAATTGCTTTCTGCCGTTGTCTTAATGCCATTTCAAGAGCTCTCTGCAATTCAGTATCATCTCTAACTTCCATGGATTCACTTAATCTTCCAGTGGACGAACTCTGTTGCATAGGTGATAATTTACTTTCTTCCATGTATACATCTGATCTTTCAAGGGATGAACTCGTTTGCATAGATGAAAATGTTCTTCCTTCCATGGATACGTCTAAACTATTAATGGATGAACCCTCCTGCATAGGTGAGACTTTCTTTCCTTCCATGGATGAACCCTCCTGCATAGGTGAGGATTTCTTTCCCTCCATGGATGAACCTTCCTGCATAGGTGATGATTTATTTACACTAGTCATACGAGCTACATTCAACTCTAAGTCTGTATCATCTGACTCAAAATTTGGTTTCTTAACCATGTTCTTTGCATTATAATCTGAGTCTGTACCATCTGATTCAAACGTTCCACCACAAACCATTTGCATTTGTGCTTCCCTTAACTCTATGTCTAGATCATCTAACTCAAAAATTTGTTTTCCGTTTTCACTTGAGGTTTCATTAATACGCATCAATTCCTCCTCTCTTTGTGACTCAATTCTAATGCCTTCTTCAGCAAGCAATGAATGCTGTGAATGTATTATAGTTACTGGTTCTTCTTCTACTTGCACTGAAGTTGTCCTATCATCTGTTCTTATAATTGTTTCACCTTGCTCCTGAAGATGTGAACTATGCTCTGATTCCACACTTGCCTGCACCTCCACACTTGCCTCCATCTCCACACTTGCCTCCACCTCCACACTTGCTTCGACACTTTCCTTTGCTTCTGTTGTCAATGTGCCATCTGGATTGAAGCTGCTGTACGGCCTGTAATTCTCAAAGGCGGTTGTTGACAGAACACCTCCTTTTACAGTCTGTAAAAGAACATCCAACTTGAGACATCGGCAAAAATTATAGAAAAAGTAAATCCAGCAGGATACAATATAACTTCTCCCTCTTATGATTCAATTAAGAGAGAGAAGTTATATAGTATCCTGCTGGAGTTCGGAATTCCTAAAAAGTTAGTTAGACTTATACGAATGTGTCTAAATGGCACAAAGAGTAGAGTGCGTGTAGGCAAACAGTTTTCGGACACTTTTGAAATCCAGAATGGGTTGAAGCAAGGAGATGCACTATCTCCTCTACTATTTAATGTTGTACTAGAGCATGCCATTAAATCTTTAGAGAATGAGGAAGGCCTATAACTCAATGGTATTAATAAGCTGTTGGTTTATGCTGATGATGTAGTATTATTGACCGATAGCGAGGAGATACTAAAGGACAACACGCACACACTATTAAGTAACACTAAGAAATTAGGACTGGAAGTAAATATCAATAAAACTAAATATATGGTCACACTTAGAAATTCATTATATAATGGAAATGGACAGCTAATGACAAATGAGGGAAATTTTTAGGAAGTGGCTGAATTCAAATACCTAGGAACAATAATCACAAATAGGAATGACATGCACAAAGAAATTAAACATAGGCTCAATTCTGGAAATGCATGCTATTATGCATTGCAGAAACTCTTCATGTCCCAACTCCTTTCAAAAAACGTTAAACTGAAAATATATAAAACCATTATTCTACCAGTTATCTTATATGGGTGCGAAACATGGACTCTTACTTTAAGGGAGGAAAGAAGATTACAAGTATTTGAGAATAAAGTACTTAGGAAAATTTTTTGACCAAAGAGAGATGAACAGACAGGTGAATGGGGAAGACTACACAATGAACTACGTGGTCTTTATAGGAAGCCAGATATAATAAGAACAGTTAAGTCTCATAGACTGTGATGGGCAGGACATGTGGCATGTATCGGGAATGAAAGACATGCATGGAAGCTTCTTGTAGGAAAACCAGAGGGAAAACACCCAGTTGGTAGACCAAGAATGAGGTTGGAGAATAACATTAACTATGATTTGAGGGAAGTAGATTATACAGGGAATGATTGGAAAGCATTAGCTCAGGATACGGATGTATGGAGAGCTTTTGTCCGTGCGGCCATGAACCTACAGGTTCGTTAGTGCCAGTGAGTAAGTAAGTAAAGCAATATCACTTGATAGTCCAAATTGACAAAAATAGAAAATATATACAAAGGCGGCCGTCACGCAGGGCTGACAACCCGGCTGACATAAAGTGCCGATTGTCTAGAAAAAGTGGGAGCCTTAACCTCCCACTACCCCAAGGGCCTCCGGGCCTGTTGTAGGATCACTTTACTTATATACATATGCAGTGGAACATCGATTATATTATCTTAATATTTATTTATACAAATGCAAGGGACTTGACAGAAGTCATTGTCCATAATTATGAGAAAACAAAAATATATACAATAAATTAATACAATAGAACATTATAGCAAAACAGAAATTTTGGCTCTTGCTTCCCAGTATCTATCCTTCAGCATAGCAGAGTGAAGTGCCCGACACTGTAGCAGGTGGTTTCTGTCCATGTTGGTGTTCGTGGAGCACAGTGGGCAAAGAGGACTTCTGTAGATTCCAATCCGATGTAGATGAGCTGCAAGACAATCATGTCCTGTGTTTAGTCGAAAATATGCTACAACTTCCTTTCGAGGTGCATCTGGTGTCGTGTGTATGGTGTTTTTCTTGAATTCGGATCTGAAGATTGGTTGAGAATGTGTTTTTTATCATTTGTTTGATACAGTTTATTGCTGAGCGATAAGATGTGTTTAAATTAGGTTGCTGTAAACACATTTGCTCCTTCTTTTGCCAGCATGTCGGCTATTTCATTTCCATTGATTCCGCAGTGAGATGGTATCCATTGTAATACTACTGTCTTATGTTATCTTAATATTAACATCCAAATCGTCAAATATCCAAACTCATATTTAGTTCATTTGAATAATTTTAACCTTGATTTGAGCAAAATTTGAAGGAATGTTGATATTGAGGATGTTCTTACAAAAAAAATTGAAAAAGTTTTATAAATCTCCATAAATATCACTTAGTAGACACCAAAAAAATGATGACAAAAATGTATACTTATACAAAATTAAAAATAAAGATGTGCTAGACCGAGTGGGTGAAGGAAGAACAATGCTGGAACTCATAAAAAAGAGGAAAGGAAATTGGATTGGCCACTGGCTAAGAAGAAATTGCCTTCTGACGGATGCCCTAGAAGGAATGGTCAATGGAAAGAAAGTTAGCGGCAGGAAAAGACATCAGATGATAGACAATATTAAAATAAATGGATTATATGCAGATACAAAAAGGAAGGCTGAGTTAAGGAAAGAGTGGAAAATGTTTAGTCTTCTTCTTCTTTCTTCCAAGTATTAGGCCAAGGCCTGTTACGATCCTATAGAAAATTTTCCCTGCAGCGTTTCATAGGACGGCCCAGTGATCTTCGTCCTCTTGGTATATAATTATAAACAGCTTTGAGATGGTGTTTCCAATTTAGTTGGTACTGTTTAATATATTCCAAAATTGGCGTAGTCTTCAATTCTTTTAAGATATTGGTGTTCCTTTTCCGATCCCATCTGGTGTAACCCGCTGTTCTGCGCATGAATCTCATTTCACAAGCCGTTATTCTGCTTTCATGTTGTCTTTTTAGTGTCCATGCTTCACTACCATAGGTCAACACTGGTCGAGCCAAAGTGTTATATAAACGTAATCTGGTGTTTTTTTGTACAAGGAATGGTTTCATAACTTGATTAATAATTCCTAAACTTTTATTATAACTAGTAATTTTTCAGGGATATCCTTTTCATCCCAGATAGAGAGATAATGTTAAAAATGGAGAAATAGAAAATTCTGCACATGCCTGGACAGAAAAACATAGAATAGAAACCAAAACAAAATTACTTAAACAATTGGAAAAACCGAAGGAACTCACAATTTGGGAAAAAATTTGCATATGCAAGAATAAAAACACAAATATGAATTTTGAAATACCCGGTGATAAGGAGAGGGGACTGATTTGGAAGTTTGTCAGTCAGCCATCAGATGGTGCAGAGGTCAGTCTGCAGGAGAGGAGACCATTGGACATCAGTTGTGAAAATGAATAGCATTGAGAATGTCACAAATACAGTGACAAATCTAGATATGCAAGGGAGTTAAGAAGTATGAGGTGAGTCAAGAAACAACTAATCAAAATGTACAAATCTTATTTCAAATAATATGCTAATCAAGTTTTTCTTTGCTAAATTCCAGGGAAAAAATGCACAATGTATTACTCGATGTTAACTTTCAATGCGGAAAAACTGGGAACTAAAAGAATGTGGTAAGGGTGAGTAGGGGTTGGAGGTAGTAGACCCTTGTCTCAGGTTGCAGTGATAGTGTTTATTATCCGTCTGTTGTGTATAGTCAGTTGTTAGTGGCAATGTAAAGTGCGAAAGTTAGACCCTATATTCACAATATGTACACATTTAAGTCTGCCAGACAGTAGTTGGAATCAGTGCTGATTTAATTTCTCTGTATGTCACATTATCCAGAAACCCGTAGGGATACAAAATCTGATGATTTTTCATTAATAAGAATTAAATGAATCGTGATTTCTTCTTACCTCATACTTCTATGTTCTTTTAAACACAGCACTGCAGTATCGGTGACCCATTGTCACCATCATCAGCTGTTTTAACGACTGTCAATTTTTTCTTTTGCTGGTAATTTTCCAAACTGCCATCTGGTGTTCTTTTGAAGGAATTATTTTCCAAACTGCCATCTGGTGTTCTTTTGTAAGAATCATTTTCTAAACTGCCATCTGTTGTATTTTTGAAGAACTTTGTAATCAAGCTTGGTTCGTCTGGAATCTCAAAGTTCGTGGTTCTAGTATGGTTTTTTTGAACATATATTTTTTTTCCCAAACTGTTAAATCCAAAGGTTTAGATAGATGTTTCAAAAGTTTTGCTTCTTTTTCAATCCTATGATGCTCTAATAAACTATGTGCTGCTATAGCTGATTTTTCAATTTCTCCATTCTTTATGTTTCTGAAGTGTTCTTTTTTACGAGTTTCCAAGTTCCTTTTTGTTTTGCCTGGAAACTTGTAAAAAAGAACACTTCAGAAACATAAAGAATGGAGAAATTGAAAAATCAGCTATAGCAGCACATAGTTTATTAGAGCATCATAGGATTGAAAAAGAAGCAAAACTTTTGAAACATCTATCTAAACCTTTGGATTTAACAGTTTGGGAAAAAATATATATTCAAAAAAACCATACTAGAACCATGAACTTTGAGATTCCAGATGAACCGAGCTTGATTACAAAGTTCTTCAAAAATACAACAGATGGCAGTTTAGAAAATGATTCATTCAAAAGAACACCAGATGGCAGTTTAGAAAATAATTCTTCAAAAGAACACAAGATGGCAGTTTGGATAATTACCAGCAAAAGAAAAAATTGACAGTCGTGAAAACAGCTGACGATGGTGACAATGGGTTGCCGATACTACAGTGCTGTGTTTAAAAAAACATAGGAGTATGAGGTAAGAAGAAATCACAATTCATTTAATTCTTATGAATTGAACCTCATAATGTTAAAAATTCCCAAATTTAATATATAAATCTTTCATTAACTTCATTTCCTATTTCAAGTAGGTCTACTACTATATGTTGCCAATGATTATACCACTTGCCCAGTCATTCGCTTGTACTAATGGTGGAAAGAGACACTTTTCCCCACTTCAACACTAGCGCCATTGCTTCCCCTCACTGGCTAAAAAGTTGTGGTCGAGTAATAATCACATATATATGGTACTCTCTCTTTCTCATTGAGATTCTTTTTTTTTTTTGTGCATTTAATGTTACTATATCTGCTACAAGACTAATTGTGTAAAGGCAGAGTGTGATTGAATACAAGATATGATTCAATTTTAACTTCAAGAAACTACTTTTTATATGAACTGTTTATAAAAATTTGGTTTTGGAGGACTATTTTACTGAATCTGCTACAGGAGATTCACCATACAGTGAATAAAGTGGCCTGAAAATTTTAGAGCCCTACTTCGTGTAGTTCCTGAGAAAAGTCTGGAAATATTCCCAAAAATATGTGTGGATATCTGAGGTAATATATCACATATGTATAATGCAGACTTTAATTTCACTTTTCAAAGGAAGCTGTGTTCCGAAATTTTCATCAGAACATTTAATTGGCTTTGGCTGGAATTGAACGCACAGTTCTTAGGTCCGGATAGAGATTGAGATATCTTGAAATCACTAAGTCCAAAAGAATTTAATGTACTATGTACGATTCAAAAATCTATTTTAACCCTTTAGGTGCCGTGAGCTGATTAGATTGGCTCTGATGCTTCTGTCCATTACCTGGCAGACAATATACTTAAACTACTTGCAAAGCCGATCACGTCGGTGGATGCGATTTAAATCTTTGACACTAGAGATTTTACCAGTGGCATGCAGAGGGTAAAAAAATCTCACTTACCTCACCGACAGTAGTGTTTCTTTTAGATTCTATCAACTTAAGAGCACGTGTCATTGGTAACCGATGAGAGGGTTCTACTAACTTATCCTTGAAAATGCTTTCTGCACTATTCTCTCTGAGATACAACCCGTGGTGATTGCAAAAATGTGCTGCTTCTTTGACACTTTCAAACTCAAGCAATCTCGTAAGTTCTCCAAGCGAAAACTGAAAAAAAAAAAAATAATAAGAGTAAATAAAATATTTTACTGCATAGGATACAAAGAGCATCAGCTTATTAATAGATTATAAGTAAGAATCTGAAATTTCACACCATACCTCAGCTCATAATATAAGCTTATTTTTATATTTTTCCATCAGTAGCAGTCCTGGTCACTCCTCTGGGAAGCATAGGGCCTTCATAAAAGCTTGCCAATGAACTCTGTTGTTTGCCAATGCCTTAATTTATTTCATGCCAAAGGTTGTCAACAATTGAACATTCTAACTTGCTTTCATCTTAGTTTCTTTGATAAGAGGGTTAAGAAGTGCAGGTTATCAAGCCTACAGCTACCGATTCCAGTGATGGGGCTGTCATCCTGGCATCTGGACCTGCTGCCTCAGTTCTTGAAGTAGAGTAGGGATATTTCCTCCCCTAATCACTAGCTATGGATATCCCGCCAATACTCGGATAGGCTGATTGCATTGGTAAACCCAATGGACAATGGGATCACCACATCCCAATGCCAATGTAAATATAAGCATATTGACAATTTACCTCCATAGTGTCATTTCCCATTATTTTTATTAAATCAGCTAGCAGTAAATCATAATACATTTGTATTCTTCTGAATTAGGTAATGATATTTCAACATGGCCAACCCTTAAAATAATACTAATAACACACAGCAACAAAGAATTACTCGCAGGCTCGAAATGTATCAATAACTATGTTTTCGGACCCGCAGAAGACGAAAATGGTGTTAGTTTTTTCCAATCACCTAACCGGAGTCAGATATTTCGACGACAACCTTCAGCAGAAGTGATCGTTTCCGTGAGAGTCGCAGGCACTATTGTCTCTCAAACTGGTCACCCTTCTTTTTCTTTTGCGCGGTTTTATTACTCTTAGGGATTGTTAAACCCTCAGGAATACACAGGTATACAAAATTTCCTGATTGCCACTATCAAATACGTGAAGTAATGGCTTGTAATACCTCGTTCTGTGCAGTTCGTCTTACATTACATCATTGTGATTGTGAAGTGTCGATATATGCATTATTGTGTATCATTATAAAGAAATTGAATTAAAACAATCTACTATAATATATTTTAATACGTAAGTTTTAGTGTTTTTATAATTTTGCAATGTCTCACCGCTGTAAGAATTCTCCTAATTTATTCTGTTATGTATGTGGAGAGTATTGTACAAAATCTCAGCGCAGAACTAGTTATAAAGGCATACAATTTATATTTCGGGAACTATAGTAAATTTGGAGATACTGATAAATATTGGGCCCCCAATTTTTGCTGTACAAACTGCCAAAGGATTTTAATAGGGTGGTTAAAAGGTTCGCATTCGTGCATGCCATTTGCCATTCCAATGTTGTGGAGGGAACCTACGGACCACATCACTGACTTATTTCTGTATGGTCAATATATCTGGTTTCACTTAAAAAAATATGCATTCTCTTCAGTATCCAAATTTGCAGTCAGCCATGCGACCTGTTAAACATAGTGATTCTTCACCGAACTTGGGTGACGTCAGTGATGAACATGGCAAAAGGTTCCACGAAGACATTTTAGAAATGGAAAGGCGTTATAAAGGGAAATCAGTGACCAACATGCTTGCTGATTACTGCTGGCAACTTATCACAGACGTTTCGGAGCCATCTTATCGGCGTAAGTCATCCAGGAAGAAGTTTTGAAAGTTGAGATTTTTGCTACAATTTAAGCATGTGTTGTAACGTAACTACTTATTTATCCTTCTTAGAAAAAAATATTTTAACTTTTTGGATCTTATATGATTTGGTTTTACATAGATCAATTGCTTCTAGCAATATTATTGCAAAAAAAATTGAAACTAAGTGCAGATAAGCAATAATATGCAAAATATAACGAAAAACGTTCAACACGTCCTCGCGAAAAACTGTTAGGTGATAGAGAAAAACGGACTTCACATTCGAAATCAGCACACAGCAATTAACTAAAATCACCTATTTTCATTTCTGCGAGCGATAAAAAGTTCAAATTTGTTGTTGTGTGTAATTAATACATTTTAACATTTTAAAAAATAGATGAAAAGAAAAATGGTTCAAGATTGGGATGAATTACATTTCTAAACTCTTTAATTTCAAGATATTGAAAACTCGGATAGTTTCTTAGAATGTGTCACTCCTTTATCTCATTTCAGATCTAACAAATAAACCCCCAGTGTATTTAAGCCAAATGAGAATAACAGCTTAGATAAATCTTAAACTTAAAAAGATAACAAAAATTACTCATCCTAATATAATACAAGATTACAACATCTATGTACAGTTTTGTGTGACTTAAAAATAAACCACATTCATGCCATATACCTGCCTAGCATGGCATAGCAACAAAAGTGCAGTGGATGACATTGGAACACACAAATTATGCAATTGGTATATTAAATAAAAAATATCAATAATAGGAAAGAAATAAATATTATTCATTTCATACATTTAAATGATGGATAAATCATATTTAAAGATAAAAATTATATGCTCAGACCAGGACTTGAACCCAGGACCCTTGGTTCTCTAGACCAAGTGCTCTACCAACTGAGCTACCGGAGCAAGTACTGATCTAAACACAAATCTTTTTCTATATACGTTGTAATTCCCGCCCACCAAATGCTATGAAGCCTTTGCTTCTATCTTTGCAAATGGCGGCTTCTTTATTAAGAAGACATATATTTGGGAAATATACAAGCTGTACTGGCATTTATAATGTAATGTATAATCCCCAAATATATGTCTTCTTAATAAAGAAGCCGCCATTTGCAAAGATAGAAGCAAAGGCTTCATAGCATTTGGTGGGCAGGAATTACAACGTATATAGAGAAAGGCTTGCACTTAGATCGGTACTTGCTCCAATAAGCTCAGTTGGTAGAGCACTTGGTCTAGAGAACCAAGGGTCCCGGGTTCAAGTCCTGGTCTGAACGTATAATTTTTCTCTTTAAATAAGAAATAAATATCTTGCATGATTGACATTTAACATATTTTTTGGCTTAAAGTCTCCAAGAAATGGAGCAGTACTCAGCTTGGTATTACTAGTATGTTGCATTGTATATATGTGAAAAGCAAGTGATTTATCCAGCAATAATAAGTTCACTGTTACGAATACATAGAGTATTTTACATAGATATTTAATTATTTCATAGATTGTTTAATTATTCCAAATAAAAACAGTTGTTGAAATAAAGCACTTAGACATATTATATTTCAGGGCAGAGTTTTGATTATGGCAGGACAAAGATTGCAAGGCTAAGTGTAAAATCTCTGCATTTAGACTAATGGAATGTTTAGCAGTTAGTTATAGCTGGGAGGAGTGAAGCTTAGTATACAACCCTGACAAAATAGGGGACTTGTGTTCTGTTGAAGTAGTGTTCTGATGGGCAAGTCTGCATACCATTTTTCTTAATAAATTTGCTAGGACATTTAGAAATGTAGTCAAGTATTTTAAATAGTTCAATATTATATGTCTAAGGTAGGAGTTATCAGATAATTATCTCCCTCTCTCGAATCTCAAGAAAGTTAGAATGTAGGTTTTCTTAATATTAGCTTAGATTAGTTGTTTAGGGTTATTGTAATCATTATAGTTACAGAAATAAAATAATTAAAATCAAGAATCCATTTATTTATGTTCAAAACCATGTATGCCTTGATAACTAATACATCCATATACTAAAGCTCGGCTAGAAACTCGTGCTACCAAAAAATCAAGTCCCGAAGGTCCTTTAAGCCCTAAGAAAACCAACAGTTCGTAATATTCACAAATTGTTATTTAATATTTGAAGGAAGTAACACTATGAGAATTTTTAATTACGGTATTATGTGTTAGAAGTCCACCGCTGTTGTCTCGAGGTAGCGTGCTGCCTTGTCATGCAGCGGGCCCGGGTTCGATCCCCGGTCGGGGCAGTTTTTCTGGGTGAGGTTTTTATCAGGGTTTTTCCTCACCTGTAAACAAATGTCAGGAAAACTTTAAGGCCCAAACAGTTCCTGAAATCATATGGCCATCAACATCAACATCATTATCATCATCACCATCCTTCACCAGTGTGGAAAGCAACGGGAAGCTACCACTCCTACAATTCCCTAGTAAAGCTGCAAGCATAGCATGAAAATGCTATGATTGCAGTGAAGGACCTGCCTTTGGGCAGAATTACTGTGGATGGATGTGTTAGGGATTTAGACACACCTCATACTTTTTAATTTTCTTGCAGATCATGGTTTCTTCGCATATGTGTGAAATTTTCAATACATCCCAACTGTTGAATTTGCAGTTGTCAATCCTGTAAGTTGATTTCTTCTCCCTCTGTTGGCTGACTAATGAACTTACAAATCACTTTTTTTTATATTTCCCTGGGAATTTCAAAATTCATAGATTTCTCCGTATTCTTGTGGATGTAAATTTTCTACCAAATTGTGAGTTCCTTAGATTTATCTAACTATTTCATTAATTTGGACTTAGTTTCTATTCTGTTTTTTCTGACCATGCATGTGCTGCTATTGCAGACTTTTCTATTTCCCCATTTTTAACATTTCTAAGGTGTTCTTTCAATCTTGTATTCAAGTTCCTTTCAGTTTTTCTTATGTATATTTTTTCACAATCTTTACAATCAATTTGATAAATTTCTGATTTGTTGCCTTCATCAATCTTTTCATTTTTGTTGGTTTTAATTAATCTATTCAGGCTATAATCATTTTATTACAATACTTTTATAATATATAATAAATAATTTTATTAATAATTTCATGTTAATTAAATTATTTGGAGTCTGTTTATCTTACCTCAATATTAATGTTGATTTGTTCTTGAATCTTGAATCGAAACATGTTCAAGAACAAATCAACATTAATATTGAGGTAAGATAAACAGACTCCAAATAATTTAATTAAAAGAACCTCAAAATATTACTTCCTAAAATAAAACATTAATTTAATGTTAAATTTGATGAAATTTTTTTTTAATCTTATTCAATTCTACAGAATGGTATATAAATTTCTTGAATTTTTTATCAATTTCTTTATCTGTCTGAAGAGTACTTTCAGTTATCAATTTTTGTTTTAGGAATTTATTTATTTTTCTATGAATTATATTTTCTTCAATACATTCTCTTTTTGTTATTTTTAAAATGCGTTTTCTCCGTATTATAATTTTCTCTCCTCATGGCAACATTCACAAGTCTGTACGTTAAACTATTAACCTACAGGATCGACAACTGCAAATTCAACAGTTCGGGTGCATTGACAACATCACACACATGTGAACAAACTGTTGTCTGCAAGAAAATTAAAAAAATATGAAGTGGTCATAATGTCGGTTGAAAATGAGAGAAATGTTTCTCCTGAAAACTAGTTCCCGTCTTTAAAGAAAACATGAAATATGAGGTAAGATGAAAAAATGACTCATTAATTTACGAATATGAGGTAAGTCTAAATCCCTAACTCATAATAAACACAAATTGTTTCCTGCTTTAGACTAGAATGTGTACAAATGGTAACTATTGTTTGAATACTCTGCTGATGCTATAATGAAACACGTGTTTTCTTAGGTCCCCATAGTAGCCCTGGTGACTGCCAAATATGGCACTGTCCTGGGTTAAACCTGGGAAAGTATAGATTTTTCTTCAAAAAAATCATGTCCCCCATTGCTCCAGAGGTCCAATGTATCCTCCTTAAAACGAGTATCATCAACAGGGAAAATTCGTTCAAAGTCTAAATATAGCCAACCATCTCATTCGAGTGCTTTCAACAGAGAATATACAGATCCCTGCATCTATATTATAGGACCCTCATGGATTCTTAACTATTGTCTGTCCAGCCTAAGAAACACATTTTGATATTTAACTTCCGAATGTATTACACTGACAGCACGTGTAAAAGTACATGCGACCTCAGTCAGCTGTTTGTTACAAGCCAATAAATTAATGCCAGGATTATGCTCCATAAACTTATTAAATACATTTAACACAATCTGTTTTTCACCACTCCTTTGCAATTACCCTTCAGGATGCTTTTTATAATTTTGATCATACATTTTATCACTGAGTTAATATAAACTAATATAATAAATTTGGGAATTTTTAACATTATGAGGTTTTATTAATTGTATTGTATTGTAAGCCCATGTTTTCCCTTTACAGAGATTTAGGTGCTCTCCCTCTACAGGGAAGAATTTGAACCATACTAATTTAGTTACACTTGTTTTCGTATGGATGTCATTTTGAGTGGTACGTGGTCAGCGTTCCGCCTCATACTGACATCTAGGAAACCAAGGTAGTACTAGGATGGAAAATTCAGTAAATTTTGCTTAGAGGCCTTTTCATTCAGACTTAAGAATTTTTTACGAGCCTGAAAATCTTCAGACTCAGAACCCACGGATTAAAGTCCCTCCTGGAGGATTTGCTCCTTGGATTTTTCCATCCTAAAAATCCATCGGCCCCGGCCGTGTTTGAACCCGCGACCCTTGGGACCAGAGGCAAGGAGCATAACCCCTAGTCCACCGCGGCCGACAGGTTTTATTAATAAGAATTAATTGAATTGTGAATTCTTCTTAGCTCATATTTCTATGTTTTTTAAACACAGCACTGCAGTATCAGCGACCATCGTCAGCATCCTCAGCTGTTTTCACGACTGTCAATTTTTTTTCTTTGCCAGTAATTATCCAAACTGCCATCTGGTGTTCTTTTGAAGGAATTATTTTCTAATTTGCCATCTGGTGTTCTTTTGAAAGAATCATTTTCTAAACTGCCATCTGTTGTATTTTTGAAGAACTTGATTACAAAGTTCTTCAAAAATCCAACAGATTGGAGTTTAGAAAATGATTCTTTCAAAAGAACACCAGATGGCATTTTGGATAATTAGCGGCAAAAGAAAAAATTGACAGTTGTGAAAACAGCTGAGGTTGGTGACGATGGTCACTGATACTGCAGTGCTGTGTTTAAAAAAACATAGAAATATGAGGTAAGAAGAATTCCCCAAATTCAATTAATTCTTATAATTATAAACTATATGACCAACCAGACCACCATATTTTAGTTGAGAATTCAACTTCCTCTTAAGAATCGACCAGTTTCACAAACCAATGTGAATTTATATCTCAACTCTCCAACCTCGAAGAACCATGTCGGTGTGTATTGTTTCTTTTTTATTATTTCACTCAACTCAATACTTCATACACTCCTCGCAAACCCAGGGTTTCTTCACATCATTTGTGACATTCTCAATGCTGTGTCACGTTCACCCGAGACGTCCAACTGCCTTCTAATCCTGCAGACTGACCAGGATTAGAGGGGCCCTTTTGACGTCAGTTTGCTGACCATTCTGGTCAGTCTGCAGGATCGACAGGCCGTTGGACGTCATTTTGTGAACGTGACCAACAGCATTGAGAATGTCACAAATGATGTGAAGAAACCCTGGGTTTGCGAGGAGTTATGAAGTATGAGGTGAGTGAAATAATAAAAAATAAACAATATTAAAAAACCTCATAGTGTTATTTTCTATCTACATAACTTAATGTAGGTGTATACTGTATTCTGATCAACTATAGTTACCATAAATAGCTTTAAATACATTATTATATTAATCGATTACATGATCTATTTTTCACTTCTGCTGAACTGTGCTTTGACCACGAATGGATTGCAGTACATGCAGTCACATGCTTTGGGATTTCCAGTCCTCAAGTGTGTTCCTTAGGCAGGAAACAGTATAGATATCAGTATCTAACATTTTAATTACTTGAATTTAAATTCCAACACACATTAAACATACATACCACAGCATGTTTGTTGCCAGAGACATATGACTTGTGAAAGATGTACAAAGCTTTCGACCGTATTTGATAAAAGTATCGTAGCAAAATACAGGCGTTCAAATAAGTTGTCTGCTTAACCAACTTGAAAAACTTCACATAGTTATTACTATTTAATGCGGTAGACACCTCTATTGCAAAGCGAACAGGCTCAGAATTAATTATTTCTTCTCTGAGTTCCTTCACCTCCCTAGAACAAAAATTTTATCTTGTATTTATCTTAAAATATTGATGAAAAAAATTACATAATACAGTTATTTCAATTTTAACAGCAATAAAATGAGGGTACAAATTAATAAATGTGGATAATCAACATTGCTAACTTAAATGTTCAGAGACAATGTCAATAGTTTGAGGATGTTCAAATACGCTAACATCTGATGTTAGAAAAGTTGCATAACAAACCATATAGTCTATGAGGACATCTTCCCATATTTATTTGCATAGATATGCTGGTAAAATTATGTAAATCCAGATCAACTGGAGTTGAGAATTGTAAAGATTAACTAATATAGAGATTCATATATATTAACACATTCAGTACCGTAAACCAGTTAAGGCGTTTAAAGAGACTATCGTGTATGCGGCCATCGGTCAGTTAACTAGTTTTAGAGGGGGCGCAAACAAACCGCATTTATATTTGGCACCTAAATATTGTGTTGGCTTAGTATGTCTTGGAGATCATAGATGGCATGTAAATTTATATTTTCTATTCCCATTTGACACGTTTATCCTTGGTGAATCCCCTTTTATTTTTTAAACAAACAACACATGGAATTCGTTCAGCCAAACTTGCCTCCAGGCTCCAATGCAGTCATATATGTTTCTCATTATCGCGCTGTTGTTTGTGTGTGAGTGAAACCATGGCGAAAGAAAAATATCTCACTGAAGAAGAATTAGTGAATATTTTGTATAATAATGATTCAGGTGATGAATTGATTCCTGAATTAGAAGATTCACAAAGTGAGTGAAGATGAACTTCCACTTCCTGAAATTGATACGCCTATACCATGTGATGTCAATCACCCAAGTTATTTCACCATCCTACTAGGATATCTCCTTTAGGTATGTACAAAATTTGAATTTTCTAGGACTAATAGTTTGTGAATAATGGTCCATTTTCTGAAGTGCCACGACAAGGGTAGCTGGGGTATTTAAATGGCTGGCCTGTGGTTTAAATGCCCTGCTCAGTGCCTGGTACTGAATGTGACAGCAATGTTGGGAATCTTACATTATGAGGTTCTCGTAATATAATTCGATTGAATCATTATTTCTTCTTACACCATACATCTATGTTATTTAACACAAAATTGTGGTATTGAAAGTCATTACTCCCATCCATAGCTGTTGTCACGACTGTTGATTCTTCATCATGGCGGTCCTTTCCTAAACTGCCATCTAGTGTTGATTTGAAGAACTTTGTAATCAAATTAATAGTGGGTGGAGAACATATTTTTTACTACTCACCTCATACAATTTCAACTTTCTTTGATACCGATGGTTTCAGGCAATATTTGTCCCTCTTCAGACATGACTTCCACTGATGAAATCCTCTGTTGTTGATTTCTCTATGGGCATCACCTCTTGTGCTGCCATCTTTGGTTGGGATTATAAATTTTGAAATTAAATTTTTATCCACCGGAATATCGAAGTTCATAGATCAATGTTCTTATTATTAATTTCATACATCTCAATGATGGATAAATCATATTTGAAGAGAAAAATTATACGCTCAGACCGGGACTTGAACCCGGGACAAAGCATTTGGTGGGCGGGAATTACAACGTATATAGAGAAAAATTTGCATTTAGATCAGTACTTGCTCAGGTAGCTCAAATGGTAGGGCACTTGGACTAGAAAACCAAGGGTCCCGGGTTCAAGTCCCGGTCTGAGCGTATAATTTTTCTCTTCAAATATGATTCATAGATCAATATTCATTCAGAAGAATAAATATCAATCTATAAACTTTGATATTCCGGTGGATAAAAATTTAATATCAAAATTTATAATCGCAACCAAAGATGGCAGCACAAGAGGTGATGTCATAGAGAAATCAATAACCAGAGAATTTCATCAGTGGAAGTCATGACTGAAGAGGGATGAGATATTGTCTGAAACCGTCGGTATCAAAGAAATTTGAAATTGTATGAGGTGAGTTATTAAAAATATGTTCTCCACTCACTATTAATGATATAACCTCATAATATTTACTTCCCAACATTAATTTAAATATTTGTAATAAAATTTTCTTCGAAACTCAAAATTCATGGATCTAAGATGGTTTTTCTGAATGTATATCTTTTCCCAAACTGTTAATTCCAAAGGTTTAGATAGATGTTTCAAAAGCTTAGCTTCTTTTTCAATTCAATGATTATGATTATTCTCTTTAGGTTGGGAAAACCAGCTATAATGGCTGGGGGACCAAAATTATAACCACATATCATCCCTACACTACCAGGATGATCATCACCTCTGTCTGTGATTAACACATGTAGATATGAGGCCAGCAGCCAGCTGGTAGGCCAAGGGCCTTCTAGGCCTGTTGTGCCATAGAGTTTAGTTTTTTTTAGATGTACGGGCATGTAACATAAATAGGGAATAAAATAGGAGCATAAAAATTCCTTGTAAGAATTAAAGAGAGAGAGAGAATATTGTTAATATTATTCGTTTTTAAACATCTTAATGATGGACAAATTATATTTGAAAAGAAAAATATATGCCTAGACTGGGGTTTGAACCCAGGACCTTTGACTCTCTATGTCATTGCTCTTTCATCTGAGCTATCTACCTTGCTTGCTTCTGGAAATGTGCCTAAGCAGCTGAATGGTAGAATACCAGTACGTAAAGCAGGAAGTCTTGGATCAAATCCTAGTTCTGATTCCATATTTCTTACTGTTTATTTATTTTAAATTTAGTCTGGGTAATCTTCTAAGTACTAATAAAAAGTCAATGTTCCAGGCAGTAAGAAATCTGGAATTTATCAAATAAGTTGTAAAGATTGCAATAAAGTTTATATAGGAAACACTAAAAGCAATTTGGAAATTCATACCAAAGAAATATTAAAAATTGTGAAATTGAAAAATCTGCAATTGCTGCACATAGTTTATTAGAACATCATAAAATTGGAAGAGAAGCAAGCTCTTTAAACAATTGACAGTTTGGGAGAAGATATACATTCAGAAAAATAAATATACATCAATACATTTTTTATATTCCTCACGAACAAAATTTGATTTTGAAGTTTATAAATTTAACCATAGATGGTAGCGCTGAAGATGGTGACAATAGAAGAGTTGACGGCCGAAGAATTTCATCAGTCGGAGTTGTGGTTGAGGATGGACGTGATTACGTTTGAAACTGCAGTTTTGTGAAAAACACGAAATTTATGAGGTGAGTTTTCAAAAAATGTTCTCCGACAAATTTCAGTGTTTTATGCTGTCAGCAGTAGATTTAACCTAACAGCTAGAAAATTAGCAAGTGTAACTGCAATATCAGGTAACAGTGACAAAAAAAATTTTAGGTAAAAAGTTAAGCCAATTAGAATGCAACTTTTACAAACAGTGTCATTAATCATATTTGAAGAGAAAAATTATACGCTCAGACCGGGACTTGAACCCGGGACCCTTGGTTCTCTACACCAAGTGCTCTATCATATGAGCGACCTGAAAGCAAGTATTAATCTAAACGCAAATTTTTCTCTATATACTTTGTATATTCCCGCCCACCAAATGCTATGAAGCCTTTGCTTCTATCTTTTTGCAAATGGCAGCTCCTTTATTAAGGAGACATATTTTGGAATTTTACATTACATTATAAATGCCAGTACGGCTTTTTTCAATGTTTTTATTATTAATTTCATAAATCTCAATGATGGATAAATCATATTTGAAGACTGCTAGCACATATTTTATCAATGTTTAAGAAAATTAGAATCGGTACTTGCTCAGGTAGCTCAGATGGTAGAGCACTTGGTGTAGAGAACCAAGGGTCCCAAGTTCAAGTCCCGGTCTGAGCATATAATTTTTCTCTTCAAATATGATTTATACATCATTGAGATGTATGAAATTGATAATAAAAACATTGAAAATAGTGTCATTAATACTCACCACAAGAAATTAGAATCATTCAAATTTAGTAGTATGATGTAGCCCCTGAACTCAGCTTCATTTTCACACATCATATCTTTTAAGCTCATGTCATGGTACATGTATTTTAAAGTTTGCAAACATTTGGTTAGGTTTTCCGAATTAATTTTGCTGTCAAAGACATTAGGTTTTTCTGCTACTAATCTTTCAGAACAGTGAATATGGAATCTCACACATTCTTCTACCAAATTCACTGCATCCATATTGCATAGCTCTTGCTGGGTTATGTCCTGTAGAAAAAAAATCAACCATTATCAGATCCACTATATCTTTATAAAATACAGTATTTATGCGTGTATAGGCTGCACTTTTTTACCTAAAGTATCTTCTTGTATCTTGTAAACCCATGTTTCCCTTAACAGAGATTTAGGCGCTCTCCCCTACAGGGAAGAATTTGAACCATACTAATTTAGTTACACCTGTTTTTGTATAGATGTCATTTGAGTGGTCCATGGTCAGCGTTCCACCTCATACTGACATCTAGGAAACCAAGGTAGTACTAGGACGAGAAAATTCAGTAAATTTTGCTTAGAGGCCTTTTCATTCAGGCTTAAGGATCTTTTATGAGCCTGAAAATCTTCAGACTCGGGACACACAGCTTAAAGTCCCTCCCGAAAGACTTGCTCCTTGGATTTTTCCATCCTAAAAAAGTCAATGACCCCGGCCAGGTTTGAACCTACGACCCTCGAGGCCAGAGGCTAGACCTAAAATATAAGTTTCATAATTAGGGTGCGACTTATACATGTAATAACTAAATAACTGGTACATATCGGGAAGTTTCTGTGCTATTGTGCCGTCAAATTACAAGGTTGTGACGTGTCATAAATCACCTTGCCCAGCCGTAACTTGCTTTAAATTCTCTGCACGGAATTTACATATTCTTGGCCTTCAAATTGTATGAGTTCAAAGGATATAGAAAATTCATCTGCCCTTGTTTTCCATACATAATACAGGAGAACTCTTTCTAACCGTGAATATTTCGCTTTCTTTCCGCGGAAAGATAGTCATTGTTGTGATGTGTTTTCAAGTACATGTTTTGTTTGGATCCACTGTCGCACATTTTTTTGTCCACATCAAATTTTCTTCCCACTCTCCTATTTCCGTGTTCTGCTGCATAGCATACCATTTGTAGTTTGAATTTGGAGGTATAACTTGCTCTGCACCGACCCATATTTACACACAGTAAACAGGAATGACAATGAATTCCGTACCTACCAACTAACCATCCCTTTTACCCTTGTGTTAATGACTGAGCCGCAGCCCGAATGTACCATTACATAGCCGGAAAGAGAAGCTTTGGAATTTACAACATTGCCAGATTTAAAAATGTTGTAGGCCTACTTGTCTTTTGCACTGATTCCTAGTGAAAATATAAAACAAACATTTTTTCCCCAATTTATTATCGCAAAACTTGGATGTGGCCTATACACGCATAAATATAGTAGTGGGAAATAAGACGGAAATATATATCTATGAATCAAATCAATGGTAAAGAGATAATTTTTTGCCTGAACTGGGAATCGAAACCCAAACCTTCAGCTTTCCGTGTCGATGCTCTGACCACTGAGCTAATTCAGGCTTCATTCCCATCCAAGCAGAAATCCTCCATTTACCTTACTCTACCATTCATTGTGTATTTGTGAATGATGATGAACTGCATTTGAATGTGGGACCAGGAGAGTTAGGTCAAGGAAGGATTTATGCTTGGATGGCAATGAAACCTGAATTAGCTCCGTTGTCAGAGCATCAGCAGGAAAGCTGAATGTTTGGGGTTCGATTCACGGTTCAGGCAAAAATTTTTCTCTTTATCGTTGCTTACAATAATTTAATTGTGTTCATTAATTTACTTATTTCTATCATAGTAATAGCATTAACTTCTCAATATTATTAAATTAATATTGAGAAGCTAAAGCTATTACTATGATAGAAATAAGTAAATTAATGAATACAATTAAATTATTATAAATCAATGGTAAAGCGAAACATTTTCGCCTGAACCGGGAATCGAACCCCAAAACTTTAGCTTTCCGTGCTAATGTTCTGTTCACTGAACTAATCCAGGCTTCATTCCCATCCAAGCAGAAATCCTTTCCTTACCTTGCTCTATTCGTCCCACATTCAAATGCAATGAATCATCATTCACAAATACACAATGAATGGCTTCTACCTGAAGAAGACATGAAGGGACTCCACACAGCTGTAGCATTATTTATTAAATTCATATTGAGAAGCTGAAGCTATTATTATGATAGAAATAAGTAAATTAATGAACACAATTAAATTATCATAAATCAATGGTAAAGAGAAAAATTTTTGCCTGAACCGGGAATTGAACCCTGAACCTTTAGCTTTCCGTGCTAATGCTCTGTCCACTGAGCTAATCCAGACTTCATTCCCATCCAAGCAGAAATCCTTCCCTTACCTTGCTCTATTGGTCCCACATTCAAATGCAATGAATCATCATTCACAAATACACAATGAATGGCTTCTACCTGAAGAAGACATGAAGGGACTCCACACAGCTGTAGCATTATTTATTAAATTCATATTGAGAAGCTGAAGCTATTATTATGATAGAAATAAGTAAATTAAGGAACACAATTAAATTATCATAAATCAATGGTAAAGAGAAAAATTTTTGCCTGAACCGGGAATTGAACCCTGAACCTTTAGCTTTCCGTGCTAATGCTCTGTTCACTGAGATAATCCAGACTTCATTCCGATCCAAGCAGAAATCCTTCCCTTACCTTGCTCTATTGGTCCCACATTCAAATGCAATGAATCATCATTCACAAACGGAAAGCTAAAGGTTCGGGGTTCGATTCCCGGTTCAGGCATACATTTTTCTCTTTACCATTGATTTATAATAATTTAATTGTGTTCATTAATTTACTTATTTCTATCATAATAATAGGTTTAGGTTCTCAATATGAATTTAATAAATAATGCTATAGCTGTGTGGAGTCCCTTCACGTCTTCTTCAGGTAGAAGCCATTCATTGTGTATTTGTGAATGGTGATTCATTGCATTTGAATGTGGGACCAATAGAGTAAGGTAAAGGAAAGATTTCTGCTTGGATGGCAATGAAGACTGGATTAGCTCAGTGGACAGAGCATTAGCACGGAAAGCTAAAGGTTCGGGGTTCGATTCCCAGTTCAGGCAAACATTTTTCTCTTTACCATTGATTTATAATAATTCTCAATATTAATTTAATATTTATGAATATTCAATAATTGAATCACTTCTTTTCAAGAAGGTATAAGTATACTTTTTGTATGTAATGATTTTCTCTTTAAAGATGCATTTCATGGGTCGATATATCATTCTACTACAAAAAGTCGACAGTCCCACTGATATTAATATATGAAGAAGAATGCTAAACATCTTTAATTTTCTACAGAAGGTTGAGAGTCCTGGACTGTGGTCCATTTGTTAAAAAAAATTTGGTAACTATGACATCAAGAGAAATTACATTTCAATATAGTGCTAAACTGTTCTAATTCGTAAATTAGTTTGTTCCATCCATAGTAATTCTGCCCAAGGGCAGGTCTTTCATTGCAATCATAGCAAATTCATGCTATGCTTTGCAGGTTTACTAGGGAATAATGGGTGTGGTAGCTTCCCGTTGCTTTCCACACTGGTAATGGATGATGATGATGATGGCCAGATTATTTTCGGGGACCATTGGGCCCTAAGCTTCCTGACATTTGTCTTACAGGTGAGGAAAAACCCCAAAAAAACCTCACCCAGGAGCCCTCACGAAGTGAGGAGTGAATTTATCTAGATAATTTGGAAATCAAGAGTGGCATTTGTTAGGACTATTTAACAAATAAAATTAAGCTATTTACTCACAAATCATTATTTAACTATAGTTATTTTAAAATATTTATATATTTAATGTAAACTGCGATGTTTGAAAACAAATGAGAAATGATTGTTACGCTTCATCTGCTTCTTTGTTTATCACTGCAACCAGATCATACTATTTATTACCAAAGGAATGCAATATTGTAAGAATGCTCTTTAGTGAAGAAAAAATGAAACATATCAAACTGTATATTAATTCATTTCTGATGTCGTATGATGTACATATGACAATTATATTTTTCTGGATTATTACCTGGGAAAAAATACATTTAAGAAAGTGCAAACAGTGGTTTCTTTTTTTGGTGGTATAATAAATTGCTACAAATGGTTTTATATTAACTCCAGCAAGCGCTATGTATTGACATCTATGCATTATATATACAATCTGGTAGCCGCATTTCTTATAGGCTCAGTCACTGCAAAATAATGGTCAGACCTGTTCAGAATATTAAAAAGGAGGAGCTTCCTTTAATATGGTAAATTTAATATTGATAAATATTTGGTGAAACGCGACTATGATTGGTTGTAAAACAGAAATAATTGGAACGTGATTGGACATTGACTCCCATTTGGGGCATGAGTTAAATAGTCAATATAACTACTCATGGTCATTGTTGGCTTATTCAAATTTGGCAGTGCTTGCATTATTGTCAGGTTACTGCTTGTATTTAAAAAAAAATTTTCTTAAGAAATGAATATACCATTACTTAATAATGATTGTCCACCGCTGTGGTCTCAAGGTAGCGTGCTGCCCTGTCATGCAGCGGGCCCAGGTTCGATCCCCGGTCGGGGCAGTTTTTCTGGGCGAGATTTTTATTGGGGTTTTTCCTCAGCTGTAAGACAAATGTCAGGAAAACTTTAAGGCCCAAATGGTCCCCAAAATCATATGGCCATCATCATCATCATCACCCTTATCATTATCATCATCATCATCCTTCACCGGTGTGGAAAGCAACGGGAAGCTACCACACCTACAATTCCCTAGTAAAGCTGCAAGCATAGCATGCAAATGCTATGATTGCAGTGAAGGACCTGCCTTCGGGCAGAATTACTATGGATGGAATAATGATTGATACAAAATTGATAATTATGTCTGCAAAAATTTAGGGGGACAAAACTTATCTTACACATTAATATGATTTGTATTTCTTGGAATTCATATTGGCCATAGAACTTAAAATCTGTGGGGAGACCATAGCATGAGAAGGACAGAAATATTATCTCTGTTGTGAATTGTATTGCTACCATTTCCCTTTGCAACAGTGCATGGAGGGAGCAGATATGGCAGTTAAAAATAAGAAGGAATCCGAAAACAGTGTTTAAAAATGCATTATGAAAATTTTGCAAATAGAACAAATAAAATCTCCAGAATTTGTTGAAAATTTTAAATTATGATGTTATTTCACATTATCGTAGGATTTTGCATTATTTTGCGATTCATAAATGCTTTTTTTGAGGTTATGGGAAGTGGAGTTAAGAAATGGTACAAGAAAATAACATTAGAACATTTCATATTATCGCGACTCGCGAATTTCACAGATCTCTACCAATGGCACAGATTTAATTTAAAACATTCTAAATTTCTGCAGGATCTAAATTCTGACCTCTGTTATGGAAAGCCATGTTGATCTAAAACATAAAACTTTCAAATTCTCAATGCAATTAAATGTTATTCAGTGACTCACAGTGGATCAGCTGAATAAACATTCTACTCAGGCTGACAGATAAACTTTCCTCAACATTCTGATAAAATTTTAAGAACACCTTTTTCATCTGAAGGGAACAGGGGTGACCAAAAACTGGGTGTGACAAGGCATGAAAATATGCCAATGCCAGCCAACTATTGGGTTCATCTTAGAGTGATATTGCATCGACACCAGGGAAAGGGTTAATATAATTATCAGTGTGTGGTTCTTTTCTTGTAAACCCGATATTCTAATTCTCTTTCCCTCATCGATTTTCTTTTTAATTTAGACCTAAAAATGGTATCTGATTATTATTTTCAGTATAAATGTAAATTTTAATGTTTTGGAATATGCCTACACATGAAGTTGTAATAAGGCAAACATTTGCCATTTGAACAAATAATAGAGTTCTGAGTGAGTAAACAAACAAAAGAAATATATAAATATATATATATATATATATATATATATATAAATAAAAATAAACATTTTACCTTTCTAATCCCTCGAGTACGATCCCACAGAAAGTGATACCATTCTCCAAGATTTTCTTCTCTGATGTCACATCTGTCCATAATATTTGACAAAAGATAATCCATAGTCATTCTTAAAACAAGAGTTGGTCTAAGCTCGTGGGGTAAAGGTTCCTCTTGGTCAGCAGAACTTCTTGAATATTGCTTTACAGCCAATGAATGGTCCATTGTTATTATCACTGACTGTAAATACAACATATTGCTTAATAAATAAAATCCTTAATAACTTTAAATTTGGTTTTATCATCAAAATATTGTTTCATATGTTCTTAATGTAAGGGGAAATTAAGGTACTCTTTTTAATAAACAATAAATGTGCATTGGAAACTCATTGCCACTTCTTTAGCAGTAAGTGCGAGGCATATTTTTAAAGTAAGTTCAATTTTCAATTATAACTGTTGCATTGCTGCAATCATAATTTTCAACTTTTATAATATTCATGATGTGTTCCGTTGAGGTTTATTCAAAATTAATATAAAATTATAGAATATTCACCTGAAGGTCCGTCTCCTCAACTTAATTAATCATTTAACTGTAGCGCTTTCGGGACTTGTCCCATCATCGGCAGGATTCAAAACTGGTGTTTCACTGAAGATCTGGTAGAGGGGGTTGCATGTACTCGGTTCGTTTTCGTTTATCAGGCGGTTGTTGTGAGCTGCTTTCATGATTAATTAAGTTGAGGAGACGGACCTTTCAGGTGAATATTCTATAATTTTATATTAATCATAATTTTGCACATGCGAGTTTTCTTCTTCAGTCCTCAGGCAAGCTGGGCATGCAGTTTCAGAGCTTCAGTCCGTGTGTGTGGTTAGTTGTGATCAGTTGAAATACTTAAAGTGATCAAGCACCCTGCCGACTGTGAAATATGGTCTGTTATCCATTTCTTGAATGTGAGAAATATCAAACCAGCTGACATTCATCGTCAACTTTGTGAGGTGTATGATGATGCCATTAGTGATGGAATGGTTAGGAGATGGGTTAGGAAGTTCAACAAGGGCTGTGTCTCTGTGCATGACGAACAGCATACCGGTCGGTCATCTTTGATCAATGATGACTTGGTGCATGCTGTCAATGAAAAGATTCATGAGGACAGGAGGTTAACAATTTCTTTGCTTTCCTTAAATTTCCCACAATTGTCATGGAGTGTTCTCTACAAAATTGTGAGAGATCGATAACGATATCGAAAATTGTGCTCACAATGGGTACCGAAGATGCTCACCGAGGAACCAACACTATATGTGCTTCCAGTGCATTGAGCTTTCTCACACATTACAGTGAAAAAGGCAATGAGTTTCTTGACCATATTGTGACAGGTGACGAGATTTGGGTGTCTTGTCTAACATGACATCTGAATCGAAGCAGCAGTCCATGGAATGGAGGCACACTGCATCGCCAAGGAAAAAAAAATTCAAACAAACCATGTCAACACGCAAGATCATGGGCACTTAATGTTTTATTTTAGGAAGTAATATTTTGAGGTTCTTTTAATTAAATTATTTTTAGTCTGTGAAATCTTACCTCAATATTAATGTTAATTTGTTCTTGAACATGTTTCGATTAGTCTTCTAATCATCTTCAACATCATGGCCAGTCATTAATGTTGAGGTAAGATTTCACAGACTCAAAATAATTTAATCACGTGCACTGTTTTTGGGACAGAAAAGGAGTCCTACTAATCAAATTCTTGCCTCAGGGTGAAACTATTAATAGAGGAACCTATTGTCAGACCTAGAAGAAGCTCCGTCATGCAATTCAGTACAAGAGACGTGGGATGCTGATCGACGGAGTTGTGTTGCTTCATGACAACGCTCAGCCACACACAGCTCGTGACACCCAAAATCTCATCACAAAATTTGGCTGGGAACAAATTGACCATCCACCCCCCATCAGCCCAGATTTGGCTCCGAGTGACTTTCATCTTTTCCTGCACCTCAAGATGTTCCTCGGTGGTCAACGTTTTGATGGCAGCAATGAAGTGAAAACAGCAGTGCGGGAGTGATTCGCATCGCAGTCAGGCGGATTCTACAATGTGGGATAGAAAAACTTGTGCTCCAACTCGATAAATGCCTCAATAATGGTGGAGATTATGTTGAAAAGTAATTGAAATGTGAGGAATAAAATGCAACAAAAATGGTTTGTAAATATTTTCCCATTTAATTACTACAGCCTTTTGGAACATACTTTAAAAACATGCCTCATGGAGGGGGAAAAATTACAGAATAAGTATTAAGATGATTATGGCCTGTAAAAGATGGCTGAGGAACCAATAAGTACAATAGCTGAGATATTTGATAACACTAAGGAACAGTTGATCTGTATCCTCATTCCCTGCTCCGAGATCTTGGGTTCAATTCAGAGTTCAGGCAAAAATGTTTCTCTTCAAAAAATAACTTATCAATTTATCTGAGTTTATGAATTTACATATAACATAATTCTTAATTTTGGGATGCTAATTATAAAATTCCTAGTATTTTTTCTTAAACATATACCATTTTCAAGATATACATACATATAATGCAAAATATGGATACCAAAATCATCATATGTTATATATGTTCAGAGCTCATGTGCTTTTGATATGTGCAATTTAATAATAAGTTCTTCCCCTAGAATGGAAAAACATTAACCAATATTATATTGAGTACATAAATATGTGGCTTGGGCTGTGATAATTTATGTTAGTTGCACGATCCCATGGATGTGCAAATAATCACAATTTGTTATATTTGTTGAACATTTATTTATTTATCAAACAGCAGGAACTGGCAATAATGCAATTTTTTCCTCTGCTCTGAGTACAACAAGGTGCAGGCTAGCAGAGGGTCAATCAGCAGTAGAGATAAAATTCAACACAACTGTAAAGCAATACTGCATTAATCCAGGCTTTGGATTATGGAACACAATCTTGCTAGAAATTCCTTTCTTCAACCAGATGATGTTTAGATCTCTTACTATCTAGGCTTCAATACTATACTCTTATACATTTTATATGGATTTATTCCACTTTCAACAGAAGATAAGCTTGGGATCACAGAATAACTCAGACCTGCTAAAGCACTAATGGGGAGAGTGAACACATCCCTGAGTTTTGTAATATTTTCACAGACATTTTAACAGTTACAAAGCATATACCTCATCATTTTGATTTTCAAATGTCTTTTCAATGTATGGTTTTCTCATCAATAAAAGTGTTTCCTGATATCTACGAGGGATATCATAAATAATGCACAGGATCGTATTACTCTGGATTGGATGAAGCAACAACAATGAAAATTACGTCAGATTAGTTGGGAACTTGAGGAAGAAGCACGTGTTCTTGTTTTTTCATTGTGTACTCTAATATAAAATTGGTGAGAGTAGAAATGGAACCTGCAGGGGTCTCGTGTACTGTGACTGTTGAAAACTAGAGGATAATGATATCCACACACAGATTCTTTCAACTTCGGGAACAAGTCTGGTGGACTCGTGTCCAGGGTGTAGGGACACTTTTCATCCATATTCACGCAGTTTTTGGGCTACAATATTGGCAATATCCTTGCAAGCATTGTCGTGGAGAACAAGTGGCCCAGTCTCAAGCAACTGAGGTCGGTTTTTTTGCATTTTTATGCGCAGGTTTTGCATGAAGTTTTGATAATACAGTGCTGTGACACTTGTTCCAACGGGACTCTATCTGTCATGATGATTCCATGGTGATCATAAGCAAAAATCATTTGCTTGACCTAGGATTGAGCGCGTCAAAATTTTTTTGGACGTGGTGAATCTGAACCTCTCCACTCATTGGATTGTGATTTCAACTCTGGTTCAAAGTCTCTAATCCACGTTTCATCAATAGCGACAATTCGGCACAAGAATCCTTGACCTTCACGGTCAAGTCATTTGAGCAAGCTTGTAATGTCCTGGCATTTCTGCTGCTTTTCAGCGGTCAAACATATGGGACCCATCTTGCAAAAAATTTTTCTCTTCTTCAAATCATTGGTCAAAATACAGAATACTGAAGTTGGGGAAATTCTCGTGGCTTCAGCGAGTTCCTCACAAGTTGCAAGGCAATCTTTTTCAAGAGCATCTGCCACAAGTTTCACACTTCGTTGATCTGTTTTCTTTTTGGTTTTCCGGGTCTTGGATTATCATCTATGCTCTTACAACCACCATGAAAACAATTAACCCAACGTGAAACTGTACTACTGTCCACTGTAAACTCACCACAAACTTCACTTAACACACTGTAGATTTCTGTCCAGATTTCACCGCGTAAAGTTTCAATCTTAATGTATGACCTCTGGTCTTCAACAGTCACAGTACCCGAGACTCCTCCAGGTTCAATTTCTACCTCTCGCCAATTTTATGTTAAGAGTACACAGTGAAAAAACAAAAACATGTGCTTCTTCCTCAAGTTCCCAACTATATCTGACATAATTTTCATTGTTTTTGCATCATCCAATCCACTGTAATATCAACCTGTACATTATTTATGAAGTCCTTCGAATTTTCTGTATAAAATTGCATAAACATTAGTAACTTTTAAGACTAGATTTCTCATTCAGTATTATGGACTTCAATCGTTTTGACATGTTGAGTTGCTAGGTCATTACAGACTGATTCCAGAAAGGGTTTAGCCAAATACATGAAGACACTATTTGAATGGCCACCCGAGTCCTATGGATTTGAAATGATTAGTCCTGGCTAACAGATCGAGTCTTAAGACCATCGGAGAGTCAGATACAAAAACAGATTTTCTACTTTTCTAGGAGCTGAAACATTTCATGAGAATATTTATCTTATGCAAATAAATAACAGTTTATTATGATGATCTTGTAGAAGATTTCCGGGCTGTTGGCCATGGTCTTGAGGCTTGTAGTTCCCCGACGCTTCACTAGAGACTGCACCCGGCATCCTCAAGGGTTGTCTTGAGACTAGCAATTTTGTTGACTACCTGCCCTATTTATACATTTATCTGGACCGTGCAGAGAACACATCGCGGATAAATGTAGAAATAAGGCAGGTAGTCGACAAAATTGCCAGTCTAAAGACAACCCTTGAGGATGCCGGGCGCAGTCTCTGGTGAAGCGTCGGAGAACTACAAGCCTCACGACCATGGCCAACAGCCCAGAAATCTTCTACAAGATCATCATAATAACTCCAGCCATGAAAGCCTAAGTCAATAAATAACAGTTCGTACTCTCTCCATACCAATAAAACTAAGGATCTGAATTATTTCCCACAGTACTCTGAATAAGGTAAAATATACCATCATAATTTATTGCTCTCAAAATATGTTCTATATATGCAACATTTTATGACAATTAATATTGGGAAGCTAAAGCTATTACTATGATAGAAATAAGTAAATTAATAAACACAATTAAATTATTGTAAATCGATGGTAAAGAGAAAAATTTTTGCCTGAACCGGGAATCAAACCCCGAACCTTTAGCTTTCCGTGCTAATGCTCAGACCACTGAGCTAATCCAGGCTTCATTCCCATCCAAGCAAGTAAAGGTAAAGGAAGGATTCTTGCTTGAATGGGAATGAAGCCTGGATTAGCTCAGTGGTCTGAGCATTAGCATGGAAAGCTAAAGGTTCGGGGTTCGATTCTCGGTTCAGGCAAAAATGTTTCTCTTTACCATTGATTTTATGACAACTTTAATTAGTAAGAAGACTTAGGTACATTATGTCAACATATATAAGGCAGCTCTGTGGCGCAAGCGGTTAGATGCTCGTCTCTCACTGCTTGGGTCCCAAGATCAAGTCTCGGTCACTCCATGTGGGTTTCATGGTGGACGAAATGGAGCTTGGGCAAGTTTTCTCAGGGTTTACTTCCATTTTTCCCTGCCACAATTTCATTCCACCATTTCTCCATATTCATCTCATCCATTTCATTCATCTGCCCCATGATGGTGCATCAGGCATGGTCGGCTGGTACCCTTGTCATTCACACACCTTTATATAGGGGCTTCATCTCATCTCATCCCTTGACTCGACCGTGAGTTGGACACGAGTTGAGAATATATATATGTATTTTTTTTTTCCAGACTGCCCCATTAATATCAAAATATGACTATTTATACATACCCTGCCTGCAGATGACATATGTTCATATACTGAAATCTGTTGCCGTGATTCCCTTTGATAACGTTCCTTCTCTGGACACATATCCTGGCAGGTCCCTCTTGTCAGCTGAGCACTTGAGAGATCAGACTGTCTGCCTCTCTCTGTAACATAAGAGATTTTATATACAGATGTTATATAAAATTAACAATTTTTTGTAATGTACTGCTAATATTTGCATTAACATATATGTCTGGATATATATTAGTTCAAAATCAGTAACTTTACATATAATTAAAATATTTTGTCTGTTCATTCTTACCTCTTATAGTTGTTTTTGTCGAACATATGTTTCAGGGCTTATTACCCCCTTCATCAGCGATTACAGACTGAATTTTCACATGTTGTCGGCCCTGATTCTTGATTCCTGTTTTCTCTGCCCCTGGTCCAATGAATTTACTAATGAGGTTCCTTTCTGCGGGAATTTCAAAGTTCATAATTCTTTCCTTGTTCTTCTGTATATAGATATTTTCCCATATGGTGAGTTCATTTTTTTTTCTGTTTTAATAATTTTGTTTTTACATCTATTTTGTGTTTTTCTGACCAAACATGAGCAGCCACTGCAGATTTTTCTACTTCCCCTTTTTTTACATTCCTTATGTGTTCTGCAGTGGCTGCTCATATTTAGTCAGAAAAACACAAAATTATTAAAAGAGTTAGAAAACAAAAATTAACTCACCATATGGTAAAAAAAAAAATCTATATACAGAAGAACAAGGAAAGAATTATGAACTTCGAAATTCCTGCAGAAAGTAACCTCATTAGTAAATTCATTGGACCAGAGACAGAGAAAACAGTAATCAAGAATCAGGGCCAACAACATGAGAAAATTCAGTCTAATCACTGATGATGGGGCTAAGAAGACCTGAAACATACGTTCAAAAAAAACAACTACAAAAGTTAAGAATGAACAGACAAAAAGTTTTAATTATTAAACAAACCTCTTAATGTTACTTCCTATTGTATTTTAAAATAAAAACTTTACATACATAAAGAAATTACCTCACAAAATTACATTTGGTAATACAAAAACTATTTTATTTACAGCGAAATTTCAACAACCCTGAGGATTTAATAAAGAGTTTTGTTTGAGGGAGAGCTTCAATTTTCCAGCAAGAATTTAACTATTATAATTATATTATTTTCAGTCTGAACATCTTACCTCAATATTAATGTTGATTTGTTCTTGAACATGTTTCAAAACAATTCTGTTTTATCATCAGCTTATCTGGAAAAGCTGACGATAAAACAGAATTGTTTTGAAACATGTTCAAGAACAAATCAACATTAATATTGAGGTAAGATGTTCAGACTAAAAATAATATAATTAAAATAACCTCAAAATGTAACTTCCTAAAATTAAATAAGAATTTAACTAACTCACTGGCATTGTTGAACCTGGAGGTTCATGGTCATGCATACATAAGCTCGCCATACATTCCTATCCAGAGATAATATTTCATATCTTGTTTCTTATAAAAGATCATATAAATTACTGTTATGTTCTTAAAGCTTTCTGATTACTAAATACCTTGATCTGGCAAATTAATTTAGAATAAGATACCATAACATGGCAAAGTAGTAGGAAATGAGAAAGCTGATAACCATTAATACATTTTTGAAAATACATATCAAATTATACGAGAAAACGTTAGGAATGGAATACGAGATAAATGTGGCATAATCAAAATAAATAAATAATAGTTTAAAGAAAAATTCATCGGAGAACATATTGTTTAAACAACTCACCTCATAGGATTCATGCTTCCATGATATCGCGATTTCAAACATAATCATGTTCATCGTCAGCCATAACTCCGACTGATGAAATTCTTCGACCGTCAACTATTCTATTGTCGCCATCTTCAGTGCTGCCATCTATGGTTGAATTTATGAACTTCGAAATCAATGTAATTTCGTTAGGGATATCAAAATTCATTGATCTATTTTTGTTTTTCTGAATGTATATTTTTTCCCAAACTGTCAATTCCAAAGGTTTCTCTATACATTCAGAAAAACAAAAATAGATCAATGAATTTTGATATCCCTAACGAAATTACATTGATTTCGAAGTTCATAAATTCAACCATAGATGGCAGCACTGAAGATGGCGACAATAGAATAGTTGACATCCGAAGAATTTCATCAGTCGGAGTTATGGCTGACGATGAACATGATTATGTTTGAAATAGCGATATCATGGAAGCGTGAATCCTATGAGGTGAGTTGTTTAAACAATATGTTCTCCGATGAATTTTAATGATTATACCTCATAATGTTTACTTCCCAACATTAATTAAATATAATAGTTTAAAGAACTACAACAACACGCTTTATTGGGAAACCGAACTAAAAAATGAAAAATAATTTTAATTTCCAACACGCTTGGGATATAATTAAAGTGGTCAACAAAAAAATCATCTTCAACACATCTAGAATAAAATTAGAGTTATCTACAAAAGAAAATTTTACCATCAAAAGCATGGGGTGCTTTTTATGGCTTTTATGTATTCTTTTTAGAGACTTTACTTTTACCAATATCCGTTTATTATCAAATATATTAATTGATATAGAGCACTCCACGCTTTTTATGGTAAAATTATCTTTTTTTAGATAACTCTAGTTTTATTCTAGATGTGTTGGAGGTGATTTTTTTGTTGACCACTTTAATTTTATCTCAAGCGTGTTGGAAATTAAATTTTTTTCATTTTTTAGTTCGGTTTTCTAATAAAGCGTGTTGTAGTTTTCCTTAACTATTATTTACTTTTCATTTTTTAGTTTGGTTTTCTAAAAATGTAAATATCTTTAAATTCGATGCTATTGTAGTATGAGCTAAAAGTAATAGTCTTCTAAAAAAATCCTCTGGGCCGGATTTGAACCAGCGACCTATAGATTACTGAAATTATATACCACTACAGTCAACCACTCTACTAACTGAGCTACCACAATGATAGTCAATATGTCTGCAACCTATTATACCGGTCTTTATTTATTTGATGTCCTCATGATTCTGGCCAGGATCTTAGAAAAAATAATGAAGTTATTGTATTGTCATTGGTCCTTTACAAATATACAAAGTTTCAAGTCGATCCAATGTTTTTAAGTGGGTGAAAATCATGTTGAAAGATTCCATTACATAGATAGATACAGGTCAAGCTAATATAAAGTGAGTAAAAAGAATCCAAATCCATGTTTAAGGAGGACCACTGAACATGACTGTTTGACAGCACTTCTACATCATAAATTGCACCATTTGTAATGAAGACTTCAAAAACTGTAATCCTCTGAATGTCTTCATGAAGCTGTGTTGTACTTAATAATATTTAGAAGCCAGGAAACTAATGAGTTAAATCCAGCAATAACATTTGAAGTCAAACAAACATTATAAATAATAAACGATAAAATTAAGTGATTCATGTATTTTATGTCTTTTGGGCTAAATGGCCGTGGTCTGGTTTTATTAAAACTCGACATTTCGTCTACTACTGCGGTAGACATCCTCAGGAGATTCTGCGTGTTCTTTGACTTGTTTAACTCTTCAAATGTCAGCTGCAGACTGGCTGTGTGTTGGAAATCGTGTCCATATTTATAGTTGAGTAATGTGCAGAGATGTTTTCTACACATCCGTTACTTTGGAGTTATTTTTCTGATTGGTTATCACTGGTGTAAGTCATGGGTTTTATTCTCATGTTATATAATGCCGGAATCAAAATTTGCGATACAAAACCTAGTTGGTTCCCATTTAAAAAATAAAAGTTGACCTTAATATCACGAAAATTATTTACTTTCGAAAAATGGTATTATGCATATTTGATGTTCCCCTTGATGTCATTTAAGTAGTGATTGTTGTTTTTTATTTTTCAGAAACATTTAACAAACTATCAGAGATTAAAGTTTTAAGTGGGCCACCCTGTATATAAAGTCCTTCAGTGGAATGTGTAGAGAAATTTGTGCATTGTGTTAGTGGAAGACAGGGCGGAGCCTAAGAGCACACCTGCTCTTTGCTTTCCAAGTCAGTCTGAAGGTGAATGCTGGACAGTTACGATCCCTAAAAGTTCTGCCTAACAATTCCATTGTGAAAATTTAACAAGGATGAAGAGTATTGTCAAGCGATCTGTTCTTCCTCCTGAACTTCCTTCCATGGCCTCATTGGCTATGCATTTTTGCCTGCCTCCTGCATAGATGGCTTATTTCTAACAGCTTCTCTACAGATTCTATGGAGAGACTATATTTATGGAATTAATAAATTAATGAGTCATTTTAACATCTTACCTCATATTTCATGTTTTATCAAACACGGTAACTATAGTTTTCAAATGAATGACAAGATCATTTGAAAACTATAGTTACCGTGTTTGATAAAACATGAAATATGAGGTAAGATGTTAAAATGACTCATTAATTTATTAATTAAGAACCCCATAATGTGTTTCCCAATTTTAACTTTGAATTTGTATATTTATGGAGTTTTTCAATTATACAACAGCTTAACTTACTTAGTCTCAAAATTTTGTCACGCAATTTTAAAATTTGATAACGTTCTTCACGTGAATGAAACTCCTGTGTTGAGGAAGATATCCACAACTCTAACAATTCACGTAGTGATAATTGTCTCATCGCTGTAGATGTCATGGTAGATGTTGAAGCAATAAGTTTTGCCCTTCTAAGTGCAAGAGGAGAACTAGACGAACTAGTAAGAGATGATTGTGCAGCTGTCTCAGGCACTACATCTTCACCATGTGGCCTGCAAATACACAACAGAAGGATTAGAAATATATATGTTCAAAGATATGATTCCTTAAAGTATATATATGTATACTATAAATCAATGGTAAAGAGAAAAATGTTTGCCCGAACCTATAGCTTGGTTACAAATTTCATGTTTTTCATGATACCATGGTTTCAAATGCGATACCGTTCACTTTCAGTCACGACTCCGACTGACGAAATTCTTCGGCCATCAACATCTACTAAGCTGCCATATATGGTCGTGTTTATAAACTTTTAAATTAAATTTTGTTCATTAGGAATATCAAAGTTCATTGATCTATATTTATTCTTATGAAAGTATATCTTCCCCAAACTGTCAATTCCAAAGTTTTATCCAATTACTTATTTTAGGAATTCTCACTATGAGGTATATTCTACCTTAATTTTATCCAATTGTTTTAAAAGTTTTGTTTGTCCTCCAATTTTGTGATGTTCTAGTCGACTATGTGCTGCAATTGCTGATTTTTCAATTTCACAATTTTTAATATTTCTAAAATAATTCTTTAGAACGAGTTTCCAAATTTCTTTTGGTTTTTCCTATATATACTTTACTGCAATCATTACAACTTATTTCATTATTTCCAGATTTCTTACTATCTGGGACATTAACTTTTTTATTAGTACCTGGCCAACACGCACACACTATTGAGTAACACTAAGAAATTAGGACTGGAAGTAAATATCAGTAAAACTAAATATATGGTCACACGTAGAAATACATTATATAATGGAAATGGACAGCTAATGACAAATGAGGGAAATTTTGAGGAATTGGCTGAATTCAAATACCTAGGAACAATAATCACAAATAGGAATGAGATGCACAAAGAAATTAAACATAGGCTCAATTCTGGAAATGCATGCTATTATGCATTGCAGAGACTTTGATGTCCCAACTCCTTTCAAAAAACGTTAAGCTGAAAATATATAAAACTATTATTCTACCAGTTATATTATATGGGTGCGAAACATGGACTCTTACTTTAAGGGAGGAAAGGAGATTACGAGTATTTGAGAATAAAGTTCTTAGGAAAATTTTTGGACCAAAGAGAGGTGAACAGACAGGTGAATGGAGAAGACTACATAACAATGAACTACATGGTCTTTATAGGAAGCCAGATATAATAAGAACAGTTAAGTCCCGTAGACTGCGATGGGCAGGACATGTTGCGCGTATGGGGAATGAAAGACGTGCATGGAAACTTCTTGTAGGAAAGCCAGAAGGAAAACGCCCAGTTGGTAGACCAAGAATGAGGTGGGAGAACAACATTAACTATGATTTGAGGGAAGTAGATTATACAGGGAATGATTGGAAAGCATTAGCTCAGGATAGGGATGTATGGAGAGCTTATGTCCGTGCGGCCATGAACCTACGGGTTCGATAGTGCCAGTGAGTAAGTAAGAGTAAGTAAGTATTAGTACCTGGATGATTACCCAGACTAAATTTATTTTATTGGTGCCAATGTAACATTGTATTTGCCAATTTTTTTTATTTTCTATGTATTTCAGCATGGTAAGTAATTTTCTTGATTTTGTTTTTCCCCCTTGCAATCAGTTTGTAGGGAAGAGTATTCTTTAAGCCTTTTTATGGCATCATGAAAAAAACGAAATTTGTGAAGTGAGTCATTAAAGTATACTCTGACCAATGTTAAATGAACATTACCTCATAATCAAAGTTAAAATTGGGAAACACATTATGAGGTTCTTAATTAATAAATTAATGAGTCATTTTAACATCTTACCTCATATTTCATATGAAATATGAGGTAAGATGTTAAAATGACTCATTAATTTATTACCTCATAATATTTACTTCCTAAATTTAAGTTTAAATAGTACCAATAATTTTGTAAGTTTCAACTGCATTTTAATATAATAAATTTGGGAATTTTAACATTATGAGTTTTCCTTAATAAGAATCAAATGAATCGTGAATTCTTCTTACCTCATACATCTATGTTTTTTTTTAAATACAGCACTGCAGTATCGGAGAACATCACGACAGTCGTGAAAACAGCTGATGATGGAGAAGATATTTCTCTGATGCTGCGGTGCTGTGTTTAAAAAAAACATAGATGTATGATGTAAGAAGAATTCACGGTTCATTTGATTCTTATTACAACTGTATGTTGCAATATTTGTAGAACCTTTGAGCAACAAATTATAATATTTGAAGAGAAAAATTTTCGCCTAGACCGGGACTCGAACCCTACTGGCAACAATTTATAAACTTGGAGTTTTCAAATTTTCTGGAACTTTTATTGGAAGCATTGCAACAGTGCTGTGGTACTATGCAGTAACCAACTCATTGGTTGATTGGTAGGGACCAGCTCCTACAAACTTCCAAGCAACCTTAACTGGTTTCAATATAATAATCATGTATTACTGTCATATATTTCTGTAAATTAAAGTTTTGATTCTGCTTTAGAATCCGTCATAAAGTGAGTAAATACAATGAAATCTAAGTTTTAATTTCTAAACTTACTCATAAACAGTGTCCTGGTCCATAGTTCTCAATTCTTCAACAACTTCTTGTGGTAAAGGTACTTTTGCTTTCTCAGTTGAAACTGTAACATTTGATTGTTGGGACGATGCCCATTCCTGAGATTCAAACCTACTAGATGATTCCTTGGTTCTGTCTCCCAGCTCAACCTTTCCTGACTGTTTGGTTGCATCACTCTTTTTCTCAGATTTGACTGCTGGTTTACTCCAGAATATACACAGAATATGTCCCTTCAAATTAGTTGCTTCCAATTTAGCTCGTTGAGCACCTTCCTGCAAGATCAAAGCATGATACTCAATAGCATCTAATTTGTTTAATGAAAGTTTATAAGAAAAATACTTCATGCTTTTATTTTCAATTTCTAATACAATAGACAATATTAAAGTAGAGGCTCAATGTAATGCAGTTTGAAACACCCTCATATTTAAAATATATTGTATCAAGGTTCTTCTTAAAATTGTTGCAATCAAATCATATAAATGAACTCAAGTAAGAGATTTATACAATGCAATAAAGTTGTAATCTACTTTCTGAAATAGGTTCTTAACTGATCTCATTTGTATGATGATCTTGTAGAAGATTTCCGGGCTGCTGGTCATGGTCTTGAGACTTGTAGTTCCCCAACGTTTTGCCAGAGACTTCGTCCAGCATCCTCAAAGGTTGTCTCGAGACTGGCAATTTTGTCGACTACCTGCCCTATTTGTACATTTATCCATGATGTGTTCTCTGCGTGGTCCGTTACTTCGTAAATTGTATCTGCATTCTGGTTGGTTAGCATTAGGGTCTTCCATTGCACCAATGAGGTTGCTGTCTGATGTTCTATTAGATTGTTCTTTTAGGGCTTTACATCTGGCTTTGTTATCAACAAAGCATGGATACCAGTCTTAAAAAAAAAGCCAGATATAAACCCCTACAAGAACAATCTACTAGAACATCAGACAGCAACCTCATTGGTGCAATGGAAGACCCTAATGCTAACCAATCAGAATGCAGATACAATTTACGAAGTAACATGTCACGGATAAATGTATAAATAGGGCAGGTAGTCAACAAAATTGCCAGTCTCAAGACAACCCTTGAGGATGCCGGATGCAATCTCTGGCAAAATGTCGGAGAACTACAAGCCTCAAGACCATGGCCAACAGCCCGGGAATCTTCTACAAGATCATCATAGTAACTCTGGCCGTGAAAGCCTAAGTCAATATATTAATCTCATTTGTCTTTACACAACTAGGCCTTAATATAGAATATCAAAGATCAAAGAAGTATTTTGATTTTTGCATTACACCTAATCACGTACTTAACATGACGTCCACAAATATAAAAAAGTGTTCAGTGTTATAAAAATTACACATCACCTCATATTTACTCTTCTTTTTATGACCAGTTTTTTGGAGAAACTGATAATCCTCCTTCTACAGCTTGTACTCGACTGTTGAATTGTCGTTAGTAATTCAATGTTTCTTTTTTAATTAAAATTACAGTGGGAGGAAACACTATGAGGTATTTACATTAATAAATGAGTTGGAGAAAATGTTTTAACATCTCACCTCTCAAAGTTGCATGTCTTCATGATACCAGTTTCAAAATTACTTCTATCTTCAGTCAAAAGATGATGATGTTAATGACAAAATTTCGACAGTTGGAATTTGACTGAAGATGGAAGTAATATTATACTTTTGAAACTGGTATCATGAATACACGCAACATTGTGAGGTGAGATGTTAAAACATTTTCTCCAACTCATTTATCAATGTTTCTTCTTCCATCAGCTGATAGACAAATGAATCTCAAAAATAAATCACATTCCCCAGGAATTTTAAATTCATTAATTGCTCCCTTCTTTTCCCAAAATGTGAGTTCTTCAGGTTTTCTATTTGTTTAATTAATTTTGCCTTTCTTTCAATCTTATGTTATTTAACATTTTCCAATAATGTTATTTTAACACAGTTCCAATAATGGATCATATTACAATATCATTATAATATTTCAATTTGATGTTTAATCTGACCAAGCACGAGCAGATTTTTCTACTTCTCCATTTTTTATATTCCCAAGAAGTTACTTCACTATCATTTTCAAATTTCTTTTTGTTTTCCCTGTGCAGATTTAATCATAATCACCACACTTTTATCTGAAAATCCCTGATTTGTTTTCTTCTTCTATTTTCTCATTTTTGTTGGATTTGATTATTCTACCCCTCAGGGGTCCTAATCTAGGGGATATGTGGATGGCGACCACAAGGTGCCCAAGCTGAGCAAAACATTTCTTTCACTAACTTGTGTTTTGCACTCTTTTAACTTTACTATCTAACCTCTCTTGCTTAACTCTTGTTTCTTTAACCCCAACTCTATTTGGGCATCCGAGGGCTAGGGAGTCTTTCCTTTCTTCCATTTTTTCTTTTCTTTATTTCCTTTTCTTCTCCAGAAAGGCCTGACCAGGTGCTGTAAGATGGCAGCCCCTTCCTTTGGCCAGCAACCAGTCGAAGGGACTATTATTATGCTTTCAAGTCTTATACAAGAATTTCCCAAACGCTGGAGAGAAATTTTCTATAGGATCGTAACAGGCCTTGGCCTAATACTTGGAAGGAAGAAGAAGAAGAAGATTATTATTCTATTAAGGCCAGTAATTTTTCAGTGCCAAATTCTTATGTTGAATTTTTTAATATACTTTGAAACATGTGGCACTTCAGTGGATGATAAGTAAATTTCTTGAATTCTAAATTTTGTTCTTTTTCTTTTATAAGTGTACTTTATAATTAATTTTTGTCTTCTGAAGTTACTTATTTCCCTATGTATTATGCTTTCTTAAAATCCATTCTCTATTGTAATATTAAATATGTATTCTTTCTTTTTTATGATTCTCTCTGTTCATGGGTATGTTTACTCATCTGTGTGTCAGATTATAGAAAAATGTCGCTTTGTGAGCAATGTGATTAAATCCAGAAGTGTGTGTCTTTTTTCTGTATATTCCAAATTATATCTTCTTTTCTTCATTTCTTATTAAATTTAGTATTAAAAATGGTATTTTCTGTGGATTTTTATTTCCATAGTAAATTTTGTAGTTTGATTCTCAATGTTCAAAAATTTTAAAGCATCATCTACAGGTTTGTGAATCACAATAGCAATTGTATCATCAACATATCTATCAACTGAGCTACCTGAGCAAGTACCGATCTAAACGCAAATCTTTCTCTATATACATTGTAATTCCCATCCACCAAATGCTATGAAGCCATGCTTCTATCTTGCAAATGGCAGCTCCTTTATTAAGAAGACATATTTGGGAATTATACATTACAGCCAGTACGGCTTTTTTCATGTTATTGTTATTGATTTCATACATCTCAATGATGGATAAATCATATTTGAAGAGAAAAATTATACGCTCAGACCGGGACTTGAACCCGGGACCCTTGGTTCTCTAGACCAAGTGCTCTACCAACTGAGCTACCTGAGCAAGTACCGATCTAAACGCAAATCTTTCTCTATATACATTGTAATTCCCATCCACCAAATGCTATGAAGCCATGCTTCTATCTTGCAAATGGCAGCTCCTAGTCTGAGCGTATAATTTTTCTCTTCAAATATGATTTATCCATCATTGAGATGTACGAAATCAATAACAATAACATGAAAAAAGCCGTACTGGCTGTAATGTATAATTCCCAAATATGTCTTCTTAATAAAGGAGCCGCCATTTGCAAGATAGAAGCATGGCTTCATAGCATTTGGTGGATGGGAATTACAATGTATATAGAGAAAGATTTGCGTTTAGATCGGTACTTGCTCAGGTAGCTCAGTTGGTAGAGCACTTGGTCTAGAGAGCCAAGGGTCCCGGGTTCAAGTCCCGGTTTGAGCGTATAATTTTTCTCTTCAAATATGATTTATCCATCATTGAGATGTACGAAATCAATAACAATAATATCTATCAATTTCATTCAGCACTATGTTTCATAATTCATAATTATAAAGGAAACAAACAACACCTCACTTCTTAATGAGAACACACCCCAGTCAAATCCATTATACGAGATCGTCGGGAACAAGTCAGTTGCTGCTACAAACAGTTGGAGTATACATCACCGTACACAACAACGAGTAGCAGATGCTCAACCTGCAGAAGATGGAAGATAACTTCCAAAAGCGCTCCAGTCAATTTTATATACAATATTTTAACAAAGTTGAGGATGACGGCACCTACCAACAAGTACAATTTAATTTTTTAACTTTCATCATATGACTTAACCTCAACGGAATTTGATATGAATTTTACATAATTGTTTGCCAATCTCACCAAATGATTTAACACTTTTGGTCATAATCTGTTTATTTCACCTTACTCTTTGGCTGATAAAAAGAAAGCACCTCAAGAAAAGTAATATTTATTGGAGTACTTCTTGCAGGATTTTATTAATTTACTCTGCAACATTTCTTGATTAAGCGTGTTAGTTCTGAGTCCAATAAATTATTTATTTCCATTTTCATTTTCCCTGTCCCCATCACTGCAATTTAACCCTTCTGCTGATATGATGAAAAATTTTAAGTATAGAGAAGAAAGGGTTTCAGGCTAGAACAAACATAATTCGGAATGAAAATGGGGATATGATTGCAGATCCCAAGAGTATATTAAATAGATGGAAAAGTTATTTTAATCAGCTATTAAATGTACATACAGAACAGGACATTGAGGAGGATAAGTTACAGACAGCAGAAATGCTAGTCGCAGAGCCAAGTGCATTAGAGGTTGAAATGGCAATTGAAAAATTGAAGATGTATAAAGCATCAGATTCAGATGAGATCCCAGCAGAACTGATAAAATCAGGGGGAGAAAAATTGATGGACAAGATACGCTGGTTGCTTAGTATGATTTGGGAAAAAGAAGGTCTTCCAGATGAATGGAAGGAATCAATTATCGTACCAATTTATAAGATAGGAGATAAAACTGATTGCAACAACTATAGGGGCATCTCATTACTTTCAACTTCGTACAAAATTCTAACAAATGTATTAGTAAGCAGACTTACTCCCTATATTGATGACATTCTAGGAGATCATCAATGTGCATTTAGAAGAAACAGGTCTACAACAGATCAGATTTTTAGTATAAGACAGATTTTAGAAAAGAAATGGGAATATAATGGTACTGTACATCAACTATATGTAGACTTCAAAAAAGCATATGATTCAATTAAGAGGGAGAAGTTATATAGTATCCTGCTGGAGTTCGGAATTCCTAAAAAGTTAGTTAGACTTATACGAATGTGTCTAAATGGCTCAACGAGTAGGGTGCGTGTAGGCAAACAGTTTTCAGACACTTTTGAAATCCAGAATGGGTTGAAGCAAGGAGATGCACTATCTCCTCTACTATTTAATTTTGTACTAGAGCATGCCATTAAATCTTTAGAGAATGAGGAAGGCTTACAACTGAATGGTATTAATAAGCTGTTAGTTTATGCTGATGATGTAGTACTACTGGCCGATAGCGAGGAGATACAAAAGGCCAACACGCACACACTATTGAGTAACACTAAGAAATTAGGACTGCAAATAAATATCAGTAAAACTAAATATATGGTCACACATAGAAATACATTATATAATGGAAATGGACAGCTAATGACAAATGAGGGAAATTTTGAGGAATTGGCTGAATTCAAATACCTAGGAACAATAATCACAAATAGGAATGAGATGCACAAAGAAATTAAACATAGGCTCAATTCTGGAAATGCATGCTATTATGCATTGCAGAGACTTTTGATGTCCCAACTCCTTTCAAAAAGCGTTAAGCTGAAAATATATAAAACTATTATTCTACCAGTTATATTTTATGGGTGTGAAACATGGACTCTTACTTTAAGGGAGGAAAGGAGATTAAGAGTATTTGAGAATAAAGTTCTTAGGAAAATTTTTGGGCCAAAGAGAGATGAAGAGACAGGTGAATGGAGAAGACTACATAACAATGAACTACATGGTCTTGATAGGAAGCCAGATATAATAAGAACAGTTAAGTCCCGTAGACTGCGATGGGCAGGACATGTTGCGCGTATGGGGAATGAAAGACGTGCATGGAAACTTCTTGTAGGAAAGCCAGAAGGAAAACGCCCAGTTGGTAGACCAAGAATGAGGTGGGAGAACAACATTAACTATGATTTGAGGGAAGTAGATTATACAGGGAATGATTGGAAAGCATTAGCTCAGGATAGGGATGTATGGAGAGCTTATGTCCGTGCGGCCATGAACCTACGGGTTCGATAGTGCCAGTGAGTAAGTAAGTATTGGAAAATGTTAAATAACATCGATTATTGCTTATAAAAAGATGGTGTAAAATTCTCAAACATAGATACTTCTAAATGAAGCTGGCCGGTGGCATTGGTAGTGACATCTACCTGGCAGCGGACGAAACGAGAATTATAGATTAGTATATGTGGAAAGAATTGTACCATGTCTAGAATGGTGTAGTGGGCTGCACACTTGTACGGAGAACGAGAGGTCCACGGTTTGATTCCTGGTTCAGACATTAATTTTTCTTTTCACAATATCATTATAACATTGTAATATGATCCATTATTGGAACTGTGTTAAAATAACAGTATTGGAAAATGTTAAATAACATTGATTATTGCTTATAAAAGTGGTGGTGTAAAATTCTCAAACATAGATACTTCTAAATGAAGCCGGCAATTGACATTGGTTGCAACACCTACCTGGCAGCAGACGAAACGAGAATTATAGATTTGTATATGTGAAAAGAATTGTTAATGTTTGTACCATGTCTAGAATGTTGTAGTGGACTGCACACTCGTATGGAGAACGAGAGGTCCATGGTTCAATTCCTGGTTCAGACATTAATTTCCTATGTTTTTATTATTAATTTCATACATCTCAATGATAGATAAATCATATTTGAAGAGAAAAATTATACGCTCAGACCGGGACTTGAACCTGGGACCCTTGGTTCTCTAGACCAAGTGCTCTACCAACTTAGGTCTCTTGTTCTGAATTGCATGACAGAGTTTCTTCAAGGTCTGACAATAGGTTTCTCTGTTAATGGTTTCACCCCGAGACAAGAATTTGATGAGTAGGACTCCTTTTCTGTCCCAAAAACAGTGCGCACATGATCTTGCATGTTGACATGATTTCCTTGGCGATACAGTGTGCCTCCATTCCATGTCATGTGAAACAAGACACCCAAGTCTCGTCACCTGTCATGATATGGTCAAGAAACTCATCGCTTTGTTCATTGTAACATGTGAGAAAGCTCAATGCACTGGAAGATCATTTGGTTTTGTGTTCCTTGGTGAGCATCTTGGGTACCCATCGTGAGCACAATTTTTTATATCGTAATCGATCTGCCACAATTTTGTACAGAACACTCCGTGACGATTGTGGAAAATTCAAGGAAAGCAAAGTAATTCTTAACCTCCTGTCCAAACAAAACTTTTCAATGGCTGCTCGCACAAAATCGTCATTGATCAAAGATGGCCGATCTGTACGCTGTTCGTTGTGCACAGAGATGCAGCCCTCATTGAACTTCCTAATACATCTCCTGACCATTCCTTCACTAATTGCATCTTCATTATACACAGCACAAAGTTGACGATTTGATGTTTCTCACATTAAAGAAATGGATAACAGACCGTATCGCACAGTCAGCGGTGTGCTCAATCACTTTAAACATTTCAACTGATCACAACTAACCTCACACACGGACTGAAGCTCTGAAACTGCATGCCCAGCTTGCCTGAAGACTGAAGAAGAAAACATGCATGCGGAAAATTACGATTGCAGTGATGCAACGGCTATAACTAAAAACGGAACTTACTTTAAAAACATGCCTTGTATGTCTATAAAACTTAGAAGGCTAAAAAACAAGTTGGAAAGAAATTGCAAATCTTTGTAAATCATTGCCTGAGAAATATCTTGGGTATATAGTGGCCAGAGGTTATAACAAATAAAGAACTTTCGAGAAGAATGAATCAAAATGAAATTTGTAAGGAAATAAAATTTCAAAAATGGAAATGGGTTTGGTCATGTGTTAAGGAGAGAGAATAATAACAATCACAAAAATGGCAAATGATTGGAACACCGAAGAATTGAGAAGGCAAATAGGAAGACCTTAAGCAACATGGAATAATATCATCAGGGATGAAGCAGAACAGGCAAGGATGAGTTGGAATGAAATTATGGTATTGGCAAACGACAGAGTTCATTAGCAAGCTTTTATCAAGGCCCTCTTGCTTTCCAGTGGAGTGACCAAGACTACTACTACGTATGTATTTTGGAGAACCTGCAAATTTCAAAATATTTTGTGGGAATCTTGGAGTTTGTGGGCAACAGGGTAAGGGAGGCACTTTAGTGATTAGGTGTTGCCAAGCCTAAATGCATTCCTATCACAACACAGACCCACAATCCTCAAATATCAAAATGTCAGAAGTTCAAAGATCCGTTAATTCCATTGTAGACAGTATGGGTAACTAAAGATTTTTTTTTTGTTTTTTGCTATTCTAATATTTCATCTGTTGGTAGTTATTATTATAATAAAACTTTTCATTTTCAGGATTGTATAAATACATTTTAAATTAATGCAAATGTTTCCATACAATTGTAGAGAATGAAGTTGAAAAAATTGTGTTCAATATGAAAATATAGTTCAGAATTACACATAACACAATGAGAGCCTTGAAAAAAAATCAGAAACAGAAGCTAACAATTACATACTAAAAAGAATACATACGTGTGTTCTGAAATGAACAGTACAGCTGTTTCTCTTATGGCTAAGATACAAACGGAGAACTTCACCATACTGTGAGAAATGATCTCGAAGGATTTCTTTGTTCATCAAATCATTTGGAATATTGCAGCAGTACAAATTCTTTAAATCTTGAATATCTGCTACAGGTGAAGATAATTTTATTATTGATCCTGTAATCATAAAAGTGTGATGTACTTAAAATGTCTATAAAAGACCTTTAAAAACACCTAAACGTATCCTAAAAAAGACCTAAAATCTGAAAAAAAAGGCAATTCAAATTAAATGGTAATTTTAGTTTCAACTGCATTTTTAATGAATATAATAAAAATGTTTGGGGGCACACTATAGCGTAGTGGTTAAGGTTCTGCGCTACAAGTCGGAAGGTCAAGGGTTCAAGTCCCGGTGGGGTCAGGAGTTTTAAACTGACCAAAACCTTCTGGCGGCACTATGGCCCTGAGGTCGACTCAGCCTCTAATGGAAATGAGTACCAACGCTTCTTCTGGGATAAAGGCGGCCGTCACGCAGGGCTGACAACCCGGCTGACATCAAGTGCTGATTGTCTAAAAAAGTGGGAGCCTTAACCTCCCACTATCCCGAGGCCTGTAGTGGGATTACTTTAACTATAAATAAAAATGTTTAAAAAGTACAAAATTCTAGTGAAATGCAACATACATTGCAAATAAAAATTAATAGCTGAAAATTCTTAGTCTTTCATATATAATTATATTTTTAATTCAACATAGTTTGAAAAAGGAATTCTGTGTTCATTAACCCATTCGCCTCAAAAGACGAGGTAGACTTGCCGGCAGTTAAATGGCCTTCAACTCAGAAGACGAGGTACATTCACTTAACTCTGCTGTTATATATTTTGTATATCCCTTGGAAGGGTAATATTTTGTTAACATTTATGAATAGTAGAAGAATGTGTTTTTGCCTTCGCCCTCATTGTGATCTCAAGTATTGTTATCTTTTGTTTGTTTTCAATGCCTGAAAGCAGACAATATAATTTACGGTAACTTAAATCCGGTTTCTAGGGAAATGCATTGAGCAATTAAACCTGAAGCGAATGAGTTAAAAAGAAAGTTCTTGGAGAATTTAGAATGGACAATTTTTCCCACATAGAATGAATTCAGCGAACCTGCAATGGATATCAGGCAGTCAATCGGCTGGTTGAAAATAACGGGATTTTTGTGAGGGTTCAATAGTTTCTCGCAGAACAAAATGTAAAGAGTCTTTGGAAAGCAAAACTAGATAGTGTTTTTAAAAGAAGTTGAAATAGAGACTAGACTCTGCGGATTCTTGAATTATACAATTAGTATAAATGTAGTGAAAAGAAGGTAAAGTTGCAAAAAAAAAAGACTTACAGACCTAAAAAAGACTGAAAAAGGACCAATAAGCCAAAAAAAAGGTTGAAAAAGGACAAATAAAACCCACCATATTCTCGCCTAAAAGGTATATATACAGTAAACTCCCGATTATCCATGTTAATTGGGACCGAGATATGCACGGAAAATCGAAAAAACACAGATAATCCAATTAAGTTATTCGGCGCCGTGGAAGTTGATCAGAAATTTATTTAACACTTTAACACTACTTAAATGCAACAAATAATCATAAAATGTTATATTAAATGTATTTAGGTGCAAGTCGTAATTATCATTAATTTATTTTACTCGTAAATATGAAGAAAAAAAAGTGGGACTATTTCCTGTCATGATCACTCAGGTTATGAGTTATTCAAAATAACCACCGTAACCAGCAACCACTATACTAGTAACCACCGATATTCACAATTACAACCAGCGATGACAATCAGCGATTCCCACACTAGTAACCACTGATGACCACATTAGTAACCACCAATATCCACACTTATAACCAGTGATGACAAATAATCACCGATGACCACACTAGTAACCAATAATGACCACACTACTAACCAGTGATAAACCCACTGCCACAGCATATCCGTGGTTTCAATCTGTAACAACAAATCCCTATTAGGTTCGTCTTCCGGGCATATAGGCCGTGGTCCAGTCGTTCTTCTACTCGACGTTTCGTCTACTGCTGCGGTAGACATCTTCAGGAGATACTGCGTGCTCTCTGTGAACTCCTCAACAGTCGGCTGCAGACTGGCTGGTCGTTGGAAACTCCCTCCCTATTTATAGGCACGCCACTGGTGGAGAGGCGGTTTTCTGCGCGGTCCGTGTTGCGTGCTGTTTTGTCCAGGCTGTCGCTAGCAGAAGTCATAGGCTTCGTTGTCGTATTGTGCAGTGCCGGGATCCAGATTTTGTTTATCTTCATGGTTTCTTCTTTTTTGTTAAAGGAATTTTTGTGTTTATATATTTCAATGGCTTCTCTGTACAGTCTGGTGTAATAATGTGATGTTTGGGACAATACCTGTGTTTCTTCGAATCTTATTATATGTTCTTGGTTGTTCATCCAGTGTTCCGCTACGGCTGATTTTTCCTTTTGTTTTAGTCTGCAATGTCTCTTGTGTTCTTGCAGTCTTGTGGTAACCATTCTTTTTGTTGTGCCGATATAAACCTGTCCACAACTGCAAGGGATGCGATATATACCGGCAGTACTTAACGGATCTCTTGTATCTTTGGCTGGGCACAGTATATTGCTGATTTTTTGTGTTGGCTTGTAGGTTGTAGATATGTTATATTTATTTAATATTCTCCGGAGAGAATTGGTCGAATATTAAATAAATATAACATATCTACAACCTACAAGCCAACACAAAAAATCAGCAATATACTGTGCCCAGCCAAAGATACAAGAGATCCGTTAAGTACTGCCGGTATATATCGCATCCCTTGCAGTTGTGGACAGGTTTATATCGGCACAACAAAAAGAATGGTTACCACAAGACTGCAAGAACACAAGAGACATTGCAGACTAAAACAAAAGGAAAAATCAGCCGTAGTGGAACACTGGATGAACAACCAAGAACATATAATAAGATTCGAAGAAACACAGGTATTGTCCCAAACATCACATTATTACACCAGACTGTACAGAGAAGCCATTGAAATATATAAACACAAAAATTCCTTTAACAAAAAAGAAGAAACCATGAAGATAAACAAAATCTGGATCCCGGCACTGCACAATACGACAACGAAGCCTATGACTTCTGCTAGCGACAGCCTGGACAAAACAGCACGCAACACGGACCGCGCAGAAAAACCGCCTCTCCACCAGTGGCGTGCCTATAAATAGGGAGGGAGTTTCCAACGACCAGCCAGTCTGCAGCCGACTGTTGAGGAGTTCACAGAGAGCACGCAGTATCTCCTGAAGATGTCTACCGCAGCAGTAGACGAAACGTCGAGTAGAAGAACGACTGGACCACGGCCTATATGCCCGGAAGACGAACCTAATAGGGATCAAGACGCCGGCCGTGAAAGCCTACAGTTATACATGTAACAACAAACTTTCAGTGACTCCACAACGGAAATTTCCGAAATTGTATTGTCTTTTCAAAATGTTGGTTGGTACCATTAAATGCGTCAGGGGGAGGGGGTTGTGAGTGAAGGTTACTCTATTGTCTATTGTGCTACTTTCTAAGCGCAGTTTACAGTAGCACATTTAAAAATAAAGAATTTTTCATAACAATACAAAATACAGTATTTTTAAAAAATACAGTACAAAGAGTGATGCCCGGATAATCTGCAAACCGGATAATCAGGAGTTTGCTGTATTAAGTTGGGTCTCATCTTCAGACATAAAAAAAAAGGATTTTTCCTCAACTTCCGAGCCCTAATGATAAATCATTAAACAATAGAAATATATAAAAATAAGTACCTTGAATGGATATGAAGTCACTTCTAGGTGTGGCTCTAAGCAAAGGTGAAACATGGCGATGCCTTGGCCTTGATTGATGAACAGATGGTGGAGTCATGCCAGTTCTTACCCTATGCTGATAAAGTGGGCTTTCAGGACTGCCACGACTCATTTTACCCTTTGCAAGGGTTCCTAAAAAGTAAAATTCACATCACATTAACAACTTCAAAATCTATGTGCATTTTTTTGTGAAAATTAGATTTTATACTGTTAGGCACAGTTTTTAGTCAGATATTGATACCAAAAATAATTATCTCAATTTCTCCACATAGCTATTTTATGAGTTAAAATGCATATTCTGTATGAAACTGCTCCTTTTAATTTCTGCTATATGTTAAAATACACACAGTGGTTTTCTACCCATTATTTTTGTAAGAAAGGAATAATTGTGCCTAAACTTGCAATTAGCAATTATTAGCTTTAATTAAACTCATAAAAATGAATGTGTTAGCAGTAATTAGCTTTAATTAGGTTCATAAAAATCAGTGTGATACATGTATATGTTTCAGAAAAAGAAATATCTTCAAAGAAAATTTTGGGCCATGCAAAAAAAAAAGGCACATAGCACTTTATAAATTATTATGAAGACTTGTTTTACCTTCTATTCGCATTGGTTTTGCCTGACGTTTCAATTGGCTAAGTGTTGAAGTATTCGATAATAAATTTCTTAGAAAAATTTTTGGGCCAAAAAGAGATGAACAGACAGGTGAATGGAGAAAATTTCACAATAATGAGCTACATGATATATATATATAGGAAGCCAGATACAATGAGAACAGTCAAATTTCATAGACTATGATGGGCAAGTCATGTGGCACGTATGGGGGATGAAAGAGGTGCATGGAAGCTTCTTGTAGGAAAACCAAAGGGAAAATGCCCATTGGTGGAACAAGAATGATGCGGGAGAATAACATTATCCATGATTTGAGGGAGTAGATTATACAGGAAATGATTAGAAAACATTAACTCAAATAGGGATGTACAGAGAGCGTTAAGGCCTTAACTCTGCCAGGTAAAATAAAGCTATTTTTATTATTATTATTATTATGTCCACATGGCCATGAACCTATGGGTTCAATAGAGCCAGTGAGTTAGTTAAGTGTTGAAATAACAGTGATAACAACAAATTGGAAATGTTCACACTAAAAAGATCTGACAAAAGGAAGAATAATTCAAAGTTAGGGTAAGTTATTTGTGTTAACTTCCTTAGTTGAAGATAATTAAAACTTGTATAGACAGGGTGTTAATGATTAACACCAACAAACTTTCAGGTATTGTAGAGAAGTGTTCGACGAACAATTTGAGATAAGGAACTTGGGGTGTGTAAAGCCAAATTTTGAAGTATATGACTTTTTTAAACTGGACGTTCGTATTCATTAATCAACAATGAAACAAACTATGAATGTGGTTTGTCTTGGGAATACTTCAGTTGTGTTCCAATAGTAGGATAACCCTAGTTTTAATTGCAAGTATAGCAGCATTTTCAAAATTTTGAGTCATGGTTTTTTTGGACATTTCGTCTTTTGGCAAGAGCCAGTGCGCCACTGACAGTCTGTATTTCGTGCCCTGTCATGCAATTATACATATTAGATGTCTAGTAGTTCAGACGTAATTCACAGTAATAGCTCTGTTGGTAGCATGCTTAACACTGAATATTGTAATGCCAGGTTCAAATCTCTCTTCTTGGTTTTAGTATTTTTATTCAGTGTAGGATATTGCTTATGTAGTTACTTAATTGACTTTCTGATATTCTGTTGAAACATAAGTATTTATTTTGAATTAAATTAATTGCATGATTTATTTACATGAAATACATAGTTAAAAATTATTTTTTTTAAATACTGTACATTTAGTCTCTTCATACCAACTGCTCATACGTATGCCCCTGATACTAATGACTAGAGACCGGATGTTAGGGAAAATGCCTATAGTTATTTATTATAGATATTGTAAAAGTGACTTCATATAAGTTCATACCAATGACCCTAGAGCTGTTTTCCATGAAGTTAATTTTGCCTATAAATTGCCTATTTCAGCTTACAATGCCTATTTGCCATTTTTTTCGAAATTAACTTAGTATTTGAATTAAATTAATTGAAATGGACAAACTTCATGACACATATCATTGCATAGAAACCTTTAATTGACTGGCAATACTATTTTTTGATGTTGATAACATTGAATTCAGGCTGTAGTCCTCGTTCACAGACAGGTGCTTCAAAGACATCTTTGTAATATTGTCAGTGACATACTGGCGCCTAACACATTTAAGATTATATCGTGCAAATTTGAATTTCTAGACTACAAGTTGCATATCTCAAATTGTTTATCTAAGACTCCTCTACAATACCTGAAAGTTTGTCGGTGTTATTCATTAACACCTGTATACAATGATATGAGATTACTGTCCCATGTTGGCCTTACAGATTAATTTTTGTTGTAAAAGTGATGGACAATTTGTCTGCATCTAGTTTTAGAATATAATAAATAACATGAATGAGAAATAAGTGGGCAGGATGGATTTTTTACTATGTTCTGAAGAGGAAACATCTCATTCTGTAATTCTTCATAATATTTGGGGATTCAATGCCAGGAATACACCTAAATAAACTGAAATAAAAAAAATGCAAAAATTATTGCTTGCTGTATGTGAATAACTACCTGAGGAAAACATCTATTTGATTTTTCCCAAAAAAAATTTAAAAAAGGGAAAATATCTTAAAATTAAATGAGAAATTGAGATAATTATAACCTAAAATGAGCATATTTACAATGGAAAACATGCATTAGTCATTGTTCAAACATAATAGCCAACATATTCATATTGGATGCCAGATTATTCAATAAATTCAAAACTACCATAGGAAAAACTGCACTTAAACTAGCGTGAAATATTTTCTAAGTCCTATAAAACAACAGTGTGCATGTGCCAGAGTTTATAGAGCCAGCAATAGCACACCATCGAACCACATATCGATTATTGTCATCGATTACTAATCTTCGCTATGAGATTTAAATGACCAATATTTGCAATAAATCCCCAAATCTATGTTAAAAAAATTAGTATTATTAAAATTACCAAACGTTTATTAAAAATGGGTGTACACTTACTTATCACTCCCTAATGCTGATCCAACCAGTGATAACCCAAAACAGTGATAGAAATATCATACACTAAGCAATATACTCTGTGCAGAAAATAGCAGTTAGCATCACAATATTGTCTAACAGTGTCATAATATTGTGATTTGCATATTTAAATAAATACTTCAAAATTGTCTAATATTGTTATAAAAATTGTTTGAGAAAGATTAAAATATTAAATAATGTTAGTAAATACAGAAGAAGAGCTATAGTTTACAACAATATAACTGAAAAATCAAGCGCTAGTAGAAGTGCAGTTGAGCCCTACCGTATTTGCTCACATAATTTGCATGCCCTAATTTTTAAGGGATTATTTTTAACTTTATTTTTGCTCCATGTATTTTGTGCACACATTTTAGCTACCTTTTCTTTTCAGTGTAGTAGAGATTTTCTTTCCCTGAATTTCATTGCCAATTCTTACATTACAACATATGTCATTTACGAAAAGTTCGCAAATTACATGAGCAAATACAGTATTCTGATGTAAACAAACATGCCCATTTCTCACAAAACTATATAAAAATCAAGTGGTACAAGACTTAGTAATGAGTGAATGAATGAATATGTAAAAACTCACTATATGATAAGGAAATATGTTTTATCACCAGACATTGGATTTATATGCACTAAAAACATCTAAATATGCATGCATTCATGCTCTAAAATACTTTTAAAGTTTGCACTAAAATATGCTAATATACACTACACATATACAGTGTGTATCAAAAAGGATGGCGCAAACTTACATGGTTGAAAGTACATGATAATAGAAGCAACAATGTCCCAGTAAACATGGGTCTGCAAACGAGCCATTTGCGAGATAATTATGAATGTATGGTTACAAGCCACCACTGACATTGTTTGTAACATTGTATGGTTTACTCTTTGTGCACTTGAAGCCGTCCTATGTACTTCGTTTACAAAACTGAACATTGCCAAGAGGTGAAGATGTAATCAAACCATACATGCAGAACATACAGGACGGATACAGTACACAGTCTCAAAAGGTATCAGTCTCGTCTGAGGAGTGCCACTTGTGCTATGTTGTAGTTACAATGGAACCTTACAGTAACGAAGAGAATGCAGATATGCATTTCATGTAAGGTAGAGCTAATGGCAATGCACGGGAGGCTGCATGCTTGTACCAAGAAACATATCCTGATCGAAGACACCCCGAAAGTCATACATTTACAAAGGTCTATCAGCACTTGAGAGAAAATGGCGGTTTTGCACATGGCAGATCAGTAGGTAGGCCTGATCGCATTATGCCTGAGGTTGAGGAAGCAGTACAGCTCAGGAAGTATTGGAAGCAGTACAGCTCTCTCCAGGAACCTCGATGAGAAGAATTGCCACACAAGTGCCTGTACTAAGCCACAGTAGTGTATGGAGAATTTTACAGCACAATTTACTGTACCCTTACCACCTCCAACGAGTTCAATGTCTCAATGATGCGGACTTTGTTCCTAGAGTGAATACAACAAAGACTGTAGTCAACCTTCATTTTGCATGTAACATTTTACTTACAGATGAAGCAGGATTCACACGTGATGGTGTTTTTAATTATCATAATACACATTTTTGGTGTGAAATGAACCCACATGCTGTTCTGAGTCACCACATCAGCACCGTTTCTCACTGAATATGTAGTTAGGGGTACTAGGTGATCGTCTCATTGGGCCACACATTCTTCCACGAAAACTTAATGGATGGCGGTACCTTAGGTTTCTGCGGCATCATCTTCCAGGATTGCTCGAGGATGTTCCCCTTCAGCAATGTCGGAGTTTGTGGTACATGCATGATGGAGCTCCGGCACATTTTGCTGCTGATGTGACACGGCATCTAACATGCAGATACGGCCGAAGATGGATAGGTCAAGGCGGATCTGTACCTTGGCCTCCAAGATCACCTGATCTAAATCCTTTGGATTTTTGTGTCTGGGGTCACCTCAAAAGCGAAATGTACAGCACACCCATTAACACGGTTGAAGAACTGGAGCAGAGAGTTGTACAGGCTTGTCAAGAATTCAGAAATGATACATGGGTTTTCGAAAAAAAAATTTGACATTCATTGCAGAGACGAGCACAGTATTGCATCCAGATGCAAGGAAGACACTTCGAACACCTCCTTTAACAGGTAACACATAAGTGAAGTGAACTGTGAAATGTGAACTAAATGAGATGAAAAATTAATAGTAAATTCTAAATTCAAATTAATTTATACTAACTAGGACGATGTTTACAATGAAGTCAGTGGCAGCTTGTAACCATACATTCATAATTATCTCGCAAACGGCTCGTTTGTGGACCCATGTTTACTGGGACATTGTTGCTTCTATTATCGTGTACTTTCAGCCATGTAAGTTTGCACAATCATTTTTTATACACCCTGTATAAATAAATGGTTTTACAGATCTACTCACAATGAATCTTCTTCCTTATATTATGTCATCCTGGGGGCTATAATTAGATTTGCAGTATGTGATCAAATTTTTTTCCAAATTTTCAGGACTAAATTTATGACGTCAGATAATGTGAGTTTGTATGCACAGAAGGACCTCTCAACATCTACAGACGTGATTGGACAATATTTATAAGCGCTAACAAGCTCTGGAGTAATATCCCATGGAAGTTCTACACTGTTACCTTGGAGATATTTGTTAACAGAGCATAAAATATTAAAATCATGATTTCTTTGTAATACACTGGAAAGTTTTACACTGAATATTTCTTCATATTTTAGAGGAGAGCACTGAAGTTCACTTTTTGCTTCTTCAAAGATTGATATAGACACATGAAGGGACAAACCATACGTTTCTAGTTTTCGTATTGCACGAGGTATAATTTTGAAATCCACTTTTATAATAACCAGATCCCTCTGCATTGTTTCATTTTTGAAAGTGTCTTGTGAACATTTAATTGCCAAAGAATCATTTGGATTTAGACTGCAAACAACTTCTTTAACTGCACTGAAATTGTCAGCATAAAAGAGAGCAGCGCTTATCCACGTACCCCAGTGGGTAAGAATTGGTTCTGGGGTAGAGGATGTTCCAGGAGTTTTTCCTATAAGCATCTACTTGGAAAGGGGTTTTTACAAAGACCTTCTTCGTAGTAGAAATTAAGGCATTTACTTCAGGAAACTGTTCCCGAATGACTTCTGCTATCCTTTGAAGCCTATTAAAAGTAGAGTATCTTAGTGACATAGAGACACCGTTATTAAGTTTACTGCCACATTATCAGCATGTTATAGTAATGGGTGACTTTAACTCTTACTTTTTTCCTCTTCCTCAGCATTCAAACTACTAGCATTATTTCATGCATGCAATATGCATGCCTTGCCTTTACAACCAACCCATAGCACATCCACAAATGATACATTAATAGATATCATAGCCACGACAAATTCACAGCAAATTATAAACTACGGACAAATACCAGCCCCCGGCATATCGGCCCATGATGTCATATATATTGAAAATTCTCTCCAGTGTCCTAGGACTCGTTCTAAATTATTGACGTACCGAAATTTTAAAAATTTTAAGCAGCAAACTCTATGTATAAACATTACAGAAAAGAAAAGATTACAGTGGTATGGCCATGTCAAAAGAATGCCAAAGCAAAGATTGCCTAAAATTGTTATGGAATGGATCCCAATAGAAAGGAGGAAGAGAGGAAGACCGAAGAAAATTGAATAGAAGGGGTACAAGCAGCTATGAATATCAGAGGATTGGAAGAAGATTAATGGATGGACAGAGGGGAATGGCGTTTGTTTTCCAGAAGACGGCGGCAGCTGCCATGATACCTAATTATGATGATGAAACTCTATGTACTCTATGTACAATTGACAACAAATTGCTTAAATTTAACAATATGATATTAGAACTTTATGACAAACATGCCCCCTTGAATACTAGACGAATTACTAAATCCCCAGCTCCCTGGATGTCCCATGAAATTCGACTAAGCTGTTAGTTTATGCTGATAATGTAGTACTATTGGGCGATAGCGAGGAGATACTAAAGGCCAACATGCACACACTATTGAGTAAAAGTAAAAGTAAAGTGATCCCACAACAGGCCTCAGGAGGCCCTTGGGGTAGTAGGAGGTTAAGGCTCCCACTTTTTCTAGACAATCGGCACTTTATGTCAGCCGGGTTGTCAGCCCTGCGTGACTGCCGCCTTTACCCCCAGAACAAGCGTCTGGTACTCATTTCCGTTAGAGGCTGAACACTAAGAAATTAGGACTGGAAGTAAACACCAATAAAACTAAATATATGATCACATACAAAAATACATCCACCGCTGTGGTCTCGAGGTAGCGTGCTGCCTTGTCACGCAGCGGGCCCGGGTTGGATCCCCGGTCGGGGCAGTTTTTCTGGGTGAGGTTTTTATCGGGGTTTTTCCTCACCTGTAAGACAAATGTCCCCAAACGGTCCCCGAAATCATATGGCCATCATCATCATCCTTATCATTATCATCTCATCATCATCATCATCATCATCATCCTTCACCGGTGTGGAAAGCAACGGGAAGCTACCACACCTACAATTCCCTAGTAAAGCTGCAAGCATAACATTAAAATGCTATGATTGCAGTGAAGGACCTGCCTCCGGGCAGAATTGCTATGGATATGGATACAAAAATACATTATATAATGAAAATGAACGGTTAATGACAGATGAGGGAAATTTTGAAGAAATGGCTGAATTCAAATACCTAGGAACAATAGATACAAACAGGAATGAGATGTACAAAGGAATTAAACACAGGGTCAATTCTGAAAATGCATGTTGTTATGCATTACAGGAACACTTGTCATCCCAACTTATTAAAAAAAAACTGAAAATATATAAAACTGCTACACTCCCAGTTATATTATCCGTCCACGGTAATTCTGCCCAAGGGCAGGTCTTTCACTGCAATCATAGCATTTTCATGCTATGCTTTGCAGCTTTAATAGGGAATGTGGTAGCTTCCCCTTGCTTTCCACACCGGTGAAGGAGGATGATGATGATAAGGATGATGATGGCCATGATTTCAGGGACCATTTGGGCCTTAAATTTTTCCTGACATTTGTCTTACAGGTGAGGAAAAACCCCGATATAAACCTCACCCAGAAAAACTGACTGGGGATCGAACCTGGGTCCGCAGTGTGACAAGGCAGCATGCTACCTCGAGACCAGAGCAGTGGACAGTTATATTATATGGATATGAAAAATGGACCCTTACTTTAAGGGACTATAACAGATTGAGTAATTAATGAATGAATTCCTTATGAAAATTTTTTGGGTCAGAGAGAGATTGAGATTAACAGGCAAATGGAGAAAATTGCATAACAATGAGCTACAAGATCTTCTTGGGAAACCAGATATAATACAGAGAATTAAGTCTCGTAGACTGCGATGGGTAGGTCATGTCGTATGAATGGGAAGTGAAAGTGGGTCATGGAGAAAAACCAGAAGAAAAGCACCCAGTGGATAAATTGTTGATCACAAACTTTTTTTAAGTTCTACAGAATCACGTTGTGCATGTTCGAGATGCTCAAATGCTTAATGAAGCTTTTGCATGATGGCAGTAAAACCGGTGTTACCAACTTTTGAAATAAATTCCCAAATGTTTATAATAAATGGATGTACTACAAAATAAATTACATGCATATTGTTAAATAAACTATAAGCTAATTTTGTGTATACTAACTTGTCCCATCGGAACTAAACAAAATTTAATTAATTTCTTGAAAAATGGTTTGAAATTAATTGCAAATGTTGGTAACACCAACTGCACTGCCATCTTGCAGAAGGTATATTATTATCGAATCCCATTATCACTCCAAGAAAAAGCAATCCTACAATAAGAGAATATGTTGCAACTGCCCAAAGACACATGGAGAAAGAGACACACAGTTGAGAAAACTCAACACCCAATCCACCTTTATTGAAAAAGTAAAGGAACTGGAACAGACATTTGATATTCCAACAAACTGAGAAATAATTCCATCTAAAATTAATCCAGCACATTTTAAATCAATCCCATACAACTTAGATCTAACTGTAAAAATCAACAACAACAAAAAACAGAACGCAACAGCACTTTTCTGAAGAATACAGTCATAGAGACTATCCACACCAGATACCGTAAAAATGACTGGCTCCATGTCTATACAGATGGCTCGCTATCAGATCCTGAAAATGGCGCTGGTGCAGGAGGAACATGCCCCCTCTTCTCTTTCCACTGTCATGCTGGAAGAAGAACATCAAATTTTGACAGTGAGATCCATTTTATAAAAACATCACTTGAAAACCTCTTAACTTCTCCAAATTAGTCCTCCTGTAAGACTCAAAAGCAGCTCTTCAATCAATCGGTCACCCAAACACACACGACTCCAAACAATGCTATATGATATGATACAACTCCATAACTACAACAAAGAAATCATGCTATTTTGGTATCTTGGGAAATGAAGCAGCCGATCTCCTTGCAAAGAAAGATTCCCTAATAACACAAACACCAACACCCAAACCTATATCTTACATTTTGACAAAAAGGCATGTAAAACAAAAAACCAAGAATATAAATGATAACAGACTTCAATCGTCCACAAAAGATAAGAAATGGAAAAGCCTCCTTGAAAACACAAACATCAAACCAGAACCTCCACGGAAGACAGCAGTTGCACAATTCAGATTAACTACAGGACACGATTTCCTTGCTAAACACTTGCACAAGATCAACATATTGTCTACACCAAGATGCATTGTATGCAACCACCCAGAAGAAGAAATGGATGATGAACACCTCAACAACTGTGCAGCCGTCAAAGAGGAAACTTCCAAAACTTTGAAGTACTGGAGGGCAAGACTGCTAATGACTTCAGTGTTAGATGCAGCATATTAGACACCAACCAACCAACATTAAGCATTTGTGCATCGTGCACTGCAATTTTGTAGAACATACACTACATTTGCATAATTATATAAATATTTAAAAAGCATACAAAATGTTTGAAACAGTACAAAACATGATTACGTTATAAAAATGTGTAGTGTAACAGTGATATAAGAATGTTGAATGGAAAATCATGATCGACAAATACCAGACTTGAACCCACCCAAAACTGAGGTGGGAGAATAACAATAATCATGATTTGAGGGAAGCAGATTATACAGGGATGATTGGAAAACAATTAGCTCAGGATATGGATGTACGGAGAGCTTATGTCCGGCAGTAATGAATCTATGGATTCCATAGTACCACTGAGTTACTTAGTTAATTAATTCGGATAGTTCCATTTAGCTGAATATATCCAAACTCGATGAACCCAATTAAAGTAACCCTTAACCTTAAATGTCACTCAAATCTTAGCGGCATCAATGAGGTTAGACTTACTCACGTGAGCAAAAATGTGTCACTTTTCTATTATATTAATCAATGTCATACGTTTTGCATTTCATAAAATCTGTTCTCTTGTAGAGTCCTTATCAATTACCTCCAAACTACGTATTTTTAGCAATTTCAGTGATGCAAACATCACTCAACACAACACTTACGCTGTGCTATAATTTTTAAAATAAACAAAAACGAAACTGTGTTAGTTTATTTGGGTGCTGTCAACAACTCCATGTTCAGCAACCAATAGAGCTCTAAAACGCTACAGCAAATATGGCTGCCGATGCAGGGAATTTTTCAGAATATCCTTTTAGGGTCATCGCTGATAAACTCACGATCGAATCCGTAGGTTCATGGCACCGCGGACATAAGATCTCCATACACCCCTATTCTGAGCTAATGATTTCCAATCTTCCCTGTGTAATCTACTCCCCTAAAATCATGGTCAATTATATTCTTCCATCTCATGCTTGGCCTTCCTACGGCTAGTTTTCCTTCATGCTATTCTTTCATTCCCATGTCCTGCTCATTGCAGTTCACGAGACTTAATAGTTCTTACATCTGGTTAACTAGTTTCCTATAAAACTATGTAAACATTACTCTTGCATAGCTAGAATATGTAGCTACAGCCTTGAGGAACCGGACCTCCTTCTTGACGTGACAATTTATTCACTTGCATTATCATTTCATATATTCGCACTTAGTTTCAAGTTTCGTTACAGTATAACCCTCGAAAGGGGACCCTGAAACATCGGACTCCCTCAAAAAGTTATCAATAATGTTTTTGGTCCACAAGAACACAGATTAGGGTCATACGACTTCCTTCCAATTACAAACGAGGCGGTCGCCGAAGCCATAAGGGCCCTAAAGCTTCCGGCTCTGATAGTATATACAACGAACATTTGAAAGAAAGCTGTAGTATCCTGGGAAATGTATGGGCACAACTTTTTAATAAATGTATAGAACTAGGACGTACGCCAGAAACCTGGAAAGAAGCAACATTCAAAATCGTATACAAAGGTAAAGGAGACGCCAATTCTACAGACTCCTATAGGGGCACTGCACTCCAAAACACAGTATATAAACTCTTTACCAAGATCCTTACAAGTGGCCTGACTAGAATTATAGAAGAAAAACTACCTGAAAAGCAATTTGGATTCAGAAAAAAACCGGTCAACGATCCATACCTTGCAGAACATACTAAATGAAGTCACATATGCTTTCAGCTAACCAAGAGAAAAACTATTTGCAGTATTAATAGATTTCTCCAAAGCATTCAACTGCATAAACAGAATAAAACTACTACAGAAGCTGCAAGATAATATCGTAGAAGGAAGATACATACTGCCGGTTATACACAATATACTGCAAATAAACTACGTCACCGCTGATGACAACATACAGAAGTCTCACAGAATCATCCAGACGAACGGAATGCCACAGGGAGATTGCCTCAGCCCACTTCTTTTTAATGTAGCCACAATAGATGTCAACATCATCCTGCAGGGATTGGAAGATCAAATGACTATATATATGCGCTGATGACAAGGTGATCACTTCAAGAAAGGTAGACACTCTCCAACAGGGCTTCAATTAGTTAATCACTTGGGCAAGAGGAAATGACTTGGCCATAAACAAAAGGTCACAATGGTCTATTGGAAAGGAGGTAGAATGAAGACCGGAGACTGCATTAGAACAGAACAAGGGGAGTTAGATAAATTCAGCCATTATAAATATCTCGGCATTACCCTTTAGACCTCGGGTACCACCTTCAAGATACACGTCAGAGAGAGAGAGAGCAGCAGCAGCGGCTCTAAGAGCCACGAATGAAATAAAATCACCTGTCCTACTACCAAAAGGCACAGCTGTAAAACGCAATGCAAAAATAGTAAAATAATCGCATATGGGATAGAAATAGTTTGGGAGCATCTGAAAACAAGCAATTTAAAAATCTGGGAAAGCGTCAAGGCCTCCTTTCTAAAGAAAATTCTAGCAGTCTCTAGATTACTCCCTCGAGATTGGTCTATGTACTGACAATAATAAGAGTTATTCCTGGAAGACCTCAGAATGCGCTACTACCTGCCATCCACTAAAGGATACGAGCAACTAATGCAAGAAATAAGACAAGCGGGATGACATTCCTGAAGAATTCTACCGTACGCCTGCCATGATAGGTAGGAGCTGGTCTGGACCAAATAAACCGATATGCAGTCCACTGCTTCCATCACAAAGTGTGAGTGAATGTATTTTACCATCAAATCGAAGACAGTTGCAGATGTAAACTATGCGGTCTAAAGTGTACAAGATATCTGGAATTGTGTTCCAAAGTGAAAATGTCATTAGCGCAATATGCCATTTAATTTTGCACGTTTGTGCGCAATCATATTATAAAACCATGTAATTTTTTTGAATATCCCGCTCTATTCCTCCTATATTAGGCGCATTCGGCGGCCTAAAGGCGCTGCAAAAAATGGCTGCCGATGCAGCGGAAATATATATAATTCCCGAATGGACAGCTGCTGCACCGGAAGCGCCAAATTCAATTCGTTAATAGGCTTCTTACCCGTTCATACAACTAAAAGGGATGTACAGAATTTACTACATAATTTAATGAATGAAATTAAGGAACAGATTGTTTAAAATATTTTTTAAATAAGAAAAGTTGTAGATTTATTATTATTAAAATATCAGGCGGTTTCGTGACGCTAGCGGTTAGATGCTAGTTTCTCACCGCTGGGGGTCTCGACATGGATTCTCAGTCGTTGACTCGCGAGTTGAAAGACCCGTGCAGAATGATCAATGTTCCATGTCCGGAAGGTTCTGTACGCATCTACACTTTTCCAGAAGCTTCGACTCCCAAAGCTTCTATATTACAAGAGTCTAGATTCACAAGCCGAGAAATTACTCACCATGAACAAGCAAGTAAATTTTGTCTAATGATTAATTGGCAGAAGACTGAATTTATGGTGGCATGTAAGAAAAATTTGATCGAGAATCAAAAAAGTGATTTTTGGGTATTTTAGTTTTTACAACCAATGAGAAAAAAATCTGCCTATACTGAGATTTGAACATGATCCCAACTTAATGCACTGGTTTACTAACCAGTTGTGCTACTTCAGCAATCCAAGAGTAGACAAATCTTTCTCTAATGAATGAGTTGGAGAAAATGCTTTTAACATCTCACGATACCGGTTTCAAAAGTATAATTTTACTTCCATCTACAGTCAAACTCCAACCAGTAAAATATGGGAGTAAAATTATACTTTTGAAACCAGCATAGTGAAGACATGCAACTTTATGAGGTAAGATGTTAAAGCATTTTCTCCAACTCATTCATTAATGTAAATGCCTCATAGTGTTACCTACCACTTTGATTAAATATTTCTCTATTTAAAATTCCCATGTACCCTTAATTATTAACTTCTATTCACATTACAACAGAGTTGCTACTAAGAAGAAGTGATGGAAAATTATCTGTGTCCTAACTACAAATGTAACATTGAAATTTATTACTCAGGGTTGCAGTTTGTATACAATAGTTAATATAAATAAAGCTAATATTTTCAAATCATCCCTGGTATATTCCATTTCCCTCAAATAATGGTAAATGTTATTTTTCCACCTCTTTCTTGGCCTTTTACTAAGCACTTTCCCTGCCACTCTTTCATTCCTTATTTGTATCACATTAAATTGTTTGTAAAAATATAGAATTTATTACGGGCTTTAAGAATATGAAAATGAATAGAAAGTACAGTGAAAACATTGTGGATAATGATGCTAAGAAATAACAGGATGCTTTTAAACTACATCCTGTCCCACCTTAAGGGCTGGTGTCTGGAAAAATATGCCAGTGTTATTAATTACTCTTTCAGACTGCAGATCCAACCTAACCTGTATAATTTTTTTCCTATTACCAAACACAAACTGCATGAAAATACTGTTGCTGCTTGCTTGGAGAAATTTGGTGCAATGTCTGAGAATGAGTGGTATGGTTGCTTTTAGAAGTGGTTTCAAAGGATTCGTGTATACATTGTGCTGGAAAGTATTTTAAAATGATGCAATAGGCATGATGGTTCATTATTGTATAGCCCAAAATTTATCTACAGACTCCTGTAAATCTTACCACAAAAGACAACCTTAAGACTTAATAACCTTATAGCATTACACTGGACCGGTGATTTCCTATTCGAGTCTCAGAGAAATTATGTAAGATGCATTATAATGGCAAGTGGGGGGTATCATTATGATCAAATAATTTTTTAAAATATTATATTAGGTTGTTTAGCATTCTGATGACAACCCATAGATGCCAACACCCAGAGACCCAAAGAGGGGACTTTTAACTCCAGAAATTTTATCAAAAGGAGTCATCATCCATCATTTTAAACATATATACATGCAACAGTTCTTTTTAAGTGAACATCAGTTTTCATGTATTCATTTTTGTTATGGCAGTTGCATCAACAACTCATGCAACCCCCCCCCCCCAGAATGAGTGGATAGCAGCACTGTCACTGGGTCCCTTGGAGCTAACCATGAAGAGCTTCTTCAGTTCCCTGGTCATTTTCACAAGCGCCAATTATGAAACGTTCATATGCTACTCCCATTACTTGATCTCTAGAGCCTCATTTAGCATAATTCAAGTCTCTGGTGGGGTCAGGATTTTTAAACTGGTCTAAACCTTGTGGTGGTACCATGACCATGGGATCAACTCAGCCTTTAACAGAAATAAGTACCATGCATATGTTCTGGAGTAAAGGTAGATGTCATGTAGGGCTGTATAAAAAAAGGCTGGAAACTATAACCACCTACCAACTCAAGGCTTCTGGCAAGATCACTTTACATTCACTTTTACCCGAGCCTCATTTGAGAAGGGAGCTTACACAAGTAGGTTAAGGATGCGGTATGGATAGGAAGATCATGAGTATACTTCTCTATTCCTTGCAATTCCTTCCATTCCCTCAACTGTATAAAGCACTGGCATTAAAGCAGCTCTTTTTGCAAATGGCATGATCATGTGAACATCATCACCATAACTAGCTAAATCCAAGGCATCAATGGAAACAGTTCTGAATCTATTAAAAAGGTGGGATGACAATAATTTGACTATTAATACTGAAATAACTACATTCCAAATTCTCATCCTGAACAAAACAAATCCAAAAATAAATCTGCAATACAAGAAAATAAGCTTAAGGCAAACAACACAAACTAACATTTCTTTATAATGTCAATTTACTAATTACAGCAAATAGCTCTGAAATAAACAAGAAGTATGTAAAAATCAGGTCCTCCAGTTAAAAACTGGTGGTACAAAATCAACTCCACTAAGAGCAATGCAAGCTCTAACACAATCCCCCTCAACAATAAGTTTGAAATTAAAAGAACAGGCACTAATTCAACATGAAAAAATGTTAAGTTTACCAAAAACAAAATGGGGGGATAAAGAGTTTTGGAGGTTCATCGATCCACCAGCAGGTAGAGTAAGAAGCATTGCTCCTGGAGACAGAACATTGGTTGTGTAACTATTGAATATGTAACCACTAAGGTTATAAAACTGGTCTGAATAGAAGACAGGATATGAGGTGAGGTGTAAAGAATTTTATTTCAAATATTTAATTAAACCTCATAGTGATATTTCCTATAATAGTTCAATACAGCAGACCTATTTGAAAACCCAACAAAGTTTCTTATAAAAAGTTAGAGAAATAAAAATTAGAAATAATTTTCCTAAATGAAAAGAAAATAAATTGATAAGAGGAAATTCTTTAACCTACCAACGAATTGCTGATAAATTGAACTTACAAGGGAACATCAACCATTGCATGCCGAAACCTGCCTTGAAATTCCTCTCAGAGAAGCATTGTGATGTACCAAGGGCGTGTCCAAAAAAATATCTGCCATTTTTAAGTGCAAGGCACAGAAATTGAAGCCAGAATCCAGTAGGGAGCCCACTGTATGGAGCAGATGTACATCCCAGCATGAGATAAGCAGAGAGTAGAGTGATGCAGGATGCAGCGCAGACGACATGTATTGAGGGTTTTCCAATCTACCAATACAGGTATTGTATTACTTTCCTATAGTTTAAATGATAGATCTTGCACTTGATTTTCTTGTCTTGCAGTTAAAAACAGCAGATAATTTTTTGAATACGGCCTTGTACATCACAACACTTCTCTGTAAAAAATTTCAAAGTAGGTTTCAGCATGCAATAGTTGACAGTACCCTTGTTTGAAGAACCAAATCACAAAATTTGAAACATCCAAACATATATTAAAAATTTAGCATTAGAAGTTATTAACAAGTACCCACCAGTAGAATGATTCCACACATATACAGATTGATCAACAATTAACACGAGTTCAGGATCAGGAGTAACTTGTACAATATTTTCATTCAATCAACCAGTTGGATATCACACAATTTTTTTGCCAAAATAACGACTGTACATTTCTCGCTTAAACAACTTTTATGTAGGACAGATAAATTCCAAAAGTTGTTATTTCTATCAGACTCTAAAGCAGCAGTTTATGCAATAAATTCAAATAAAAATGTGTCCAAAAATATTAAAGACTGTCATCAAATGATCTAACGACTTCAAAAGTTACAGAAAATATACTATTGCAATGGGTACCAGCATCTGAAGTAAATTGTAGAAATGACAATTCGGCTGAAATACATCTACGGATCATGGCTGCAAACAAATGCTTTTTTGGACTCAGGAAAATGTTTAGATCTCAGTTTATATCTAGAAAGACAAAAATACTCATGTATAAAGTTCTCCTTAGACCAGTGTTAACTTACGCATCAGAAACTTGGACCATGTTGAAATCTGATGAGGAATTATTAGGGCGTTTTGAAAGGAAGATACTGAGATCCATTTTTCGTGCCGTGAAAGAAAATAATGCATGGAGAAAGAGATACAATAATGAATTGTATAAATTGTACAATCAGCCAGATATTCTGAATTTTGTTAAAGTTAATAGATTGGCATGGGCTGGACACATTATTCGCATGGACAACAAAAGGATTACAAAAAGAATTTACAATGAACAACCATTATTGGCCAGAAAAGTTGGAAAACCTAAATTAAGATGGGAGGATGGTATAATTCAAGACATTAAAATTTTAAAAATAAAAAACTGGAAGAATGAAGCGCAGAACAGGGAAGTCTGGCATAAGCTTCTGAAGGTGGCCAAGGCCCACATGGGGCTGTCGAGCCAATTATGATGATGATGATGAATGGGTACCAGCACATCAGCACATAGTGGAATTGCAGGCAATGAGACTGCTGATCTTCTTGCAAAGAAAGGCTCTATAAATTATTCCCATGTAATATTACTTACTTACTCTTACTCACTGGCACTATCGAACCCGTAGGTTCATGGCCGCACGGACATAAGCTCTCCATACATCCCTATCCTGAGCTAATGCTTTCCAATCATTCCCTGTATAATCTACTTCCCTCAAATCATAGTTAATGTTATTCTCCCACCTCATTCTTGGTCTACCAACTGGGCGTTTTCCCTCTGGCTTTCCTACAAGAAGCTTCCATGCAAGTCTTTCATTTCCCATACGTGCAACATGTCCTGCCCCATGTAATATTACAATTGAACTATTAATGGAAAAATCACTATGAGGTTTAATTTAAGATGTCATGATCAATGTTCTGTCGTCCAATAGAAATGCTTCTTACTCCATCAGTTGGTGGACTGATGAACCTCCGAAGCAAATCAAATTCCCGGTAAGTTCATTGGTCCACCAACATATTGAGTAAGAAGCAGTTCTCCTCAATGACAGAACATCAGTCACGAAATTACTGATGGTGAAACTGCCTACGTTTTGAAACAGGTATAATTAGAAGACTGGATGAGACAAGGTGTAAAGAATTTTATTTAAATCATAATATTACAAACCTATCTTTCTCTGAAATCTGTAAAAGTAATAAATAAATAAATATCCTCAACTCGTGTCCAACTCAGGGTCGGGTTGAGGCCTGAGATGAGATGATATTTATAGAGGTCTGTGAATGACAAGGATGGTGACCGATTACTCCTGATGCACTGCCGCAGGGGCAGATGAATAAAATGAAATGGATGAGTATGGAGAAATTGTGGAATGAAATTTGTGACAGGGAAAACAGGAGAAACCCTGAGAAAAACCTTCCCAAGCTCCATTTTGTCCACCACAAAACCCACATGGAATGACCGAGACTTGATCTCAGGACCCCAGCAGTGAGAGGCAAGCATCTAGCCGCTTAAGCCACAGACCCGCATTTTAAAAGTAATAAATATAAAGGACACATGCAAGATCTACAGAACAAAGCTAAAGATAAGAAAAAGAAACCAGAAATTATTCCTCAAATGCTACTTGAAAATGCTTTAGCAGAATTCAGATTTATCATCAAACATGACTATTTAGCATAATATTTCAATAAAACCAACTCAAATTGCCCTCTATGTAACAACGGTGAAGAACATCTTCAAACTTGTCAAGTGTTATACTCAGACCAACAGATCTGTGCCCCTACAGTGCTGACATTGCTCTTAAAAAAGTACATGTTTATAGTCACACCATTTCATTGCACTCTCCTCCCCCTACATAAAACAGCAGCCTCAGGTAACTTATCGAGTAGGGATGTTGCCAAACTTCCCCCAGCGTCATGGCTCTTGAATATTGAATAATGCAAGGTTGGAGTTGAGTTGACAACACTGGAGTGCAAAAGAGAGATAGGAATGCAGGGAGGGAAATGATTTGCCAAGGCAGAAAAGGAAGTAGGCTTTAGTTCGCATATCTTACCGGGGCACAGATCCATTGGACAGACAATATCTGCTGAATCTATCATAGAAAAATACTGAACTGCAAACGAGCTAATTGCTTCCTTGCCAAATGCCAAGCATTATACAACAGATTAATATCAACCCCATAAATTTTAAGACCATTTCCAAAAGTGCTTAAACTAATATGTTTTCATTTTAATTTTCCTACAAGTCAGTGCTTTTGGAATGCACGTAGCCTGACACATGTAACATATCAAGAGAGTCTTGGAAACAATTTGGCATAGGAGTGGATGATGAATGAACTTGTGACAAGATGAAATACTCTTGGATATTTTGTTAAATTATCCAAGAATTGTTAGATGTTTCTCATTATCATTCTAGATTATCATATGTAGAATTTAGCAACAGAGTTTTAAGTGTAAAAATTTACTTGTACTATCTTAAAATGCAAAATAATTATCATGTCACACAAAAATATCACCTACAAGCCACTATTAATTATCCCTTTTGGTGCTAGATGTGGATATCCTCGCATACTTACGGTCACTGGTAGTTGCCAGTGATCTGAAGGACTAGTAATATTGTAAAATGTCTGACTTTTTTTTGCTTCAAAGTACAGTAAAACCTGTCTTAGCCGGAACCTTTATGAGAAGGAAACCTGTAGAGACGGAAAAAATCTCCAGAACGATATGATTTTATATGCAACATCGGTCTGTATAAGTTGGAAACCTTCATAACGCAGAAATGGAATGGTTTTTGAAGTACCAATAGTTAATTTTTACCTCAATAAGACGGAAAATCATTCTTAAGCCCGTTCAAATTACAGTATTATTGACCACACATGAAAATTCTGCATATGACGCTTTCTGCATTATATTGTTTTATCCTCTTGTGTTGCGGATATACCCTTGCTTATGTGTGACAGTGGGGAATCCCTCGCCTTTCCTTGCCTGCTTACATTACCTGCGAGGGAGTTGGGAAACTCTTCAGTCTTCCTGTAGTTGAGTTCCTTCTCGCTTTTGTGTTATAAAGTTGTTTTGTATTGCCATGCAAACTGAGCTGTGTTACATACACTATTTTGTCTGTATTTCAGTCAATACATTATGTCTTTAAAGCGTGCATGTAAAATCCTTACACTGCGTGAGAAAATTCAAGCTTGTAATTTGGGAACCCTTGATAAGAAGGAAAACTGCCAAGACAGAAAAATATTTAAGGAACCGTCATGTTCCTTCATAGACAGGTTTTACTGTACATGGCTCTGAATTTTTGTAAATTAATAAAGAAGTATAGTGAATTATAATCTGAAATGTTATGAGTCACGTATTTTGACTCGCCTCATATCTTTTGCAGACTATAGTTTCATCACATTTATGCGACATTGTCGATGCATCATCAAGAGTTATGATACATCAACAATGTTGCATTAATGCGATGAAGCTATAGTCTACAGAAAAAAAAATGTGAGGTGAGTCAAAATACATAACTCATAACAAAATTAAAAGAAACCTCATAGTGTTATTTCCTACAAATATTAAATCATAATTTGAAATTTATGGAGTAAAATGCTCATATGTAACAGAACCGATTAAAGAAAGCATTTGTTTTGTATAGTGTATAGCTCCATAAATAAATATAACTAAATATACACGGTGATTACAAATGATTGGAGCGATTTCATGATTTTATTGTAGCGATCTTATTTGACATATCTTCACAGAACTTTAAAGTTATGTATAAAAACTCATAAGGTTTTTTTTTGTTTTCTCTCGCAGCCGTGTTTCAGCTTTAAACCGAGAGAGCGCAGCAGTTATCAAAGATGGCGACAGGCGAGGAGAAAGCATATGCTGTGCTTGAATTTCATTCAACTCAATCTGTGATAACTGTGCAACGACACTTCAGAACGAAGTTCGAGAAAGATGCACCGAGTGCCAACTCCATTCGGCGATGGTATGCGCAATTTAAAGCTACAGGATGCCTCTGTAAAAGGAAATCAACGGGTCGTCCTTCAGTGAGTGAAGAAAAGGTTGAGAGTGTGCGGATGAGTTTCACACGTAGCCCACAGAAATCAACACGAAAAGCGAGGCAGAGAGCTGAACATTCCACAACCGACCGTTTGGAAGATCTTGCGGAAAAGATTGAAGCATAAACCTTACCACTTGCAATTTCTACAAGCCCTTACGCCCATTGACAAAGTGAGTCGGTTTGAATTTTGTACACAAATGCAGCAGTTTATGGATGAGGATGGTTTTTGTGAGAAACTTGTCTTCAGTGACGAAGCAACATTCTTTGTGAATGGCAAAGTGAACAAACACAATGTGCGAATCTGGGGCACAGAAAATCCCCGCGTTATTGTGCAGCACATTCGCGACTCCCCAAAAGTTAGTGTGTTCTGTGTGCGGTTTCTCAGTTCAAAGTTTATGGCCCTTTTTTCTTCTGCGAGCAGAACGTTACAGGACACGTGTACCTGGACATGCTGGAAAATTGGCTCATGCCGCAGCTGACGACCGACAGTGAGACCTTCATCTACCAGCAGGATGGTGCTCCACCACACTTCCATCACGATGTTCGTGAATTTTTAAACATGAGATTGCCAAACCGATGGATCGGTCGCGCAGTGGAGAGAATGATCAGAAATTGTTGTCATGGCCTCCACACTCCCCCGATTTGACGCCGTGCGATTTTTTTGTTTTGGGGGTATGTGAAAGATTCAGTGTTTGTGCCTCCTTTACCAGTAGACTTACCAGAACTGCGAGCTCGCCATAATCAATGCCTTTTTGAACAAATTAATAGGGACATGTTACGTCGAGTATGGGACGAACTTGATTACAGACTTGATATCTGCAGAATCACCAAGGGGGAGCATATGGAGCACCTGTAACATCTCAAAAAAAACCTGGGAAGTTGCTCTATGTATCTGTAAAAGTTCGTGAAAATATGTCGAATACTACAGCTACCATAAAATCATGAAATCGCTCCAATCATTTGTAATCACCCTGTACAATTAGTGGATGGAAAATATGTTTTCATACTTTCATGTTAAATAATTTTAAAATAAATATTATGATTAAAAATTATTGTAATGTATGTATATTCACCAAGTACAAAACAATATTAAGCAATTAATCTAGATTGAATCAGACTATTAATTCAAATAAATATTCTGAAAACTAGCAAAATACAATAACAAATATGGTCTTACCCGTACCTATACTTGCTGAAGAAGACATAACTCAACTTTTTTTAGCTTAATAACTGAATATAAAAAATATTAAATTAATATTAAGAAGTTAAAGCCATTACTATAATTGAAATAAGTAAATTAATATACACAACTAAACTATTGTAAACAACAGTAAAGAGAAAAAATTATGCCTGAACCAGGAATTGAATCCTGAACCTTCAGCTTTATTATACTGATGTTCAGATCACTGAGCCATTCAGGCATTCAATGTGTATTTGTGAATGATCATTCAATGCTTTGGATGGGAAGGAAGCCTGAATGGCTCAGTGGTCTGAGCATCAGTACGTAAAGCTGAAGATACAGGATTCAATTCCCAGTTCAGGCATATTTTTTTCTTTACCACTGATTATAATATATAATTATATTAATGTTATTCTATTCTACAGTGGGTAGGTCCTCTACTGCAATCATAGCATTTTCATGAAATGCTTTGCAGCTTTACTAGGGAATTATAGATGTGGTAGCTTCCCATTGCTTTCTGTTCGGGGACCTTTTGGGCCTCAAAGCTTCCTGACATTTGTCTTATAGGTGAGAATAGAACCCAAAAAACCTCACCTAGGAAGCTTGTCCTGACTGGGAATCAAACTAGGGCCCGCAGCATGCTACCTCGAGACCACAGCAGTGGAGATATGAATGCTAATGCTTTCTTAACACCAAAATTAACACTGATACTAACAAGTAAACTGTCAACGATTGTATGCAGAAACCTACCTTAAAATTTTTCCCAGAGAAGTGTTGTGATGTATCAAGGCCATGTCCAAAAAATTATCTACCAAATTTTAACTGCAAGGCACACAAATCAAAACCAGAATCCAGCAATGGCAACCCACTGTATGGGGCAGATGTACATCCCTGCATGAGTTAAAAGAGCGGGTTGGAGTGTGGTGGGTCATGACATGGACAGCAGATAGTGAAGATTACCCAGATACAAGAGTTGTATTATTTGCCTATAGTTTAAATGGGAGATTTGGTGCTGGATTTTAGTGCCTTGCAGTTAAAAATGGCAGATAATTTTTTTGAACATGGCCTTTTTACATTACAATGCTTCTCTCTCGAAGAAATTTCAAGGTAGGTTTCGGCATACAATGGATGAGAGTTTCCTTGTAAGTAAAATAAATTGAATATCAATCACAAAATTTAGCCTAATGGGGAAATACATTTTAAGGGATTGTAAAGTGAAGAAATATTTGCTTCTTGCATTAATAACAAAACACTTTCTTTTGCACATATATAAAGTAAAGTGATCCCACAACAGACCTGGAGGCCCTTGGGGTAGTAGGAGGTTAAGGCTCCCACTTTTTCTAGACAATCGGCACTTCATGTCAGCCCTGCGTGACGGCCGCCTTTACCCCAGAACAAGCGTCTGGTACTCATTTCCGTTAGAGGCTGAGTCGACCCCAGGGCCATAGTGCCGCCAGAGGGTTTGGGCCAGAAAGTGAAGTGATCCCACAACAGGCCTCAGGAGACCCTTGGGGTAGTAGGAGGTTAAGGCTCCCACTTTTTCTAGACAATCGGCACTTTATGTCAGCCCTGCGTGACGGCCGCCTTTACCCCAGAACAAGCGTCTGGTACTCATTTCCGTTAGAGGCTGAGTCGACCCCAGGGGCATAGTGCCGCCAGAGGGTTTGGGCCAGAAAGTAAAGTGATCCCACAACAGGCCTCAGGAGACCCTTGCGGTAGTAGGAGGTTAAGGCTCCCACTTTTTCTAGACAATTGGCACTTTATGTCAGCCGGGTTGTCAGCCCTGCGTGACGGCCGCCTTTACCCCAGAACAAGCGTCTGGTACTCATTTCCGTTAGAGGCTGAGTCGACCCCAGGGCCATAGTGCTGCCAGAGGGTTTGGGTCAGTTTAAAAATCCTGACCCCAATGGGACTTGAACCCTCGACCCTCCGGCTTGTAGCTCAGTGCCTTAACCACTACGCTACGGTGTGCCAAAAAAATGTATAATGTTATGGCGGTTCCTACAATATTGTATGGATGTGAAACTTGGGCTCCAGTGAAAAGACAGAAGGATAGAATACACACGGCAGAGATGCGGTTCCTAAGACAAGTAAAAGGATGTACAAGACTTGATAGAATAAGAAATGAGGATATAAGAGAAGAATTGAAAGTACAGCCTTTATTGGATAAAGTCACGAATTACAGACAGAAATGGATTGATCACATGGATGGAATGAGTAAGGAGAGATATCCATTGTTAGCAAGAAATTATCAAGCAAGAGGAAGGCGTGATGTTGGAAGACCTAGAAGACGTTGGGCTGATGCATTATGAAGTCGGAACGGGCAATTGCCTAATCCCTGGAGTGATGATGATGACATTTTATATGCAACCTTTTTTCACATCTTACCTTCCTCTGCTGTGGGAATTGGCACGCTACACACTGGATGGATTTCTCAACCAAAGTCTAAACCACAACCACGGTTTTCTGATTTTTATTCTTTCTATAACAACCAGAAAGACTGAAAATCTACAGCTGTTAACACATTGGTGACGGGCCACGGAGATCTCCATGTTTAAATGGCCAGCGCTAGACGACGGGCCACGGAGATTTCCGTGTTTATGTTTTCTATGGTTTTCCAGCCTCTTCGCTTTTGAAGGAGCGTGCAATTTTGTTTTTTCTCATTGTGAAATAAACTATAGTTGTTTTTGTACCCCTCTCTTCTCTTTTATGAAATTGCCAACTTTACAGAAAGAGTTGTTTATAATTTTAAGACAGATGGCTGGTGAAATATGGAATTTTAGTGCCGATAGTTAGGCGATTACGGGATAAGTATGTAACCTGTAAATATATGTTGCAGAGGGGAAAAATTAGAAGAAACACTATTTTGCGTTCTGGAGTCGAATTTATATCTGTGGCATCATGTGTACCAGAATAATTATTATAAGTGTGGCTAAAGCTAAAAATTTGCTCGAAAGAAAGACTAGAGTTTCTGAAGCAATAAAGATTAACAGAGGGCTTCCAAAATCATTTGTGGAAGCAGGAAATAAACTCAAACCAAGAGAATGTGTATTTTGTAGTAAGGGGGACTTTTGCTACAAACATCGAAAGATAAAAGAACGTAAGAATGGGTTAGCACATTGCATCAGGCAACACGAGAATGGGAGGGGTAAAGTTGTAAAAATGCCCTATTGAATACTTCAAAATAACAAGTATGTGAAGGGTGTAGACAGGGCTGACCAGTACCTATCATATTACTCCATCCTTAGAAAAACAGTGAAATGAAGCAAGAAAGTTGTATTGTGGCCTGTGAATTGTGCACTCTAATGCTTTTTTGGGTCTATAAATTTCAAAAATCCTAACAACAATATGTCAAACAGAAGTTTTTTGCTTGAAACAGCCTCTTGTTTGGCAGTCGTAAAATTAGGAACAGATGACAGGAAAGAGGAGGGAAGACGGAGTGAAAAGGACACCATGTCAAGACCCACCAAGAAGGCTGAGACATATAGAAACATAAATTAACACCAACTGTGTCTGAAAAAAAAAAAACCTTCCAAACCTTGCCACGTTTTTAGTGAACACAAGAAAAGAAACTCGCTCTTTTGCCCTGTGCCTTTAAATAAAGGGAAATGTTTATAACGCTATCAAACCCTCAATTTCTACTAGAAGGTCTGATGAGAACACTAATAAAGATTTACTTATGCAATATTGTTATTGACTGTAAATATATTGATGTAAAAATCACACTGTGCTAGCGAGGTTTAAAATTTAAAAGTCCACGCTACTGACAGAAATGTCCGGTCCAGCAGCGGTGGATGGAACACACAGCAGTCGGTCACCAATGTGTTAATTACAAAAACTAATGTCTGAATCATGTCTATGGACTCATAACAATTTCTGTGAATTTTCAGTCATTTTTATAGGTGTTATGGAAACAAAATAAAAAATTGAAAAAACCGGGGGTTGTGGTTTACATTTTGGTTGGGAAATCCACCCACTGCCTTTTTAAATTCCCTTGCAGTAACTAGACACCACACAGGACTATTCATAGTGCAATTACTTTCCTTTTAATTATATTATTTTTGGTCTGGACATCTTACCTCAATATTAATGTTGATTTGTTCTTGGACATGTTTCAAAACAATTCTGTTTTATCTTCAGCTTTCCCAGACTCAGCTGAAGATAAAACAGAATTGTTTTGAAACATGTCCAAGAACAAATCAACATTAATATTGAGGTAAGATGTCCAGACCAAAAATAATATAATTAAAATAACCTCAAAATATAACTTCCTAAAATTAAATATTACTTTCCTTTTACTTGTACCATTCTACACTTATGTCCATAAATACAGCACTTAATTATTTTATAATAAATTAACAAAATACCAGCATTGTCATTTTCTTCCCACCATTGTTTTCCAAATATAACAGACAAGCATTTAATCTGCAGTAATTTGGGGATTGCATCAGCTATAATTTCATCACTAATCTGAGCCACAAATCATCACTATCGCTTTCAGAAAATAATTCATCTAAATCAACATTCACCAAAGTACTCAATTTAGGTGATCACTTTTCTTTTTTCCATTCATTAGCCTTATTCGATCGTAAGTCGTCATCATGGTGATCCGTCTGGCTTTTCCTTTTATCAGGCTTGAAAGCAATTGAATGCCCCACCAACTAGTTGCTAGCAAGGAGGTGGTAAGTCCAGCGATGGGGTTGCCATCTTTAAGCATCTGGACCTGCTTCAATACTGCATTTACTCAGTATTAGTTGGAATGGTTATACCGCCATGACTTGGTCCCCAGAGCCTGTTAGAGCTTGTGAGATGAGATTCATGCACCGAACAGCTGGCTACACCAAATGGGATCGAAAGAAAAATGCAGAAATCCTTCAAGAACTTAATGTGTCACCAATACTGGACTACATCTCCAGATATCAGCTAAACTGGAAGGAACATGTCTCAAGAATGGCTAGATCCAGGATCCCCAAGGCAATAATGAACTACTGTCCAAATGGGAAACAGTCACTTGGTCGACATATGAAAAGATGGCATGAAAACTGCTTTCTCAGGCTGTAACAGTTCTTCTAGGACTAATACCTGGCAGGATGATGATGTTATCACTTACCAAAATGGCTCACAAAGGAATTTAACGACTTCCAATAATTTGACAACAGAAGCATTGAAAATACTTTAAAATTGGTAGAAGAATTAAGTAACATATCAATAGAGCCTAATGGTAAATTGGTTTCCTTCGATGTTGTTTCTTATTTCCAAGTATCCCAACAGAAAAAAATGTTAAATATTTTGAAAAAAATGACTAATTTCCCTGAAATTGAAAACAGAAGAAAAATAGAAGAGTACATAAATGTAACAAAACTTTGTATTGACAACTCGCTTTTCACTTTCAATGGAAAATTTTATAAATAGATTTCCGGTGGCAATCCACTGTCGCCATTTTTGGCTAATTTGTTTAGGGGCTATCTAGAATGTTACATCACCAATGCTTATCCATGGATATTTAAATGTTGGTACAGATATGTTCATGATATTTTCTCAGTAATAAATTCAAAATATACAGAAGATGCATTGAAATGACTTAACCTACAAGACGAATCTACAAATTATTATGGAATTTGGAGAAAAATAATCAAATCCCATTTTTGGACCTGAATATAATTAGGAATGAACATCAACAAAAGATTGAATTCAGTACACACAGGAAAGATACCCATACAGATAATTACATTAAATCTTCAGGTTTTAATCATATTGCTCATAAACATGCAATATTCAACAGTTTAATATACAGATTAACAAACATTCCATTAAGTGAAGGACATTTTAAGAATGAATACAATCACAGTTTAAACATAGCAATGTTAATTGGTTTTAGAAAGAAGATAATAAATATGTTAGAGGTTCAAACAAGAAAAAAGACTTAAATCTGGAATTTATGAAATTAGTTGCAATGACTGCAAGAAAGTTATATATAGGAAAAACTGAAAGGAATGTAGAAACTCGTACAAAAGAACACTATAGAAGTATTAAAAATGGTGAAATTGAAAAATCGGCAATTGCAGCTCATAGTTTACTAGAGAATCACAATATTGGAAGGGAAACAAAACTTTTAAAACATTTAGAGAAACCTTTGGAATTAACAATTTGGGAAGATATACATTCAGATGAATAAATATAAAGCCATGAATTTTGATATTGCTATGATATGAGAATAATTTGATCTCCAAGTTCATAAAATTGACACCAGATGGCAGTTCAGAAGATGGTGCTAACGGCAAAATTTCAACAGTTGGAGTTTGACTGAAGATGGAAGTAAAACTATAATTTTGAAACCAGTATCATGAAGACACAAAACTTTTATAAGGTGAGATGTTAAAACATTATCTCCATCTCATTCATTAATTCTTAAATAACTGAAATTTTGCCATTGCATACATATGTTGAAGTACAGTTTTCTCATGTTCTGCAATAAGAAAGTGAAATTATAATTACGATTACTTATTAATTTTAAAAATGTGCTCTAGAAATTGTATTGTTGTACCCGTAATATTGTGAATGTAGGATATAATTTAATTAAAATATATATAGACCTATTTCTTAACAAGATTACCAAGAGCAGCATTAAACTACAAGCCAAGAGGTTCAAGGAATGTAGAAAGGCCAGTGAAAAGATGGATAGAACAACTGTGAGGCAGAACAGGTAATTTTTGCATAGCCCGTGAAGTGAAGAAGAAGATTATATATATTTCTATATAAGCTGTTGGTGAAAATGTGGTTTTTGAATGATTATTTTACTGGCAAAATATATTGTAAAATGATTTCATTCACCACACACTTCATTCAACAAGATCTGATGTTATTGTGAAAAGAAAAATTAATGTTTGAACCAGGAATTGAAATGTGGACCTCTCGTATTCCGTACGAGCATGCAAGACCACTACACTATTCGAGACATGGTATAAACATTAACAATTCTTTCCACGTACACAAATCTATAATTCTCGTTTCGTCCGCTGCCAGATAGATGTCACTACCAATGTCAATGACAATTAATTTTTCTTTTCACAATATGATTATAATATGATCCATTATTGGAACTGTGTTAAAATAACAGTATTGGAAAGTATTAAATAAGATTTGATGTATCTGCAAAAAAACTTTCAAGCTAACCATTTCATGCTTTAAAATCATTACTACACAGTTTATGAACATCTCTCTTCGATATATGTCCCGTAATATAGCTCAGTGGTTAAGGCAAGATGCCTTGGCGCATAGCTACAGGATTTGCACTGCCTCGAGCCTCCATGGGGGAAGAAATTTTCTCATGAAATTTCAGCCAGTATGGGACTGGTGTCCACCCAGCATCATGATGAGTTTAGGTAAGCTAAAAAAGCAGCTCCAGGTTGAGAAAACCAGCTATAATTGCTGGGGGACCTGACATGCTGACCCACATGTCACCCCTACACTGGCTGAATAATTATCTACCTCTGTAATTAAAGCATGTGGATGTAAGACCCACAGCTGGCTGTAGGCCAAGGGCCTGCTAGGCCTGTCATACCATGGATTTGTTTTCTCTTGTATATTCTTGAACCATTGGCCCCTATAATAATTGGTAATTTTTTTGCTCTAGCTGCAACAAACCATTCTTACAGTACATTTGATATGTTTCCATTTCTGCTTTGCAGTAACTATTTTTTAATTCACCCATTACTGCAATCCTAGCACTCAACATTTCTTTAAGAAAAAATATACACACACACACACACACACACTTGATTATTTTCCTTGTTCTTTTAAGCTATCTGCCTCGGATACTAGGAGAATTGTTATGAGGAAAGAAAAATTAATGGTTACATCAGATGCCTGGGTAGTGTAATGGTTAGATATTAGATGTCTCAGGTTCAAGCATTAATTTTTCTTTCAGAAATAATAATTGTTCATCATTTTAAATGTAAAAAATTTAATTACAACATAAAAATATAAAAGCTTTACTGCTATAATAGTTGTGTAAATTCTCATTAAAAGTCTTCTTGAATCAGAAACCATCAGATGTCATTGGACGATAAGAGAACTGACACGAGGAAAGAAAAAACGTTTGCATTGGATGTTGGGTAATGTAATGGTTAGAAAGCTAGTATATAGAGGTTGGGTTCAAATCTTGGTTGAGGCATTTAATTTTTCTTTTCAAAATAATATTTTTTTATAATCTTTAACTGATAATTCACCCTTTCCACTCACCTCACTCTATTTCATTTTACTGTTTAAATCAACAAAAACTCTCCTAAGAAAGTTAAATGAAAGTCAAATAAAAACTCGCCTCTTTGAAGTCATAGAACTCAAATCCTGTACAGAATTGTGAAAACTAATCTACATTCAAAGGCTAAAAAAAAAACTGTAAAATTCCTTGATTGCATTTGTATCTGTCACAGCCCACACCATCTACTTGCTTCTTCATAAAAGAGAAGAATTTGGAACAGCTTCTCTCATTACGATCTGCTTTAAAGAAGAGAAATCACACCTATCACCTAGGCCATTGGACATCAGTTGTGAACGTAATACAGCATTGAGAATGTCACAAATGAAGTGAAGAAACTCGAGTCTGCATGGGGGTTAAGAAGTATGAGGTGAGTCAAGAAACAACTAAACAATATTAAAATAAACCTCATAGTGTTATTTCCTACCTACATAACTCAATCTTCTTGTGTCTAATCATTGGCACTTCAGAAGGAAAAGCTGGATTCAATGGAAAGTCTAGAATTGTGTTTTGTTCTAAAACTATGTTCTTGCAACCCATCAATAAAATTTTGAGCCATTACAAGAGTTTGTTTGCAATAGGAAAACTCCATAAATTCAGAAATTGAACAATTTTGTGATTCCACAATCAGTACATTTTGTAATAATGTACTGGCCACCAATATCTTGGATATATGGTGGCCAGAGATAACAAATAAAGAACTTCGGAGAAGAACAAATCAAAATGAAATTTGTAAAGAAATCAAATTTAGAAAATGGAAATGGGTTGGTCATGTGTCAAGGATAGAGGATGACAACATCACAAAAATGGTATTTGATTTGAACTCCAAGGATTGAGAATGCAAAGAGGAAGACCGAGGGCAACATGGAGTAATACCATCAGGGATGAAACTGAACAGCCAGGGATGAGTTGGAATGAAAATAAGGCATTGGCAAACAACAGAGTGCATTGGCGAGCATTTATCAAGGCCCTATGCTTCCCAGTGGAGTGACCTGGACTACTACTAATGGCCACCAAGATTTGAAATCAAGAACTTAAGATTAAATTAAAATTCTTCATACCTCACCTCATATTCAGTCATCTAAGTAGACCGTGGTTTCAAAGCCTTGGTTGCTTCATCTTCAGCACTTTCTCGTCAACTGATGTTATATCGATCAGAAGAACTACAGTAGTTCTTCTGATCAATATAATATCTTTATATATTAAATTTGGGAATTTTTAACATTATGAGGTTCAATTAATAAGAATTAAATGAATCGTGATTTCTTCTTACCTCATACTACTATGTTTTTTTAAACACAGCACTGTAGTATCGGCGACCCATTGTTTTCAAGAAAACAGCTGATGATGACGACAATGGGTCGCCGATACTGCAGGGCTTTGTTTAAAAAAACAGAAGTATGAGGTAAGAAGAAATCACGATTCATTTAATTATCAATATAATATCATTCGACGAGAAAGTACTGTGTAGTTCTTCTATACATAACATCAGTCGACGAGAAAGCACTGAAGATAAAACAGCTGTCTACTTAGAAGACTGGATATGAGGTGAGGTATGAAGGATTTTAATTTAATCTTAAATTAAACCTCATAGTAATTTTTTTCTTATAAAAGTTCAATCAAGAACTTCTTTCTGGACCATGCATACCATAAAATCACTTTTAGAGCTATAAGAGATAATTAGCTCTATATATTCCAGTGGTAAGTACACACAAACTTTTTTCTTACAGTTCTCTTCACAACACTGAATCTCTGTAAAGGCAGATGGCTGTGCCTCCTGATGGGAAAACATTGATGGATTGAATTGAATCTTCCTTTTGTTACCAGTACCTTCATGAGCCAGATGACATTAAAGATTTTTATTGTAGCCGGCACAACCATCAGAGAAAAGACAGAAATGCATAATGCTTGTGCTAACATATTTATTGATGTAACTGAGGATGAATAAACAAACTTCATTGGGATTCATAATTAAATATGGGAAATAACATTATGAGGTTCTTAATTCGTAAATGAATGAGTCAATTTTTAACATCTTACCTCATATTTTATGTTTCTTCAAACATAGGAACTAGTTTCCATGTTTGAAGAAACATAAAATATGAGGTAAGATGTTAAAAATTGACTCATTAATTTACAAACTTCATTGGGAATCCATTTAGCTGTTGTTTTATCATTTTATTTTTTAAATTATGGACTTTGAAAACATTGTAATTAAGCTGGCTCAAATAAAATGTATTTTGAATGGGGAAAACTGGAAGCATCAGGTTTTGCATGTAATAAATGCAGATTCTGACATTGTCTTCACGTTCTCTGCACATCCTTTTCATGTAATCCATTTTCTTGTAAAAATTTTTGGCGCTTCTTCTGCGATCTATCTGCTCTGCTACTGTTGTCACATGCTTAGCATTGTCATTTAGGCTGGGACATTTTATTTCCTCTTTTAATTGTTTGCAGGTACAACGTATATATTCATAGTTAATATGTGAAATAACATTATGATGTTCTAAATTCGTAAATTAATAAGTCATTTTTTTACCATCTTATCTGATATTTCATGTTTCTTTAAACATGGGAACTAGTTTTCAAGAGAAGGATCTCTCTCATTTTCAATTGACATTATGACTACCAGATTTTCATTGGAATCTCCATCAATAACGTTGCCATCTGGTGTTGATTTGATGAACTTTGAGATGAGGTCACGTTCATCGGGAATCTAAAAATTCATGGATCTAAATTTGTTCTTCTGAATGTATATCTTCTCTCAAATTGTCAATTCTAAAGGTTTTTCCAAATGTTTTAGAAGTTGGGCTTCTTTTTCAATTTTATGATTCTCCAATAAACTATGTGCTAGAATAGCTGATTTTTCAATTTCACCATTTTTGATATTTCTAAAGAGTTCCTTGGTGTGAATGTCCAAATTCCTTTTTGTTTTTCGTATGTATACTTTTATTGCAGTCCTTACAATTAATTTGATAAATTACAGATTTTTTGCTATGTGGGGTGTTCAATTTCTTATTTGTTATTAATAGATTACCAAGGCTAAATTTATCTATCGGTGCCAATGTAATATTGAATTTCTTGAAATTTTTTTAAAATTTGTTATGTATTTCAGGATGATAAGTAATTTTCTTAAATTCTTTTCCTTTCTTTGAATCAGATTGCAGGGTAGTGTATTTTTTTAAATCTTTTTTGTTGTCTGAATTTCTTTAATTTATTTATAATTATTTCTTTTCCAAAACCATTTAAATTGGCTATGTTCAAAATGTGATTGTATCCTTTCTTAAAATCTTCTTCATTTATTGGAACATTTAATAATCTATATATCAAGCTGTTGAAAATTGCATGTTTATGCGCAATATGATTGAAACCTGAAGATTTTGTATAATTGTCTGTATGAGTATCCTTCCTATATATATTGAATTCAATTTTTCCTTGTAGTTCATTTCTTATTAAGTAAAGGTCCAAAAATGGGATTCGTTTATCCTTTTCCAATTCCATAGTAAATTTTACAGTTCCATCTTGAAGGTGAGTAATTTCAATGCATCTTCAATATATTTAGAATTTATCACAGAGAAAATATCATCCACACATCTGCACCAACATTTGAACATCCAGGGATAAGCATTGGTGATGTGACACTCTAAATAACCCATAAATAAATTTGCCAAAAATGATGAAAGTGGGTTACCCATAGCCAGACCTGAGATTTGTTTGTAAAATTTTCCATTGAAGGTGAAAACGTTTTGTCAATGCAAAGTTTAGTAAGATTTAAATATTCTTCTATTATTTCTCTTTTTAGTTTTAAGAAATTTAGCCATTTTTCTAAAATAGTTAACATCTTCTCAATTGGGATGCTCGGAAATAAAGAAATGACGTCGAAAGAAACCAATCTGTCATTACAATCCAATGATACATTATTTAGTTCTTTTACTAATTCAATAGAATTTTCAATGCTTTTGTTGTCGAAAATTGGTAATTCTTTAAATTTGTTGGTAAGCCATTTTGCTAAAATATATCATGGTGAGCCAATATTATTAGTAATGAGTCTCATCTTTTACCCCTCCTTGTGTATTTTTGGAAATCCATACAGTTTTGGATTTTGTGGGTTTGGAAAAAGATGAGACCCATTACTAATAATATTGGCTGACCATGTTATATTTTAGCAAAATGGCTTACCAACAAATTTAAAGAATTACCAAGTTTCGGCAACAAAAGCATTGATAATTCTACTGAATTAGTAAAAGAACTAAATAATGTATCATTGGATTGTAATGACAGATGGGTTTCTTTCAACGTCATTTCTTTATAACAATCTCATCATAACATCTGAGCTAATTTCAGTTATCATGCATTTCCACATGTATCTGCAACAAAAGAGCAGTGTCATTAATAACATCAAAACACATAATGTATAGCATGAAACAATAATAACATTTCAAAAAGAAATATCAATGCATATGACTTACCTGCAATCATAACCTTGTTCTCTCAGCTTACAGTTTTATCTTTGTAGTTTTCATGTGCTTGGTTCTTCAACCTACTTTCATTTATATTCTTATCTTTATAAATAACACTTTTTACACATTTCTTTCGTCTAGTCTCAGTTAACTAATTACTGACCAATGCTACATTAATAATAAATATTATTTGAAAATACCAAGAAATAACATTATGAGGTTTTACTTAATAATAAGATTGGTCTGTTAATTCTTACCTCATATTGTTGTTTCTGATAGACATATGTTTGAAGACATGTTTGCCTCTTCTTCAGCAGTTACAGACTGATTTTTCCCATTTAAACATAAAATTATTAAAACAGTTAAAAAACACAAACAAACTCACCTGGAGGGACCAAAACTCACATTCGGTCAGAAAAAACAAAATAGATTTAAACACAAAATTATTAAAACAGTTAAAAAACACAAACAAACTCACCTGAAGGGACCAAAACTCACATTCGGTCAGAAAAAACAAAATAGATTTAAACACAAAATTATTAAAACAGTTAAAAAACACAAACAAACTCACCTGAAGGGACCAAAACTCAACAGTTAAAAAACACAAACAAACTCACCTGGAGGGACCAAAACTCACATTCGGTCAGAAAAAACAAAATAGATTTAAACACAAAATTATTAAAACAGTTAAAAAACACAAACAAACTCACCTGAAGGGACCAAAACTCAACAGTTAAAAAACACAAACAAACTCACCTGGAGGGACCAAAACTCACATTCGGTCAGAAAAAACAAAATAGATTTAAACACAAAATTATTAAAACAGTTAAAAAACACAAACAAACTCACCTGAAGGGACCAAAACTCACATTCGGTCAGAAAAAACAAAATAGATTTAAACACAAAATTATTAAAACACTTAAAAAACACAAACAAACTCACCAAATGGGGAAAAAAATCTACATACAGAGAACAAGGAGAGAATTATGAAATTCCCATGGAGAGGAATCTAATTAGCAAAGTTCTTTGCACCACAGAAAGAGGGAGCAGAAATTGAGGTATAGGGTCAACAACTTGGGAAAAATCAGTCTGTAACTACTGAAGATGAGACTAACCTGTCTTGAAACATATGTCTAACAGCAACAACTATATGAGGTAAGAATTAAACAGAACAAACTTATTAATAAGTATTATTCTTAATTATAACAACAATAAACACAAAGTAGGTAGAAAGGGGAAACACCTGAAACACATGTGACATATAGAGAACCTAGCGATTTGCTCAAGAATATACTTCATACCCAGGACATGCAATTCAATAACAGGCTTGAATTATTCTCACATGTAGCGAACCTAACAGTTTGCTCAAGAATATACCTCATGCCCAGGACATGCAATTCAATAGCAGGCTTAAATTATCCTCACCCAAATATATCAAACTGACCTGGTTTTGATAATGAACTCATGACACTTGGGTCCTAAGATGCTACCTAAAAGCAAACAAGTCAGAAAACAAAACAACACAAAATTAATTACAAGCTAATTCGGAGAGATTAAATTATTGCGTTTTAATATTTATAGTTAAGTGTGATTCTTGAGGAACGAGTAGAGCAGGCGAAGCTGTAGATTTAGGCGAGAGTGACACACTGTGCTTGGATAACTATACGACTTCAAAATTTAAGACTTATATCAAAGGAATTCCACTTTAAAATGATCTTTGCTTGACACCACTTAATATAGCTTCACAAAACCTAAAAGAATGATAAATTGTGAAACAATAATCATTTTATACAAAAAAGTAGCATACCTGGAATAAGAATGGAGGAACTACGCAAAGGAGAAAAATAAATGGATGATTGAGGCACTGTGCCGTGTCTCTGCATAGTTTCAATTCCAGCTTTTCTACCATGTGCTTTGCTCTTCATTTTACTTTCTTCATCAATGTCTGAAAATTAAAATTCACATCAGTTAAGCACAATTCGTCATTGCACCTTCCAAATCTGGAATGTACAGTACACTTTCTAGTGAAAATTAGATTTTTACATTGTTGGGCACAGGTTTAGTCAACTATTGATCCCTAAAGTAATTTCATCTCAATTTTTCTACTTACCTAATTTTTATGAGTTAATGAAAAATGTTTTTATGGAATTGTGTATAAAACTGTTCCTCTTAATTTCTGCTCTGTATTAAGAAAAATTGAAATAATATGTTTTAACATTTATAGCTAAAAGTGTGATTCTTTAGGCATGAGTGTAACAGGGGAAGCTGTAAGGTTAGATGGAGAGAGTCATACCATCTTTGAATAACTATATAACTTCAACTTTTAGACTTACGTCTAAGAAATTTCACTTTAAAATGAATATGGCTTGATTTCATTTAGTATAGCTACTCATAACCTAACAGAGTCCACCGCTGTGGTCTCGAGGTAGAGTGCTGCCTTGTCATGCAGCGGCCCAGGTTTGATTCCCAGTCGGGACAGACTCCTGGGTGAGGTTTTTTCAGGGTTTTTCCTCACCTGTAAGACAAATGTCAGGAAGCTTAGGGCACAACTTACTTACTTACTCACTGGCACTATTGAACCCATAGGTTCATTCTCGTGCAGACATAAGCTCTCCATACATCCCTATCCTGAGCTAATGCTTTCCAATCATTCCCTGTATAATCTACTTCCCTCAAATCATAGTTAACGTTGTTCTCCCACCTCATTCTTGGTCTACCAACTGGGCGTTTTCCCTCTGGCTTTCCTACAAGAAGCTTCCATGCACGTCTTTCATTCCCCATATGTGCAACATGTCCTGCCCATCGCAGTCTAAGAGACTTGACTGTTCCTATTATATCTGGCTTCCTATAAAGACCATATAGTTCATTGTTATGTAGTCTTCTCCATTCACAAGCCTTTGGCATGGTTTCCCTGAAGTAGTCCCCACCCGGAGAACCAAATGGGGGACTATTTGATCTCCGGAAAATTTTACCCCAGTAGAACCCATGTCTGCATTTCTTGACGGTTGTATTTTTACGGTGAAAGATCATCACTCTTTCGACCAAGGTACTTATTTCATCTGGCTTATCACCTTCGACCAGTCCGGCATGGGTAACCTTATCAGCAGCAATGCTACCGCCGGCATAGCTCTTAGGATCATTTAAGCACGCAAGCCACTCCACCACGACAAGGTAAAGATACCATGGAGGGGTTAGGGCCCAACAGTCCCCGAAAATCATCCGGCCATTATCATCAGCCATCTCCGGTGTGGAAAGCAATGGGAAGCTACCACACCTATAATTTCATAGTTAGATATGGGAAATAACATTATGAGGTTCTTAATTCGTAAATTAATGAGTCATTTTTTAACATCTTACCTCATATTTTATGTTTCTTCAAACACGGGAACTAGTTTTCGAGAGAAGGATTTCTCTCTTGAAAACTAGAAAATGAGAGTGATCATTCTCTCGAAAACTAGTTCCCGTGTTTGAAGAAATATAAAATATGAGGTAAGATGTTAAAAAATGACTCATTAATTTACACCTATAATTCCCTAGCAAAGCATACAATGAAAATGCTATGATTGCAGTGAAAGACCTGCTCTCGGGCAGAATTACTATGGAAATGGAAGCTAAAAGAATGTTAAATCGCGGAACAATAATTAATTTATAAAAAATTAATTGCCTACCTGGACTTGTACTGCTTCCAGTGGAGCCAATATCCATTGATGAAATATTACGTGGCTTCAATTTTGTGAGACGTTTATGCCTCATTTGAAATTCTAGTACTTCAACTTTCTTTTTAGTTTGGCCATGCTTCATCATTCTTTCATCAAAGTTTCCTAAAAAAATAAAATTCTCAACACATTTACACAATTCATCATTGCACCTTCAAAACCTACTATATGCACTTTTTTGTGAAAATCACATTTTAGACAGAGTTTTTTGTCAGTTAGTGATCATTAAAGTAATTTTATATTAAATTAATGTTGGGAAGTAAACATTATGAGGTATAATCATTAAAATTCATCGGAGAACATATTGTTTAAACAACTCACCTCATAGGATTCATGCTTCCATGATATCGCAATTTCAAACAGAGTCATGTTCATTCGTCAGTCGGAATTATGGCTGAAGATGAACATGACTATGTTTGAAATCGCGATATCATGGAAGCATGAATCCTATGAGGTGAGTTGTTTAAACAATATGTTCTCCGATGAAAGTAATTTTATTTTGATTCATGTCAGTGTGATCAGTATAGTAGTGTACAGCAAATGTGTTTGTGCTGTGCAATAACGAAGGCTTACACGTGCAGGCACGGGACTTGAAATGTGCGCTGACTCAGCAGTATACATCCCACGCATTCACGGTCACAGTCAGATAGTGTACTTTGAGTAGATAAGGTGCTCGGTCGCTTGTTCTTGTGAACTGAATGATGTGTGTATAATGTGAACTGAATGATGTGTGTATAGTGTAAACTGAATGACGTGTGTATAAGTGTAAACTGTATAATGACTAATTATTTTTCTACTGAACAACGTGTATTTATTTATGATCAGTATTTGTTAACTCAGTCTGCCAGTCAAGTATGAAGACACTTTGAAACTCGATTCTCGGGTGTAAAATTTCCATCACGTTCAACAGTTCATGATCTCTATAACAAATTTTACGCAACTGGAAGTGTTGAACCTAAGAAGCCACACAAGCCGCGTAGTGTTCTCACAGAAAAAACAGTAGACGACATTGGTTATCAATTGGAGCAGTCTCCTAGGAAATCACTTAAGCGCCTTTCGCAACAAGTAGGAATATCTTATGGCTCTGTACAAAAAGCTATTAAATTGTTAAAGTTGCATCCATATAAAATAATCAAGACACATACTCTTCAACCGGGTGACACTATTCGTAGGCATGCATTTTGTGAGTGGATGGTAAATAATATTCATAATGGCCTAACAGACCCACATTTAATATATTTTTTTGGATGAGGCGTGGTTCCATCTCCATGGTTATGTGAGTTCACAAAACAATCGTCATTGGGGTCCTGAGAACCCTAATATCATACATGAAGTGCCCCTCCATGATGCGAAAATTGGTGTATGGTGCACCATTAGTGGCAAAAGAATCATAGGCCCCATTTTCTTTTGGAACACAGTCGATTCTCGTACATATGTGAATGACATTCTGACACCCTTCTTCAGGGAATTAACCGACAGGGAGCATGATTTCGCATTCTTTCAGCAAGATGCAGTTACAGCTCATACAGCTGATATTTCAATGCGCGAAATTCACTGTATGTTCCATGACAGAATTATTAATAGGGATTTATGGCCTGCTTATTCTCCCGATATAACCCCATGCGATTTCTATCTCTGGGGCAGATTGAAAAAATGCTGTGTACAAGAAAAACCCACGCACTCTGGAAGAACTGAAACGTAATATCCGTGATGAAATGAACAACATCAGTAGAAGAGAACTATAGCGAGTTATGGGAAATTTTATAAAGAGGTGTCAAAAATGTATTGACAACGAAGGTGGACAGTTCCAGCATCTGCTTCAATAAAGTTGGTAAGTACAACAATTTGTAAAATAATTACAAAAATGTGTGTGGTTGTATCACCGTGATCCTACGCTGTCCGTTCCCCGCCGTGAGTACGTCAGCAGTGTATAGGGAAATCTCCGCATCTGCTGTCCAGTGCTATACTGATCACAGTGGTATAGCTAATTTTTATGAGTTAATGCAAATTAAGTTAAAGAATTTTAAATGAAACTGTTCCTTTTAATTTCTGCTGAGTATTAGAAAAGATAAAAAAAATCATGTTATAGCATTTATAGCTAATGTCCACCGCTGTGGTCTCGAGGTAGCGTACTGCCTTGTCACGCAACAGGCCCGGGTTCAATCCGCGGTCGGGGCAGTTTTTCTGGGCAAGGTTTTTATCGGGGTTTTTCCTCACCTGTAAGACAAATGTCAGGAAAACTTTAAGGCCCAAACGGTCCCCCGAAATCATATGGCCATCATCATCATAATCATCATCCTTCACCGGTGTGGAAACCAACGGGAAGCTACCACACCTACAATTCCCTAGTAAAGCTGCAAGCATAGCATGAAAATGCTATGATTGCAGTGAAGGACCTGCATTCGGGCAGAATTACTATGGATGGATTTATAGCTAAAAGTATGATTCTTTAGGAATGGGTATAGCAAGGGAAGCTGTATGGCTAGATGAGAGTGACAGATTGTGCTTGGATAACTATATATATATATATATAAGGAATCCTACTATAAAATTGTCATTGATTGACTCCATTTAACAGAAAAACTCATAATGTAAATGAATGATAAATCATGAAACAATAATATTTTATAAAAATAAATACCTGAAATGTGACTCTCGTAAACTCCAGTCGAGGTACTAGGCAACGATGCAAGATGCTCTGAAGTTAATATATGAGGCCTTGTGTCAAGTCTTTGCATGGACTGATCTGGGACATCAAGATTTTCTTCAGGATTGATGAACTTTGATTTACTTCCATCACTGTTGCCTGAAAATTAAAATTCACATCAGTTAAACACAATTTGTCATTGCACCTTCAAAATCTGGTAAGTACACTGCACTTTTTTTGTGAAAATGAGATTTTTACACTGTTGGGCACAGTTTTAGTCGCTATTGATACCGAAAGTAACTCCATCTCAATTCCTCCACATAGCTAATTTTTATGAGTTAATGAAAATTCTTACAAGGAATTATGTATAAAACTGTACCTCTTAATTTCTACTGCATATTAAAAAATTTAAAATAACCCTTTTTTAACATTTATAGTTAATGTATGTATGTATGTATGAGTATAGCAGGGAAAGCTGTACAAGGTGTGGCAATAAAGAAACCAGATTGATGCTATTACTCATTTCTGGCCACTCCCATGACAAAGTTGGGGGGGGGGCATTAACTTGTGGTCTCCCCTTTACTTAACAAAAAGTTTCATTTTCACACAGCACTTAGTCTGGCCTTGACCAGTGTTAGAAGTGGATCGTGCATTTGAGCTCCATCACAATAATGCTGAACGTTAAATTGAAACAGTACGTTAACATCAAATTCCTCACAAAACTTGGAAAATCTGAACCAGAAAGTTACAATTTGTTAACAGGAGTTTAAGGTGATCAATGCGTATGTCGCACACAAGTTTTTGTGTGATTTAACACATTCAGTACCGTAAACCAGTTAAGGCATTTAAAGAGACTATCGTGTATGTGGCCGTCGGTCAGTTAACTCGTTTTAGAGCAAGCGCGAACAAATCACGTTTATATTCGGCGCCTAAATATTGTGTTGGCTTAGTATGTCTTGGAGATCATAGATGGCATGTAAATGTACATTTTCTATTCCCATTTGACACGTTTAACCTTGGTGAATCCCCTTTTATTTTTTAAAACAAACAACACATGGAATTCGTTCACCCAAACTTGCCTGCAGGCTCCAATGCAGTCGTATATCTTTCCCGTTATCGCGCTGTTGTTTGTGGTAAGTGAAACCATGGTGAAAGAAAAATATCTCACTGAAGAAGAATTAGTGAATATTTTGTATAATCATGATTCAGGTGATGAACTGATTCCTGAATTAGAAGATTCACAAAGTGAAAGTGAAGATGAACTTCCACTTCCTGAAATTGATACGCCGATACCATGTGATGTCAATCACCCACGTTATTTCACCATCAAATCCTACTAGGATATCTCCTTTAGGTATGTACAAAATTTGAATTTTCTAGGACTAATAGTTTGTGAATAATGGTCCATTTTCTGAAGTGCCGCAAAAAGGGTAGCTGGGGTATTTAAATGGCTGGCCTGTGGGTTTAAATGCCCTGCTCAGTGCCTGGTACTGAATGTGTTAAGATATTTATGGAGGGCAGGAGGAATTTAAGGAAATTTAAAGCAATGATGATTGTTTTTTTTTTCGATATCCAGGGGTTAACTACATTAATTGGGTGCCTACAGGGCAGACTGTCAATCAGGAATATTATAGAAATATTCTGATGACCCTCCATGAACATGTGCGACGAAGGAGACCAGACTTTTGAAGAGTGACTCATGGATCCTTCATCAGGACAATGAGCAAGCACATAGCACACTATCTGTGAAGCATTATTTGGCAAAAAAATAACATTCCAGTGATGGAACATCCAAGGACCTAGCAACGTTCAACTTTTTTCTCTTTCCTAAAGTCAAGTCTGCACTTAAAGCAACAGGTTTGAATCCATGGATGTAGTTAAAGCAAAAGTGATGCAACTCTTGAAAAGCATTATAGAAGAAGACCTTGTAGTATAGCTTTCAACAGTGGAAACTTCAAATGGAGCATTATAGGGATCGGGGAAGGGACACATTAATGGGGATAACATTGAAATTGTCAGATTTGTTTTGAATAAAGTTTTACAGAATTAATTCCATTTCTTTATTGCCACACCTTGTAGGTTTAGACGAGAGTGACAGACTGTGGTTGGATAACTATATGACTTCAACTTTTAGATTTATATCTAAGGAATTCCACTTTAAAATGATCATTACTTGACTCCACGCAATATAGCTACTCATAACCTAAAAGAATGAAAAATCATGGAAAAATAATAATTTATAAAAAAAAAAATAGCCTACCTGTACTAGAATTGGCACTTTCATCAGTGGTGGATCTTGGCAGGGATGAGGTGTATCCTGACCTTGACATATGAGGTAAAGTGTCATGTTCTTGCCCAGATTTTCTTTCAGGTGTGCTGCCATTCATCATATTTTCTTCACTGTTATCTGAAAAATAAAATTCACAAACACATTTATACTATTTTTAATTCATAATTACACCGTCCAAAACCTGCTAAGTTCATCCTTCTGTTTGCACCACCAATAGGTTTTATTACTTTTAGGCAACAGTTTTTAGTCACGCTATTAACCATCAAAGTAATTTTATTTCAATTCATCCATGTTGCTAATTTTATGAGTTAATGCCAAATTTGTTAAGGAAGTTTGTTAATGAACTGCTCATTTTAAGAACGATTAAAATGTTACATTATAACATTTATAGCTAAAAATGTGATTCTTTAGGCATGAGTACAGCGGGGAATCTGTAGGGCTAGATGAGACTGACAGACTGGGCTTGGATAACTATGGGACATCAACTGTTACAGTTACATCTAAGGAATCCCACTTAAAAACTGTTATTGCTTGAATCTATTTAACAGATATACTAATAATCTAAATGAATAATAATCATGAAACAATAGTAATTTATAAAATTATGTACCTCGAATAAGACTCCTGTAATTATCAGGCGGTGTAACAAGCGGATTTGAAGTAACCCACGATTGTACTAAATGAGGGCTTGTGTGTTGCAAAGATTGATCTCCTTGTACTTCAAGTTTCCTTGATTTATTCTTTGGCTTTGTTCACCATTGGTCTGAAAATTAAGAACCGCAACAACTTTACAAAATTTTCGTCTCCGGTACCTTCAATACCTGGAATGGTCCAGTACACTTTTAGGGACAAATTAGCTTTGTAAATTGTTGGGCACCGTTTTAGTCAGCTATTGATCCCGAAAGTAATTTCTTCTCAATTCCTCCACATAGCTAATTTTTATGAGTTAATGAAAATTCTGTTATGGAATCATGACTAAAAATGACAGATTTGTGTCTTTTGATGTTATTTCATTGTTTCTGAATATTCCAATAGAAAAAATGTTGAATTTTTTGGAAAAATGATTGAGTTCTTTGGATTTAAAAAGAGAAGTAATAGAGGAATACATCAACGTTACAAAATTTTGTATTAAAAATTCTTATTTTACTTTCAATGGTAAATTTTACAAACAAGTTTCGGGTTTATCTATGGGAAATCCTCTTTTGCCATTTTTGGCTAATTTTTACATGAGTTACTTCGAGTGCCATATCACTAAGGCTTACCCATGGATTTTCAAGAGTTTGTACAGATATGTGGATGATATTTTTTGATAATAAATTTTAAACATGTTGATGCATTGAAATTACTTAATCTGCAAGATGTATCAATTAAATTTACCATAGAATCAGAAATTGAAAACCAAATTCCGTTTTTAGATTTATACATAATTAAGAATGAAAAAACTAAAAAAAAATTGAATTTGATGTATATAGGAAGGATACACATACTGATAATTATATCAAATCAACAGGTTTCAATCCTTTGGCACATAAACATGCAATATTTAATAGCCTCTTATATAGATTGATAAATGTCCCATTAAAAGAAGAAAATTTTATGAAAGAATACAGGAATATTCTAAATATAGCCAGATTAAATGGTTTCAATAAGAATATAATATCAAACAAATTAAAAAAATTCAAAAAGGTAAAGCAACTTAAAGAATGCTCTACCCTACAAACTGTTAGTAAAGAAAAGAAGGAATTCAAGAAAATTACTTACCATCCAGTAGTACATAGGAAATTTCAAAAAATGTTTGACGAACACAACATTACTTTGGCACCAATAAATAAATTTATTCTGGAAAAACTTCTAAGTACCAATAAAAAAATTAACATCCCAGACAGTAAGAAATCTGGAATTTATCAAATAAATTGTAATGATTGTAGCAAAGTGTACACCCTTAGACAAAAAAAAAGAGTCATCTCTAGATTCTATCAACCGATCGGGGAACTTCGTGAGCACTCGCAGAAGCCTTATTCACATTAACACATTTTCAGTAATTGTACTGTGGTGTTTGCTAGTTAACATAGTGCACACTCAAGCAACATAAAAGAGAGAGCTTGCCTTTGTGTGTTTCCATGGTCGAGCGGTTTAACACACAACATCTGCATTCATAACCTGACGGGTTCGATTCCCGTTCTACTATTTTTTTACTAATTGTTTGGTTAAATATTCAAAATAAAACAATCAAATTTACAATCGAAGTAGAAAATAATCATGAAATACCATTTTTAGACCTTACATTGATCAGGAATGAAGATAAAAAGAAAATAGAATTTGGAATCTACAGAAAAGAAACTCACATTGACAATTATATAAAAGCTAGAGGATTTAATCATTTTTCACACAAACAGGCAGTATTCAACAGTTTAACACACAGACTTGTGAACGTTCCCATGAGCAAAGAAAATTACAATAAAGAGAAAAAACATATCATAGAAATTGCAAAGGATAACGGTTTTCAAGAGAAGATGATACACAGGAAAATAAATAAATTTAAGGAACAAAAAATGATTAATGAAAGTACTCTTCAGACAGATAAAAATACTGGTAAAAATTCAAGAAGTTCACATACCATCCTTTAGTATTTGACAAGTTTCAAAAAATCTTCAACAAATTCAACATCAAATTAGCACCAAAAAATGATTACAGCTTAGGTAATTTAATAAAAACCAACAAAAATGAAAAGATTGAAGACTGCAAAAAATCGAGAATTTATCAAATTAATTGTAAAGATTGTGAAAAGATATACATAGGAAAAACAAAAAGGAACCTAAATATAAGATTAAAGGAACATCTCAGAAATGTTAAAAATGGAGAAATGGAAAAATCTGCAATAGCTGCACATGCCTGGTCAGAAAAGCATGGAATAGAAACCAAAACAAAATTACTTAAACAATTGGAAAAAACTGAAGGAACTCACAATTTGGGAAAAAATTTACATATGCAAGAATGAAAACACAACTATGAATTTTGAAATACCCGGTTATAAGGAGAGGGGATTGAGTTGGAAGTTCGTCGGTCAGCCATCAGATGGCACAGAGGTCAGTCTACAGGATAAAAGGCCGTTGGACTTCAGTTGTGAACGTGACACAGCATTGAGAATGTTGCAAATGATGTGACGAGACCCGGGTCTGAGAGAAGTTATGAAGTATGAGGTGAGTGAAAGAAAAAATAAACAATATTAAAAAACCTCATAGTGTTATTTCCTGTCAACATAACTTTTAGACTTATATGTAAGGAATTCCACTTCAAATTATGATCATTGCTTGACTCCACTTTATATAGCTACTCATAACCTAAAAGAATGATAAATCAACAATAATAATTTATAAAAATAGGTACCTAGAACGGGATTTGTATAAATTCCAGTTGAGGTACTAGGCAATAAGGAAAGCCCTGAATGTGTTAAATGAGACATTGTCTCAAGTCTTTGCTCAGACTTCTCTCCTGTGACTTCCAGTATTCCTTCTGATTTGCAGCTCTTAATCATAATTCCTTCACCAATGTCTCAAAATTAAAATTCACATCAGTTAAACACAATTTGTTATTACACTTTCAAAATCTGGGATATACAGTATACTTTTTAGTTAAAATTAGATTTTTACATTGTTGGGCACAGTTTTAGTCAGCTATTGATCCCGAAAGTAATTTCATCTCAGTTCCTTCACATAGCTAATTTTTATGATCTAATGAAAATTCTAAAAGGCATTATGAATAAAACTGTTCCTCTTAATTTTTGCCGTGTATTAAGAAAAATTGAAATAATACTCTTTAACATTTATAACTAAAAGTGTAATTCTGTAGGCATGAGTATAGTAGGGGAAGCTGTAGGGTTAGACGGGAGTGGCAGACTGTGCTTGGATAACTATATTATAGGGTGGGCCGAAAAAAACTATTTTTTTATTTCGAAGATGTAATAGCGCAGAAAAGTTGTGAATTATATAGCTAAAAAAAAGGAAAAAAACATTTAAAAATCTGTTGACATCTTCCAGTCATGCAAAGGCTCTGAAGTTTGGCAAAATATGAAAAGAACTTCATTTTTGTAATTATTTCTTTTTTTTTTTAATATCAACTAGGTATTGCTGATCTTTGCTAAGCACGATTATGTCTATCCATGGGATCTGACAATCAATACTCTGGAAGTTCAAATACCAAAAATGCGTAAAAATATAACTTGTTCATTGTTCTGGTAAATTTTGGAGCACATGCGCGACCGGAAGATATCAACTGATCTAAACCAAATTAAATCACAATGTTTTTAGGCTCTATTTGAAAATGTTAGAAACTATTACATCACGAAAACATCTAATTAAAAAATTAAAGACATAATCTCAAAAATGAAGTTTTTCTCATATTTTGTCAAAATTTATAGCCTTTGCACAACCAGAAGATGTCAACCGATTTTTATATATTTTTCTTTTCTTTTGTCTATATAATTTGCAACTTTTCCACGCTATTACAACTTTGAAATAAAAAAATGAGTTTTTTTTCTGCCCACCCTACTATATAACTTCAACTTTTAGACTTACATTTAAGGAATTCCACTTTAAAATGATCATTGCTTGACTCCACTTAATATAGCAACTCATAACCTAAAAGAATGATAAATCACAAAACAATAATTATTTACAAAAAATAAATAGCCTACCTGAACTTGAATTACTGGCACTTTCAGTTGAAGTTCTATGTAAATTCGGAATGTTACTTGGTGTTGAGTCATGTCCTTGTGTATTCTGATCTCCTGGCAAATCAGGATTCACTTTTTTAGGTTTCCTGTTCCCCATTTTACTTTCTAGAAAGTAAAATTCACAATACATTAGCACAATTCGTCATCACACTTTGAAAATCTACTATGTACACTTTTGTTTTGTGAAATTTAGATTTTTACATCATTAAGCGCTGTTTTTAGTCAGTTATTGATCCTGAAAGTAAATTAACTCAATTCCTCCACACAGCTATTTTATAAGCTAAAATGCAAATTGTTACATAATTTTGAATAAAACTGTTTATTTTGATTTCCACTAAGTGTTAGGAATACACATAACGGTTTTCTAACTATAATTATTTTCGTAAGATGAGAATCTGAACTGTAAATTCCATCAGATGGCAGGACATATCTGTGAAACCATTATGTCCAACCTTTGCAATAAATTCCCAAACAAGTTTATAAGAAATTGATGTACACCAACTTCCCCCTTCCTAACCTAACAAAATTAATTACATATATATTATATAGCTCAGCCGCAGTGGACTAGTGGTTATGCTCCTTGCCTCTGGTCCCAAGGGTCGCGGGTTCAAACCCGGCCGGGGTCGATGGATTTTTTAGGACAGAAAACTCCAAGGAGCAAGTCCTCCGGGAGGGACTTTAAGCCGTGGGTCCCGAGTCTGAAGATTTTCAGGATCATAAAAAATCCTAAAGCCTGAATGAAAAGGCCTCTAAGCAAAATTTACCAAATTTTCCCATCCTAGTACTACCTTGGTTTCCTAGATGTCAGTATGAGGCGGAACGCTGACCACATACCACTCAAAATGACATCTATACGAAAACAAGTGTAACTAAAAAATTAGTATGGTTCAAATTCTTCCCTGTAGGGGAGAGCGCCTAAAATCTCTGTAAAGGGAAAACATAGGCTTACAATACAATACGAGGTGTGATCAATAAGTTTCCGGAATGAGGCCATAAACACAACACAACACTTCAAAGTTTTCTATTCAGCATTGTCACCCTCGAAGTAGTCACCTTGGGAGTTGATACACTTGTCCCAGCACTTCTGCCAATGCTGGAAGCACTTCTGGAAGTCGTCTTCTTTAAATGTGTCCAATGCCTTCTGCGATTCGCGCTGGATGACATCAATGTCCTCAAAACGATGTCCTCGGAGCCGAATTTTTAGCTGTGGAACAGGAAAAAGTCTGCTGGAGCCAGATCTGGAGAATAGGCTGGATGGGGAACAGTACTCATCCTATTTTTGTCCAAAAACTGGCGGACAGAAATTGCTTTGTGCACGGGCGCATTGTCGTGATGCAGGAACCAGTCACCAGTCCTCCATTTCTCTGGCCGTTTGCATCGCACATTCTCCCTCAATCTTTGCAACACTTGTTTGTAGTACACTTGATTCACTGTTTGACCCCGTGGTACAAATTCCTTATGCACAATTCCATTAATGTCAAAAAAATAACATTCATCATTGACTTCACATTCGATCGAACTTGTCTGGCTTTCTTGGGGCGTGGAGATGCAGGACTCTTCCATTGCGAAGACTGTTGTTTAGTTTCTGGATCGTAGCCATAAATCCATGTTTTCATCACCAGTAATAACCTTTTCCATGAACCGTGGGTCATTTTTAAGCTGTACTTTAAGATCTGTGCAGGCAATCACACGACTTTCCTTTTGGTCATTTGAAAGGAGGCGGGGCACGAACTTCGCAGCAATTCTTCGCATGTTCAAATCGTCTCTTCCAAAATGCTTTGAACACTTCCAAACGAGAGTGCTAGTGCATCAGACAGTTCTCGTATTGTAATGCGCCTATCATTTAATACCATTTCCCTCACTCGATCAATATTTTTATTGGTTTTGCTGGAAGTTGGTCGTCCCAGACGATTTTCATACTTAACCGATGTCATGCCCCTTTTAAATTTCGAAAACCACTCAAATGCTTGAGATTTGCCCATTGCTTTCCTCCCCATAAGCTGTTCTTAACATTTGATATGTTTCTGTTGCAGTTTTACCAAGTTTAAAGCAAAATTTGATGCATGTTCTTTGTTCCTCGTAATCCCGCATTGTTGCTATACACAGAGAAATCGCCGCACGCACAAAACACATCTTCACTTCAGAGCTTCTACCAGCATACTGCAAGGTCAGAGAAGGTCGCGCGACCCCTCAAATTCATCACAAGGAGATTCTGAGTGTACAGCCTGGGTGAAAATTAAAAACTCCTCAATGGCATAATTGTTTTGAAGCCATTCCAGAAACTTATTGATCACACCTCGTATATTATTTAATAAACTATAAACTAAAATAAATGTAAAAGTAAAGTGATCCCACTTAAGGCCTCAGGAGGTCCTCGAATAGTAGGAGGTTAAGGCTCCCATTTTTACTGGACAATTGGCACTTGATGTCAGCTGGGTTGTCAGTCCTGCATGATGGCCACCGTTACCCCCAGAACAAGCAGCTGGTACTCATTTCTGTTATAGGCTTAGTCGATCACAGGGCCATAGTGCCGCCAGAAGATTTGGGTCAGTTTAAAAATCCTGACCCCACTGGGACTCGAAACCTTGACCTTCTGGCTTTTAGCATAGTGCCTTAACCACTATGCTACAGCGTGCCCCCATAAACTAATATGGCGTTCACCAAATTGTCCCATCGGAATCTGACAAAATGAAGTGAATTTTTTTTAATGTTTTGGAAATAATTGTGAATGTTGGTCACATTGATTTCACAGACATATCCTGCCATCTAGTGGAAGTTACATTAAGCATTTGTGCATGAACACTGCTATCCTATAGAAAATAAATACTACAATTTGCATACATAAATATTTAATAATAGTAAAATATGTTTTAAGAATTGTTGCAAAATGTTTAAAATACTACGAAATATTCTTCTTTTTCTTCTACTTCATAAAATTAGGCATTTTGACATGTTTTCATATCAACTAGGATTTAATGAATCTTCCTATCTAGTAAGCAGCGTCCAACACTTCTATGTCTTATTGGTTTGTACTTTAGTAACAACTTGGGGATTCTATTTGTAGGCATTCTTTTAACATGGTCATACCAGTTGTTTCTCATATTGTCAATTCTATTTGTTAAATTAAAAATATTTAAGTCTTTCCTAATATCTTCATTTCTTTTTCTGTCCAAAATTGTCACACCTGCTACTGAATGTAAGAACTTCATTTCTGCAGTTTCTATTTTTCTTCTGCCTGAACAGTTAAGAGCCCAATTTTCACTTGCATATGTTAAGACAGGACTATCACAATTTTATAGAATTTTAATTGTGTGCTCCCGGTGTCTGTTTTATAGTGCCACATGTCCTATAAAATTTATTTAATTTAATATCTTCCTTCTGGCAGCATGAAAAATTGCATCCTAAATAATTGAAATTGTTCATCTGTTGTACTCTATTGTTATTAATGCTGATTTTACACCTCATATGATCTTTCCTGTTGAATGCCATTACTTTCGATTTACTTTCAGAGATTGTCATATTGAATTTATTTGCTATTTCATTTCATTTATACACTGCTATTTGTAAATTGTCTTCTGAAGAGCTAAGGAATGTCTGATCGTCTGCAAACAATATGGTATTTAGATTTTTATTGCCAACTTTAAAATATGTGGCTAAACTTGATTGCCATAGTACAATGACCTCATCTATCTTAATATATAAAAATTACATGTCATGTTGTTTGTCCGCGATGGAATCCTAAACTACTGAACCGATTTTAATAAAATTTTGCACACTGTGTGCAGTTTGATCCAACTTGAGACTTAGGGTAGTTTATAACTAAATTTATAGTCACATTATTTTTTTATTGCAAAGTATTTGTTTATTATTTAATAAAGAGTTATAATTATCTGTGAGTTCCATACGATTCTAACAGATTGTGGTGTAAGGTAATTTGGTAAGGTAATTGGTTTATTATTTAACAAAGAGAGATCCAGATGCCTGTGCTTTTGGTTGCAACCGCAAATTTCAATTGAATTACAAATATTGATTATTTCATAATTTAAGTGTGTTCAGTGTTTGTTTTATTTTCAATATTATTAATTTCGTGTGTAAGTATTAGTTTTAAGTAATCTGGCTGAAAGACAGCAACTAAATTTAAATTTTTAACATATACCTTAGCCACAGCAATGCGTGGCCGGGACTTCTAGTATTATATATACAGAGTGGCCCACTTAAAACTTTCACCTCTGATAGTTTGTTAAATGTTTCTGATAAATAAAAAACAACAATCACAACTAAAATGACATTGAGGGGGACATCAAATGCGCATAATGTTATTTTAAGTAATTTTCAAGATACGAGGGTGAACTTTACTTTTTAAAAGGGAACCAACTAGGTTTTGTGTTGCAAATTTTGAGTTAGCTATGTCTAAAAACAACTGACTAGGTTACTGACTTTTCCTGTGTCACTGAGATGCGTAAACATAAACAATGTCTGACGCACCCTTACTTTTGTCTAGTTCATAATTTTGACAATGAAGATCGAACACACCCATACCACAATACCCAGTAGTTGTGATACAACCCTTATTTCTTCAGTTCTGTAGTGTACAACTGAAGACAATGAAATTGGTCAAGAGTTTCAGAACGGCTCTCAGTTTTACTTGTGTGTAGGTACGTTATGCTAACTTTCAGTAGTGTACTGTAGTAGTACAGTAATTGATATTAACATTTTTAATGCAATTTTATTTATTCTGTCCATAATTTCTAGGCATTTGAAATGGTTTTCACAAATGAAGAAATGGTTGATATACCATTAATTTATGGGGAATGTTTCCAAAAGAGAACAGTGGTATGCTGAACGTTTCCCTGAGAGATGTCATCCAACCCTTCCTACCTTCACTAATATTGTTAATAGATTTCGAGAGACTGGAAGCTTGAGCCCACGAAAGTGGATTCGAAACAAAACTGTGACAAATGAAGCAGCCGAAGTAGCTGTTGCAATAAACCATCATGTCAGTTCTCGCGAAATTGAAAGAGAGATTGGAATCAGTTGCACAAGCATGCTGCGCATTCTTCATCGGCATCAGTTCCATCCATTCCACATCTCTCATCAAGCACTTGACGAAAATGACTTTCAGATTCATCTGGAATACCGCCAGTGGGTTCTGCATTAAGGACATGACTTCATGAGTAGGATATTGTTTACTGACGAAGCCACTTTTACAAATCATGGAAATGTAAATGTACATAACATGCACTTCTGGGCAGTAGAAAACCCACATTGGCTTTGCCAAGTACATCAACATCTGTGTAGTGTTAATATATGGTGTGGTATTGTAGGACATCACATCGTTGGCCCGAATTTCATTGATGGGAGACTTAATGGGCGAAAGTACAGGCAATTCTTGAGACATATTGTACCTGTACTGATGGAAGATCTACCACTGTATTCGTGTCAAGTGATATGGTATCAGCATGACGGATGCCCTGCTCATAATGCTACAGTAGCAAGAAATGCACTAAACCAACAATTTCCAAATTGATGGATAGAATGTGGTAATCCTGATCAGAGATTTCCAGTATGATCGCCTGACCTCACCTCTTTACATTTTTTCTCTGGGGACATGTGAAAAATGTGGTGTACCAGCAGGTTCTAACAACAGTGGAAAATATGAAAGAGTGTATTACCACAGCATGTGCTGCACTAATTCAAGAAACACTACCAGAAAGTTGGTCAATCAGTGATGGTGCATGCACAAAGGTGTTGTGAAATTAATGGTCATCTCTTTGAACATGAATTGAAAAGTTTCTGTTTTGAGGAATCTGACTGCAAACATGAGATACATATTGTTGTGTAGCATTTTGTGTTTTTATTTTTGACACTAATCTTTATTTTTGAAATTAATCGTATTTATATTTTATTGTACAGTACACTACTTTCATGTGACCATTTGTACAGTACATTGTATGTACAGCATGGTATGTACGCATGTGCATACAGGATTTCCACAGTCTTAAAATGTACATTTTATTTTTGCAACATAAAACCTAGTTGGTTCCCATTTAAAAAATAAAAGTTGACCTTAATCATGAAAATGATTTACTTTCGAAAAATAGTATTATGCATATTTGATGTCCCCCTCAATGTCATTTAAGTTGTGATTGTGGTTTTTTATTTTTCAGAAACATTTAACAAACTATCAGAGGTGAAAGTTTTAAGTGGACCACCCTGATGCTAAAAAGTGCAGGAGATAGCGGGCATCCTTGTCTGTCTGACCCCTCTAATGTATTATCGCTCATTGTACCTCCTTTATCAATCATATTTTATCTAATATATAAGCTTTGCACAACTTTGACAATATGTCCTGGAAACCCTTTATCATACATTATTTCCCATAGTTTATTACTTGACAATCTATCAAATGCTTTTTTGTAGTCAATAAAAAGTATGCAAGTTGGTAAATTAAACTCTCTTCTCTTCTGAATAAGCTGTTGTAATGTAAATATGGCATTTGAACATGACCGACCATTCTGAAAGCCACGCTGTTCTTCACATAATAAATACTCATGATTATATTCAGTCATCTTAGTGTATATCTTGTAAGCTATATTCAATAAACAAATTCCTCTCAAATATTATTAAAAATGATAAATCTACGTAGTGTAACAGTGTCATAAGAATGTTTTATGGAAAATCATAGAACATCACATTCTAAAGTCGAGTTAACCTGATAAAAATCAATGTGATTTATGGGCAAGTTTCATAGATAGGAGTATCTCCCAAGAACAATTTGGCTAGGACACTGAAAAAAGAATGAATACACATTGTAGTTTGAAAAGTGGAGATTGCTGTTTTACCTTCTGTTGGCATTGATTCTGCCTAATATTTCAATTGACTATTCAAATAATGATAGCAATTTGGAAATTTTTCACACTATAACAATCAGAAAGAAAAATGCCAGGAGTCCACCTATACTCATTTTATTTTGTTAGGCAAACAAAATGGGTTAAGTTAGTGTACACCAGGAAAAAAGTTTAGTTTATCTTATCCAAGAAATTTTCTAAGTTCTACAGAATTATAGCACATATGCTAAAAACTTTGCTAGAGGCAGACATATGTGCAAAATCAGCTTGACCAACCTTCACAATAAATTACCAAACATTTATTAGAAACGGATGTACACCAACTTCCTTCTTCCTAACCTAAATTACATGCATATTATTTAATGAACTGTACATTAATCTGATGTACACTAAATTGTCCCATCGGAATCTAACAGAATGAAGTGAGTGAACACCCATTTCTGAAAATATATTTTCGAATATTTTCCATTCTGATTTTACAGATAACTCTGCCATCAAGTGCAAGTCTCTTTAAGCATTTGTGTATGTGCACAACAATATCTTTTGAAGTAAGTGTGACATTTTGCATTCATAAATAAAGTTCATAGACCTTCTATATGTTACCTTCTGAATTTGCAATTATTATTTGGTCATCTGGAAACAAGGTGTTTAATTTTGCATTTTCTGATATTCTTATTCCAAATGGTTACTTCTTGTTCTGAGATATTAAAAAAGTAAAGTGATCCCACAACAGGCCTCAGGAGGCCCTTGGGGTAGTAGGAGGTTAAGGCTCCCACTTTTCTAGACAATCGGCACTTGATGTCAGCCAGGTTGTCAGCCCTGCATGATGGCCACCTTTACTCCCAGAACAAGCATCTGGTACTCATTTCCGTTAGAGGCTGAGTCGACCCCTGGACCATAGTGCCGCCAGAGGGTTTGGGTCAGTTTAAAAATCCTGACCCCCACGGAGCTCGAACCCTCGACCTTCCGGCTTGTAGCGCAGTGCCTTAACCATTACGCTACGGCATCCAAGATATTACTATGTTGATATAGATAACAAAAAATGTTGGGAGAAAGGGGGGAAGCCTTGTCTCACATGACGGTTTATAATTTTCTCTTCAGAAAATCTGTTACTTAATTTGTTTGGTGTGTACCATGTAAATAATTTGTATGTTCTGCAAAAGTAAAATTTGGTATATTTCTATCTTCTAATATGATGAAAAGTTTTGGTTTTAGACTGCATTCCTAGGTTAAGTTCACTCCTCTTTTTAAGCACTAATTCAACAGAAAATTGTTATAAGTATTGTTGCAAAATGCTTAAAACAGTGTGAAATGTTAGTAAATGCAGAAGAAGTGACTTGAATAGCAGTATAATGTGGAAAATCAAGGGAAAGATAATCTACACTTGAGCTTACACCACATTAGTTTACAGTTTACTGGATAATCTGGCACACATGATTAAGCTAGGTAATTCTGCTTGAACGTTGACTAATATAAGTGGATTCCTGGCATAGAATCCCATATATTTGTTATTCTACCTTAATTTATCCATTTTGCTCCCTAATGAAATAAAATGAGCATAATAGTGAGTGGAGAACATATTTTTAACGACTCGCCTCATATAATTTCAAATTTCTTTGATACCAGCGGTTTCAGACAATATCTTGTCCCTCTTCAGTTATGGCTTCCACTGAAGAGGGACAAGATATTGTCTGAAACGCCGGTATCAAAGAAATTTGAAATTATATGAGCTGAGTCGTTAAAAATATGATCTCCACTCACTATTAATGATATAACCTCATAATGTTTACTTCTCAATATTAATTTAAATATAAATTGAGTATAGTTGAACTTCTGGCATAGAATTAGCCAATAAATAAGCCAGTGAACAAAACTAACTTAATTACTACAGAATTGAGAAAGATTAAAAATATTAAGTTAACATTTACAGCTAAAAGTGTGACTCTTTATACACGAATATAAAAGGAGGAACTTTCCTTAGAATTTATGGTCTAAACTACAGTTTAAAACACACCGGGCCAATGCAAATGGAAGAGAGTGATGACAGGCCTAGTTTTTTTCTGCCATTGCTTGGAGCGCTGCAGTCACTATATCACAAGGCTATATCGTCTGCAGTGAGAATGCAGCCAACAGACTTTTGGAATTAAATATTTTTTATTATTTGAAATAAGCTGACTTCTTAATTTTAGTAAAAAAATAATCATGATATAAATGTTTGTTTAAAGTATTTCATGATATATTAGTTTTGAATAATTTTCATAGTTTTTTTTAATTTATATCATAATAAACTTTATATTTTATTCTATTATGTTGGCTGCATATTTAAAAAGGTAGGAGCGTCATGCAACCATTTTTGTTTCTGTAATTAGAATTAATTGTCTGTTAAAAAATATTTTCTAGCAAGTATTAATAATAAGTTTTTGCATCGAAATACAATATTGAAATATATGAATTGGCTCATGTTTCCATTAGGTCATGGAATTTTTAAAATTACTTTTACGGAATTATTAGGTTAGGGTTTTGATTTTACAAACATTTCCAACTTTTATAAACATTTTCTAATGCTTGTTAAAATGTTGTTTGCAATTCTTAATATTTTTCCTGCGCATAATACAAGATTCTTATGTCACTGTTCCACTACGTGATCTAATGGAAAATCTTCCTATGTATAATTTTTATTCTATATATTGTGTACAGAAATTTTAGGGAGCAAGCATGCTTTTGTACAGTGTTAAAAACTATTTTTTTTAATGACAGGTACATAAATGCCATATCTTTGACGTAACTATATTGAACTATATATATATACATATATATTATTCTTCATCTAGCCTTCTGTCATTGTTCCAGGGATCAAGTTTTGAATAAGATCCTCCATCTATCTTGATCATTCCATGTCTACTCTTCCATAACTTCCATCGATCAAATTACCCTTTTCCAGACATTCTCCTTAACTTGTTCTACAGACTTTGTTTATATCTTGATCAATCTCTGAAAAGACGGTGTTAATAGAGCCAGTAAAGTTACGTCAGGCATAGGAAGCCATAATAGATAACTGTCTGCTTTCGAAGGATAACTATATATTGAATTTATATAAATATATGTGTGTGTGTGTGTATGTATATATATTGTAACTTAAGCCCCAGAATGTGTACTTGAGACTGAAGACATATTACATTAATTAAAACTTAAAAAAAAACAATAAAGGAATATTTAATTTTATGTAGGCCTACTTGTTTTATCATTTTTTATTTCAGCTGAAGGACTGATTTTTTTAGATAGGAGAATGTTTGTTTTCTACCAGTTCTTTTATAGCTTACTTTATAGTTATTCAGTTGAAATAATATGTAGGATTTTTGTATTTTTTCATTCTAAAATAACTGTAGTATGTTTATAAATATTCAAGAAGCTATGTAGTGACCATTACAGAACATACTTTGTATAACTTTTTTTTTTAAATTCAGATGTGCAAATGTCCAGTAATGCTGCTCTTGACCTCCATCTGGAAAAGGGTCATTGATAACTGAATTCACCACCAATACAGTGAAATGAATGGATTATTGTAATTTAATGCATTGTTTGATTGAGATTATCTTGTTAAGATCAGTAAGATAATACCTGCAGTTTTGAAAATACCTATTTTGTTAGGGACCAAATTGTATTGGCAAAATATGTAGGGAAAAAACTTTAAAAAAAGTAAATGAAATATGCAGTAAATTCAAGGCTGGAATATAAATTCTGAGGGTAGAATAAGCTTTTGATAACCTAAATCCTTGAATGTTCAATGATATACATGTACACCCTTAGACAAAAAAAATGAGCCATCCCTTGAATGCAAATTTCTTCCAAGTCATATTCGGCACAGCGCTGGGCTCAAACTAGGAAACTAGTCATAATTATGCAGTCCCTGAGCTACTGTGTTATGTGGCATGTACTGAAGACTCTCCTATGTGTCCTGATAGGTCAGCGGTAAAGCATGCGGCCACTGTTTCTGTTAATGAATGTCGCAGGTTCGCATCTTCAATCATTTGTATTAAAATGTTTTACAAATTAAATACATTTTATTTTGACATTTGAATTAATCTATACTTTTTAAGTTCATAATTGTTATTTATACCATTGAGGTTATAACAATGTTAAATTATATATTTTTTACCTCATATACTACCCTCTTCCTCAACTATTTAAAATTTTCGTTGATTTCACTCTATGCCTTTCGAAGCATGATTGATCTTCTGAAGTTGTTGTAGTGGTATTGAATTATCTGTATATGTCTAGTAGAGGTTTTTGCTCATTAAGCATATTTTCGTTGAGAAGGTTTGTATTCTTGGCCTCCTTGATAATTTTGATTTCTTCTAAAATGTTAATTTTGTGTCTGTTGTTTTCTCTTAGCATAATTGGCATTGCATTATCGATATTGTTGAAACTGTGGCCGCTTTCTCAAATGTGTTTAGTGAAATTTGATTTGATTGTTAAAGGAGAAGGCAAATCAAATTTCGCTAAACACATTTCAGAAAGCGGCCACAGTTTCAACAATATTGATAATACAATGTCAATTTTACACAGAGAAAGCAACAGACACAAAATTAACATTTTAGAAGAAATCAAAATTATCAAGGAGGCCAAGAATACAATCATTCTCAACGAAAATGTGCCTAATGAGCAAAACCCTCTACTAGACATATACAGATAATTTAATACTACTACAAACAACTCCAGAAGATGAAGCATGCTTCCAACGGCCTAGAGTGAAATCAATGAAAATTTTAAATAGTTGTGGAAGATGGTAGTATACAAGGTAAAAAAATATATAATTTAACATTTGAATTAAATCAATGTTAATGTCGTTATTGTAATAATTATATTTACCACATTCAGGGTTTTTTCTAGGTAATTTCAATGTATTGCATTCAATAGACTGTGATGCGCAGACGTCTGCACAAAAGCAACAGCCTCTAACAAGTTTGTTTATAATTAATCATATCAAGTTTTACCATGCCTCAGCGCACACACAAGAACATAGGCACAAGGCAATCTCTCCTTGCACTGGTAAACGTTGCAGGTTTTTCTGCTCGTAAGGCTGGAAAGCATTTGAGAGTCCCTGCATCTACAGGTCAGAGGTGGGTGATATTATCCAGGGAAGGGATTGAAAACCGTCGTGTTGATTTAGGAAGAAGACGTGTTTCCACTCCCCAAGAGAATGAAGCTTTAATTGCAGAAGCCCATAGGAACCCCTTCCAAACTGCTTCTCAAATTAAAGCAAATTCTCAATTCCCTGGATCAGCTCGGACAGCTGTGTGGCATTTAAATGATGCAGGACTTTTTGTACGGACAGCAGCAAAGAAGGAACACCTGACAGAAAATCACAGATTGTTTCGGCTCGCCTTTTCAGAGGAAAATGCCAACCTTGATTGGAATAATATAATATTCTCAGACGAGGTGACATTTTCTTCTACTCATGAGGGCAAAGTGATTGTCTGTCATCAAAAGAGGTCTCAGTACGATGCAGAATACAATACGTGGCTAGACAATTTCGTCATGGTTGCATATCTGTATCATATTGGAACTGGGTATCACAGGATGGTCTGGGTGTATTGTGGAAGCTGGACGACACACTGAACAATGTGCAGTATAAGGCTATACTAGAGAACATCTTGATTCCATCTGTGAGGATGACATATCCTGATGGAATTATTGAATTCGTACAGGATAATCATCATGTCCACACTTGTCGTGCAGTTTCAAACTCATTCTTGGAGAGGCAGGATATCAGAGTGATAGACTGGCCTCCCTGTTCACCAGATTCGAATCCAATCGAAAATGTGTGGAGTAAGATGAAAATAGAGATAAACTCTTAATTGGCCTGCAGATGCACAAAAGATGGCTTATGGGCACAAATTCAAGATGTCTGGGATGCTCTAGCCGATCATCCACATGCCTGTAGAAATTTGATTGCATCAATGCCTCGCAGATTGAGGGTGGTAATAGATACTGAGGGTTCATACCCCGATATTGATTTTGTTTTTGTTAAAGTTTTCATTTTAGAAGATATTATTTTCTTTCCTCAAGTGTGGACAGGATGATTATCCTGTACGAATTCAATAATTCCATCAGGATATATCATCCTCACAGATGGAATCAAGATGTTCTCTAGTGTAGCCTTATACTGCACATTGTTCAGTGTGTCATCCAGCTTCCACAATACACCTCATTTATTTATTATAAGGTTTATTTATTTATTATATGGTTTTAATTTATGACATAAATTAAATATTGTTTAAGTGTGCATTAAAGCCATAAAACTCAAATATAAAATTAAATATGAAACTATATTACAGGAGAAATGCTATTCTAACATTCAGTTAAAAAAAAAGTAGAACGGGAATCGAACCTGTGAGGTTACAAATGCAGATAATGTCAATTAAACCTCTCGACCACGGAAATGCATCAAGCCAAGCTTTCTCCCTCATGTTGCTTGACTGTGCACTGCATTAACTAGCAAACAACCCAGTACAATCACTGAAAACATGTTGATGTGAACACGGCTTCTGCGGGCGCTCACAAAGTTCCCCAATCGATTGATAGATTCTACGGATGACTCTTTTTTTTTTCTAAGGGTGTACTTTTTCCCTTTACATGCTTGTTTGTATAATATAATTAGTAATCACTTTTTTTTTTGCAGATCATCTCAATGCATTAATACTTAATAATTTCTTAAATGCTCTAAAGTTTATTATTATTTTTGTTCATATGTCTAAAATAAATGAATAATTATTAAATGATATCTCTATTTTTATTTGAACCTTTCCTTGAAAATCAGAGTCATCCTTTCTTTAATTCTAAGAAAATGTTATGCAAAAAATAATGTTATTTCTGAGAAAATTTTGAACAAAAAAACCAGTTTCCACGAATACTTCAAAAGGATTAATTGAATTATAAAACATTTTTCCAGTTTCTGGATAAGGTGTAGAAACCATCACACATGAATTCTTCTAAGTTCCACAGAATCGCAGTGCGCATGCACAAGTTGCTGTAATGGTTAATGTAGCCTCCGGTAGATGGCTCTGCAGTCGGCATTACCAACTTTGAGAATAAATTCCCAAATGCTAAAAAAATGGACGTAAACTAACTTGCCATATCCTAACCAAAGAAAACAATTTGCATGCATATTATTTATTCCCAAATGCTAAAAAAAATGGACGTAAACCAAATTCCCATTTCCTAACCTAACAAAACAATTTACATACACATTATTTAATAAACTATAAACTAATTTTACGTACACTAACACTAAATATGGTTTGAAATTATTTTCAAATGTTGGTAACTCCAATTTGAGAGTCACCCAGCAGATGTTACATGAAGCATTTCTGCGTCTCTAAAACCCGATGCACAATAATTGAATTAATAAAAATTTACAGCTTGCCTCATTCTTTTATAAAACCAGTTTATTTAAAATGTGCCGAAAATGACTAGTGAGCCACCGGGATCAATTTTTATCGGTAAATGGCGCAAATTGTTTTGCCGATAATACAATAAGCTATAATCACTTAGGTTTTTTTCTGCCAACGCTAGAGGTCTCCGCGTCTCTAAAACCCGATGCACAAATTTTGCATAGTTTATAAATATTTAAAAATTGTAAGAAATATTTATGAAATGGTTCCAAAATGTTTAAAATAGCACAAAACGTGTTTAGTGCATCAGTGGCATAAGAATGCAAGTGTAGAATTGTGTCCGCCAAATAATGGACCTCAGCCGAAGCATTTGCGCGCCTGTAGAACTCGATGTACAATATTTGTGTAATTTAGAAATATTTAGGGATCGTAAGAAATGTTTATAAAATGGTTCCAAAATGTTTAAAATAGTACGAAACGTTATTATAAATGGTTGAAGAGCGTTTAGTGCATCAGTGGCACAAGAATGTTAGATGGAAAATTGTGTGTGTCTTAAAGTACACCTCAGCCCAGTTTCCTATAACTAATCAACTGGAAATTGAGAATATGAAGTTTTGAATTGATATATTTATAACATTGAGAGGTTTTATTCAACAATAATTGAATTAATAAAAATTTACAGCTTGCCTCATTCTTTTATAAAACAAGTGGACCGGTTTATTTGAAATGTGCCGAAAATGACTAGTGAGCCACCGGGATCAATTTTTATCGGTAAATGGCGCAAATTGTTTTGCCGATAATACAATAACCTATAATCACTTAGGTTTTTTTCTGCCAACGCTAGAGGTCTCCGCGTCTCTAAAACCCGATGCACAAATTTTGCATAGTTTATAAATATTTTAAAATCGTAAGAAATGTTTATGAAATGGTTCCAAAATGTTTAAAATAGTACGAAACGTGTTTAGTGCATCAGTGGCATAAGAATGCAAGTGTAGAATTGTGTCCGCCAAATAATGGACCTAAGCCGAAGCATTTCCACGCCTGTAGAACTCGATGTACAATATTTGTGTAATTTATAAATATTTAAAAATCATAAGAAATGTTTATAAAATGGTTCCAAAATGTTTAAAATAGTACCAAACGTTATTATAAATGGTTAAAGAGCGTTTAATGCATCAGTGGCATAAGAATGTTACATGGAAAATTGTGTGTGTCTTAAAGTACACCTCAGCCCAGTTTCCTATAACTAATCAATTGGAAATTGAGAATATGAAGTTTTGAATTGATATATTTATAACATTGAGAGGTTTTATTCAACAATAATTGAATTAATAAAAATTTACAGCTTGCCTCATTCTTTTATAAAACAAGTGGACCGGTTTATTTGAAATGTGCCGAAAATGACAAGTGAGCCACCGGGATCAATTTTTATCGGTAAATGGCGCAAATTGTTTTGCCGATAATACAATAACCTATAATCACTTAGGTTTTTTTTCTGCCAACGCTAGAGGTCTCCGCGTCTCTAAAACCCGATGCACAAATTTGCATAGTATATAAATATTTAGAAATGGTTCCAAAGTGTTTAAAATAGTACGAAACGTGTTTAGTGCATCAGTGGCATAAGAATGCAAGTGTAGAATTGTGTCCGCCAAATAATGGACCTCAGCCGAAGCATTTCCACGCCTGTAGAACTCGATGTACAATATTTATGTAATTTATAAATATTTAAAAATCGTAAGAAATGTTTATAAAATGGTTCCAAAATGTTTAAAATAGTACCAAACGTTATTATAAATGGTTGAGCGTTTAATGCATCAGTGGCATAAGAATGTTAGATGGAAAATTGTGTGTGTCTTAAAGTACACCTCAGCCCAGTTTCCTATAACTAATCAATTGGAAATTGAGAATATGAAGTTTTGAATTGATATATTTATAACATTGAGAGGTTTTATTCAACAATAATTGAATTAATAAAAATTTACAGCTTGCCTCATTCTTTTATAAAACAAGTGGACTGGTTTATTTGAAATGTGCCGAAAATGACTAGTGAGCCACCGGGATCAATTTTTATCGGTAAATGGCGCAAATTGTTTTGCCGATAATACAATAACCTATAATCACTTAGGTTTTTTTTCTGCCAACGCTAGAGGTCTCCGCGTCTCTAAAACCCGATGCACAAATTTTGCATAGTATATAAATATTTAGAAATGGTTCCAAAGTGTTTAAAATAGTACGAAACGTGTTTAGTGCATCAGTGGCATAAGAATGCAAGTGTAGAATTGTGTCCGCCAAATAATGGACCTCAGCCGAAGCATTTCCACGCCTGTAGAACTCTATGTACAATATTTGTGTAATTTATAAATATTTAAAAATCGTAAGAAATGTTTATAAAATGGTTCCAAAATGTTTAAAATAGTACCAAACGTTATTATAAATGGTTAAAGAGCGTTTAATGCATCAGTGGCATAAGAATGTTACATGGAAAATTGTGTGTGTCTTAAAGTACACCTCAGCCCAGTTTCCTATAACTAATCAATTGGAAATTGAGAATATGAAGTTTTGAATTGATATATTTATAACATTGAGAGGTTTTATTCAACAATAATTGAATTAATAAAAATTTACAGCTTGCCTCATTCTTTTATAAAACAAGTGGACCGGTTTATTTGAAATGTGCCGAAAATGACTAGTGAGCCACCGGGATCAATTTTTATCGGTAAATGGCGCAAATTGTTTGCCGATAATACAATAACCTATAATCACTTAGGTTTTTTTTCTGCCAACGCTAGAGGTCTCCGCGTCTCTAAAACCCGATGCACAAATTTTGCATAGTATATAAATATTTAGAAATGGTTCCAAAGTGTTTAAAATAGTACGAAACGTGTTTAGTGCATCAGTGGCATAAGAATGCAAGTGTAGAATTGTGTCCGCCAAATAATTGACCTCAGCCGAAGCATTTCCTAGCCTGTAGAACTCGATGTACAATATTTGTGTAATTTATAAATATTTAAAAATCGTAAGAAATGTTTATAAAATGGTTCCAAAATGTTTAAAATAGTACCAAACGTTATTATAAATGGTTGAAGAGCGTTTAATGCATCAGTGGCATAAGAATGTTAGATGGAAAATTGTGTGTGTCTTAAAGTACACCTCAGCCCAGTTTCCTATAACTAATCAACTGGAAATTGAGAATATGAAGTTTTGAATTGATATATTTATAACATTGAGAGGTTTTATTCAACAATAATTGAATTAATAAAAATTTACAGCTTGCCTCATTCTTTTATAAAACAAGTGGACCGGTTTATTTGAAATGTGCCGAAAATGACTAGTGAGCCACCGGGATCAATTTTTATCGGTAAATGGCGCAAATTGTTTTGCCGATAATACAATAAGCTATAATCACTTAGGTTTTTTTCTGCCAACGCTAGAGGTCTCTGGAGTCTAGGCATCACTGAATACCATTGTCGTCGGGCATCTCCATAATGTGTTATCTCTGGTTTAAACCCGCTATCCCACACTTTAACGCTCCTAACCTATAATATTCATCATACTTTTATAAAGTAATAAAACGGAAGCTAACTAAATGACTAACAGCTAACAATTAATGACCAGACAACTACATTATTAATTTTCTAGGTATATTTACACACACATATAACAGCAAATTAAAATGATCCCTAACCTTAAATGTCACTGGACGCTTCGCTAAGATTTATTAGCTCAATGATTATTTTGAGCAAAAAACCTTCTGGCTGTACTGTAATTTCTCAGGATAGGTTATTTTCAATGGTTCTTAACTTCTATGCCTGACATTTTAACGTATAAATCACATAGCTTCACACATCTCACTAGTCACGTTTTAACAGTCAACGGACCTTTAAATTCAAATAAACAAAAACGAAGCTATGACGTAAAGCGCATAGAGAACCGAAACGTACATGCGTCTGAGGCAACGAGGAAGGAATTATGAAGTCCCCTCTTTTCGATTCCCCCTGTGCGATCTGATTTAAATAAAACTATTAGCACATCTTCAAGTATTTATAAAAACGCGCTAATATTTAATAATGATCATGGAATTTATTTTCCTATATTTTAAATTATGTCATTTATGAATAAGAAATCGTCCCATCTGCATCCCACCCTAAAACACCATTCTTTCAAATAAAAAAAATCTAATATATAAAAATAAATAATAGTTTTAAAAACATAAAAAACACGCTTTATTAGATAACCGAACTAAAAAATGAAACATAATTTTAATTTCCAACACGCTTGAGAAAAGAAATTAAAGTGGTCAACAAAAAAAAAATCTTCAACACACATAGAATAAAACTAGAGTTATTAACAAAAATAAAATAATTTCACCATCAAAAGCGTGGGGTGCTCTACATCAGTTAATATATTTGATAACAAACAGATATTGGTAAAAGTAAAGTCTCGAAGAAGAAAATGTAAAAATCATAAAAAGCACCCCACGCTTTTGATGGTAAAATTATTTTCTTTTTGTTGATAACTCTAGTTTTATTCTATATGTTTTGGAGATAATTTTTTGTTGACCACTTTAATTTTATCCCAAGCGTGTTGGAAATTAAAATTATTTTTCATTTTTTAGTTCAGTTTTCTAATAAAGCGTGTTGTTTTAGATTTTTAAAACTATTATTTATTTTTTAGTTTTAATATTTTACAGAATAAGATAAAAATGTAAATATCTTTAAATTCAGTACTATTGTAGTATGAGCTAAAAGTAATACTCTTCTAATAAAATCCTCCAAGCCGGATTTGAATCAGAGTCCTACGGATTACTGAAATTATATACCACTAGAGTTCACCACTCTACCAACTGAGATCTTACGATTGACTAAAAAGTCGACAAGTCCGCAACCTGTTATACCAGTTTTAATTTTTTTTATTTTCTAATGATTCTGGCCAGGATTTAGAAACAAAATATGAAATTATTGTATTGTCACGGGTCCTTTACAAGTATACAAATTTTCAAGTCGATCCAATGTTTCTAAGTGGGTGAAAATCATCTTCAAAGATTCCATTACATAGATACTAAGACACTTTTTTTGATTTTCTGACAATTCTGGGCAGGATTTTAGAAACAAATATGAAAATATTATATTGTCATGAGTGCTTTACAAGTATACAAAGTTTCAAGTCGATCCAATGTTTCTAAGTGGGTGAAAATCGTATTCAAAGATTCCATTACGTAGATACAAAGACACTTTTTTTTATTTCCTGATAATTCTGGCCAGGATTTTAGAAACAAATATGAAATTATTGTATTGTCACGGGTCCTTTACAGGTATACAAAGATTTAAGTCGATCCAATGTTTCTAAGTGGGTGAAAATCGTGTTCAAAGATTACATTACATAGATACAAAGTCACTTTTTTTGATTTTCTGATGATTCTGGCCAGGATTTTAGAAAAAAAAACGAAATTATTGTATTGTATTTACAAGATTACAAAGTTTCAAGTTGATCCAATGTTTCCAAGTGGGCGAAAATTGTGTTCAAAGATTACGTTACATAGATACAAAGACACTTTTTTTGATTTTCTGATGATTCTGGCCAGGATTTTAGAGAAAAAAAATATGAAATTATTGTATTGTCACGGGTCCTTTACAAATACACAAAGTTTCAAGTCGATCCAATGATTTTAAGTGGGTGAAAATCACACTGAAAGATTCCATTACATAGATTGATAGATAGATACAGGTCGAGCTAATATAAAGCCTGTAATGAATGTTTGTTTGTTTGTTCGTACTTTATAAGTGGCCATACCGTTGATCCAATTGTGATGGGGCTTTTGGCAAAATGTTCAGCAGATTCCCGGGATGAACATAGGCTATAAGAGAGTTGTGATACTCAACTCCTACACCCTTAAAAATTGCCCTATGTAGTAGAAAACATGAAAAAAAAAGTAGCTCTTTGGACATTTCTTTTTTTTTCTTTTTTGTGGTATAATCAATTGTTACAAATGTTTTTATATTATCTATCACATGCGCTTTCTGCTGACATTTATGCACTATATATACAATCTGGTAGCCATATTTCTTGGAGGGTCGGTCACCGCAAAATAATGCTATGAACTATTCAGAATGTTAAAAAGAGGTGCTTTCTTTATAATGATAAACTTTAGTTGGTAAATTTTAGATGAAACACGACTGTGATTGGTTGTAAATAAAAAATCATTGAAATGTGATTGATCATTGTCTCCCATTTGGGGCATGAGTTAAATAGTCAAAATATCTTTTTAACAATATCTACGTATTTTTCTTAAACTATCTAAATATTACAATCATAATGTTATTATAATATAATAATATCCTCAATTCATGTCCAACTCAGAGTCGGATCAAGGGATGAGATGAGATGAAGCCCCTTATATAGAGGTCTTTGAAAACAAGGGTGTCGGCCGACCATGCCTGATGCACCATCACAGGGACAGATGAACAAAATGAAACAAAATGGATGAGATGAGTATGGAGAAATGGTGGAATGAAATTGTGGCAGGGGAAAATAGAAGAAAGCTCCGAGAAAAACCTGCCCAAGCTCCATTTCATCCACCCACTTGGAGTGACCAAGACTCGATCTCGGGATCCCAGTGGTGAGAGGTAAGCATCTAGCCGCTTCACCATGGGGCCACCATATTGTTATTTATATCACCTTTAATAAAATCATGGACTGCATAAGAACTTTGTAATCTTATCATAAATAATAATGAAATATTCAGATCGTTCCTGCCAAGCATTTCTTATTAATCGACATGATTAATGAGCCACATTTTAACAGATAAGTGTATTATATTTGAAGAGAAAAGTTTTCGTCCAGACCGAGACTCAAACCTGGGACCTTTGGCTTTCTGGGCAAATGCTCTACCAATGAGCTGCCAAGGTGAGTTGCAATCTTTTTTCTCTTATATATGTTGTAATTCCCTCGTGCCAAATGCTATGAAACCTTTGCTTCTATCTTTGCAAATGGTGGCAAATGGTTACGAAGACATTTATTGGGAACTTGAACAACACTACTTTATAAAGCCAGTATAGCTTGCAACTTGCCTCGGTAGCTCGGTTGGTAGAGCATTGGCCAGGAAAGCCAAAGTTCCCGTGTTCAAGACTCGGTCTGGGCAAAAATTTTTCTCTTCAAATATAGTTTATCCTTCAGTGTGAAGTGTTAAATTAATAATAAAAACATAGATAAGTGTACATTTTTTAATAAAAACCCAAACAATATTTTTTCCTTAACCACTATTTGTCCACCGCTGTGGTCTCGAGGTAGCGTGCTGCCTTGTCACACAGCGGGCCCGGGTTCGATCCCCGGTCGGGGCAGTTTTTCTGGGTGAGGTTTTTATCGGGGTTTTTCCTCACCTGTAAGACAAATGTTGGGAAAACTTTAAGGTCCAAACAGTCCCCGAAATCATATGGCCATCATCCTTATCATTATCATCCTTACCATTATCATTATCATCATCCTTCACCGGTGTGGAAAGCAACGGGAAGCTACCACACCTACACAATTCCCTAGTAAAGCTGCAAGCATAGCATGAAAATGCTATGATTGTAGTGAAGGACCTGCCTTCGGGCAGAATTACTATGGATGGAACCACTATTTTTCAACCACATAAGATGAGCATTTAGTTCTGTGACAGATAGTAGAATACTTTATTCCTAAAAGAGTACAATATTATAACAAGCCACACTCATTACAGTTACTTCTAAGAATATTAACACACTGGAAGTAATCTAAAACCAAGCATTACAAATCATTACTGGTGGAGTAAAATCTATACCTTTGGTATCTATGAACTGAACCAATTGAATGAATTGTCAAAATGTTGGCATTGCTACAATATGAGATAATGATCCCAAACTCTGCCAATGCCAGTCCCAAGCCAAGATCAAAAAAAGGAGGATGGGGAGGAGTAATACCCTGTTAAAAACCTTGTTTCAGCTAACTTCAATTGATTCCTCAGGTCTTTACTTGAAATGTTGTTCCTCAATGTGACACCTGACATATTGAATCTGATTTGTGAATATTTTATTCTATTTTTGTCATATATTCACTACCAAATATTAAAGATTGTCTTGAAATTATGTTGTGAAATAATTGCATTTGCTTGCTCATTTGTTTACTAAAGTTTCGTGCTAACAATCCATTATATTTCAACATTTTTTTTTAACGTCCATTTGATTATTATTAAATAAAGAGGCATGGGTTCTTAAATACAAAAAAAAATATATAACTTGTTCTATCACTTTATTATTTTTGCTTTTACAACATGTTTTCCACAATTTGCCACATATTTTGCTCTCTTCTGAATTGTTCATATATTTATTTCATTAAAATGCTTTGTAATTTAAAAATGATCCTTGTAGATAATCTACACTTTCTTTTTCTTTTAAAAAACAACATTAATAATAATATTTCACAAAATTCACCCAAAAAAACAAATTGACATAGTAGTTAAAAAAAATAAAGTATGCTCAACACATACGAATTACCGTTTCTTCTCTGCAAGAATGGAAGAATCCTTGACTGAAGTAAAGAGGAAAATGAACTCTGATACAGACAAATACTACCATCCTTAGTCAAAAGGACGTATCTCAACATTGTTTAATTTTCAAATTTTCTTATGATAATATTGTTTAGTAGTCATTCTAACTATTTACTAAGCTAAATGGTCATATCTGCACAGAAAGTCACAAAATATGCTATTGATTTATAATTAAAATTTTATTAAAATCCTATTAAATTTTATAAAGTAATGGCTGTTCCTGTATTGATGTATGGATCAGAATGTTGGACGATCACTAAAAGACAAGAACAAAGATTGGAAGCATCTGAAATGTGATTTTTAAGAAATGTAGCAGTATATACTCTGCTGGATAAGAAAAGAAATGAAGATATAAGAAAGGTACTAAATATTTTCAAACTTACAGACTGAATAATTAAATATAGGAACGACTGGAAATAACATATTGATAGAATGCCAGAAGGAAGATTTCCAAAATTATTGCAAATTTATAAACTGCACGGAAGGAGAAATGTTGGATGCCCACACAGAAGATGGTCTGAACAATTTTAACAATTCTAGCTTTCATGAAACTGGAACGAGCCAACAGGCTTAATCCCTGGATGATGATGATTAAAATTCTAAGCAAAATACTTTGTAGTAGTATATTGTTTCCTAAATTGTTTAATATTCTGACTTAGAAGGAAAGTACTTATGTTGGACCAGTTGGATTGTAACAAAAATTGGAGGATTTGTTGAATGAAGGACACTGAACACCGTGATATTAGTCATTTCACTGCAAATTCAATAGTATGCATAATATTTAATAGGAAATAAGGAACAAGAAAAAATAAATAAATAAAGGCTTGGCATCGGTACATGACAGAATAAAAAAGTAAAACATTAGGAAAAAATGAAATAAACAAATAAAAATAGAAAACGATAGTGTAGTGAATGAGGGAAGGACAAAAAATGGACAGAGAGAGAGAGATAAACTAACAAAATAAATATTGCAATGGAGCGGCATGGTTACTTGAAAAGCAGCGCACCGGAGCCTGAAAGTTTTTTTTCACTCCCGCAGTCAAGTATTTGTACAGTATATACTAACTGTTTCTCATTAAACATAAAACAATACATTGTAAGTACAGTAGAATATTTGTTGTATTATTTATTAATTAGCATATTTATGGTGTAAATTAATAATTTTTTAAGGGCATAACAGTATATTTACACGTAAATGTGTACATTTACAGGCAATAGTCTTATGAGTCCATGAAATATTTCATCAAAAAATAAAATGGGCATAATAAATCCATTTTATGTCTTAACTACGTTAGAATCTATAGTTCAGGAAACATTTGAAAAACACAAAAAACCTGAATTGGAGGATGACCAGTTTGCGTATTTTCTGGCAGAAATTATAGAACAAAAATATTGAAATGGTTTATAGGATGTTAGTGAAAATACTTTAGATTTCGAAGACTATGCTACTTGCAGTCAGAAGCTCACACAGGCTGGATGTTGTGAAGACATTGAAATTGCCAACGAATCAGTGAGGTAGGCAAAGAGCCTTCTAGGTCTGTCTTGCTACGGAGTTTATTTCCGAAAGGTACCACCAAGTTACAAGTTGTTAGCTCATTCACTCAAGAGACATCTATTAGGTAACTAAGGTATTCTTATCTGAAGAGAAAAATTATACGCTCAGACCAGGACTTGAACCCGGGACCCTTGGTTTTTTAGACCAAGTACTCTATCAACTGAGCTACCAGAGCAAGTACTAATCTAAACACAAATCTTTCTCTATATACATTGTAATTCCCACGCACCAAATGCTATGAAGCCTTTGCTTCTGTCTTTGCAAATGGCGGCATCTTTATTAAGATATATATTTGGGAATTATACATTACATTATAAATGCCAGTTATGGTTTCTTTCAATGTTTTTATTATTCATTTCATACATCTCAATGATGGATAAATCATATTTGAAAAGAAAAATTATATGCTCAGACCAGGACTTGAACCCGGGACCCTTGGTTCTCTAGACAAAGTGGTCTACCAACTGAGCTACTGGAGCAAGTACAACTAAGGTATTACTTGGATGGGAAAGACTGAAGCTCTAACTTAGGCTTGAGGTTCTTTTACAAGCCCAAAAATCTGACTCGAGACTCACAGATTAAAGTCCTTCCTAGAGGCTTTGTCCCTTGGATTCTTTCATCCTTAAAATCCTCTATCATAGCTGGATTTGTACCTACGACCTTCTGGATTAGAGGGAAGAAATTTAACCCCTAGATTATTGAAGCCATAATTCGGGCAATTAGTCTATGCAAACAGAGGAACCTTATAACATTTGTCAGAGAAATTTTTTAAAAATTCACCTCATAAATTTCATGGTTTTCATGAGACCCAGGTTTCAGTCAACATCTTGTCCAACATCAATCACAACTCTGACTTGTGAAAAGCATGAAATTTATGAGGCGATTTTTTCAAAAATTTCTCTGACAAATGTTAAATGATTATTACTCCATAATGTTTATTTCCCTACATTATTTTAAAAAGAGGAACCTTTGTTCAGGAAAATTACATCAAATTTATGTCAGTTCTTTTTATTTGAAACTAGCTAATACCCGGCATGCGCTGCTACTCCTAAATAAATGTTAATGTGTTTCTACCACCAGCCTTGAGCTGCTATGCTTGCCTGGGAATCAGCTTATCCCGATCTTCTTGGCATTAATGAAAACAAAAATGGTTATTGTGAGTTATCCATAAAATAAAAACATATGCTGCCATGGACTTTTTTGTAGAGTTTTTTGAGATATTCAATTCCATGTACAATAATTTGGTGTATTTGTTATGGTTTAGGCAGCATAAGCCATTTAAACGTCAAAATAGGGACTTTATTTCACGTTTTTCACTAAAAAGGGTGATTTTTAGGGATGAAGTGGTTGAGTATTACAACTCTCTTATAGACTATATTCATCCCGGGAATCTCCTGAACATTTTTCAAAAAGCGCCATCACAATTGGATGAACGGTATGGCAGAGCATGCTTACCCGGGAATCTACTTATCCTGATCTTCTGGGAATCAATGAAAGACAAAAATGGTTATTGTGAGTTATCCATAAAAGATAAACATATGCTGTCATGGACTTTTTTGTAAAATTTTTTGAGATATTCAATTCAGTGTACTTTAATTTGGTGTATTTGTTATGGTTTAGGCAGCATAAGCCATTTAAACGTCAAAATAGGGGCTTTATTTCACGTTTTTCACTACAAAGGGTGTTTTTTAGGGGTGAAGGGGTTGAGTATTACAACTCTCTTATAACCTATGTTCATCCCGGGAATCTCCTGAACATTTTGCAAAAAACTCCATCAAAATCGGATCAATGGTATGGCCACTTATAGAATACGAACAACAAACAAACATTAATTTTTATATATTAGATTAAGTAAGAGCTGTATCAGGAATTTTAGACACACAGGAAATTGTTACTCATTCGTGGTGAAACATATCACCTAGACAGCTGCTTAATATTGCTAGATAGGTGTTCATTGAATCATGTAAGTTATAATTACTTACAACAGGAAGTGAGTAATATAGAAGTTATCCACAATAAAATGTTATTCTCATTAACCAACTTGTTCCAATATATTTTAACTTTCAGTACTCTAAAATGTTAGATTTGTAAATATTGTTAAAAGGATGTTTAAGTCATAACTAGAGACCATATTATATACAACATAAGTAGGTAATATGATCCCACTATAGGCCTCTGGAGGCCCTTGGGGTAGTAGGAGGTTAAGACTCCCACATTTTCTAGACAATTGGCACTTCATGTCAGTCGTGTTTCCAGCCCTGCATGACGACCGCCTTTACCCCCAGAACAAGCGTCTGGTACTCATTTCCGTTGGTGGCTGAGTCGACCCCAGGACCATAGTGCCGCCAGAAGGTTTGGATCAATTTAAAAATCTTGACCCCAACAAGCTCAAAATATGTATGCAAATATGCATGAAAAATGCTTAAAATATGCATAAAAATGTCAATATATGCAATACCAATTAATAAAAAACATAATAGTTATTACTTTATTAGATATTTTATTTCTTAATTAACATAATAATTGGTATTTTTATTATCCATTTATTAATATTATCATTTATCACTGATAAATGATCAATCAGTATCAGGTAAAAGTATTATTCACAAATTAAAATATTCTACACTTTGCTACTATTGTAAACAGAAATGATTAGGTACTGTTCCAAATGTTTGGTAGTAAGGTTATGTCTTTGATCGCTCAAAATATGTTTATAAACAGAAAAGCGCCATTCTAGATCAACTGAAGTAACTGGGCAGTATATGAATTTGGGTGCTATTTTGGCACTTATTATTTCTGCAAAAGCTCGCCTGTCCCATTTATAAAACCATTAATTTGACACAAAGATTGAAAGCTTGGGTTATCGTTCAAAATGTTTTCAAACTTTTCCTTAAGTTTGTTTGGGAATACCTCTGGCAACAAGGAGTTCAGTTGACGGATTTTATCCATTAACTGAATAGAATCAATCAATCCCAAACCTTTTAAGTTTCAAGCTTTTTAATAGTTGCAGATATATGGGAAAAATGAGTGCTAATCACAATGTTTTTTTTTAAATACTGGAATCATTAAATGCTTCCTTCCACGTCAAAGCCTCTGCACTATCGAAATTGTTTATTACACTTTTGATGGCCTCGAAATGCTCATTGTAAAACAACATAGATTTATAAAATGTTGTAAATATAACACAAAAAATTGCATAATCACCAGTTTTTGGTAAAAATATGCAATAACAGGTGAAAAAGGTGTAAATATGCAAATGCATATAATCTGATCTCTAGTCATAACACTCTCATTTGTTCCAAGTGTTACATAGTGTTTGTTTTGTTGTTGTGATGAAGATGGCAGTGTGCTATGTTCAGAAAACTAGAGGGTCACTTACCCCAATAATTTCAGGCACTCAGTTGCCCATTACAGAATTTAATGTCTAATGGGTATGAAAAAATTGATTACATTATCTTCATTGCATATATATATATATATATATTAGGGTGGTTCTTATTATAGGGGTGGAATTAAAATGTAACTAATTTCAATGTACATCCTCTATATTTATTTTTTTATTCCTTTCAGCCTAATTTGATTATGTATCAAATTTTATTACAATAAATTAACATTAATCCATGCAACAATGGACCTAAATTTATAAATATTCAAAAAATTATTTACAGCACTAATATTTTTCTCTTGTCTTAAACAAGAGAAATAGATTAACAAATATTTTCAATTATAGCTCTTTTAATGAAATTAATTATTAATATCATAAATCATTACCATTTTTATCAATATTTTCTTTTCAATGTCTCTTTTTCACATACCTGTTCTAGCTCAAAGCAGTATGGGTTCCTCATCTTAAATTCCAACAAAATGGACTTTAAATTACTTCTTACAACCAAAAGAAGAAATAGAGACTGTGCAGAATGAAATATGAAAAGTTTAAAACAAAGACCAAATATAGATAGATAGTACAGTATTTAATGAAGGAATTGCATAGAATAACATTATGAGCTTCATAATATGTCAAAGTAATTTAATAAATAATGAATTAGATTTATTTTCATTATGTAGACATACACAATGCACCAAGTTCATTTATCTCAAAATCATTTTTTTGTACTTACCTTAATTTACAAACCCATTTCAGATATATTAAGTGAGCTATATTGTAAAACAGGCCTGCAGAACTGCAGCATGGGGAGCGCAGACACGCTCCTGCTTCATGTTCAGTGACTTACCTTGATTACTGGGAGATGGTAGTGTTTGACGTCCAGCACATAAACAATAAACAGTTACTGCCATAGCTTATCAATATGAGTACAATGAAATTGCCCATATTCAATAAAGAATGAAAAGAGAGACTTTTTTGTGTTAGTGACAGTGTACATTCAATACTAGTAAAATTCATATCAAATTCCGTTGAGGTGAATAGTCATATGATGAAAGTTAAAAATTAAGATGTACTTGTTGAAAGGTATGTCTTAATTTTTATCTTTCATCATATAGTGTACATTGTTTGGTATGTGGAGCAATGATTAAATATACTTTCTTCTTCATCTTAAATGGCACTACAGCCCAATAAGGACTTTTGCCTGCTCAATGAGTCCTGTCCAGACATCCCTCTCCATAGAAAGCCATTCCCAATGGTTTATTTGACATTTTTTTAAGATCCTGGCACACACAATCCCACCATCAATTCTTAGGTCTTCCTCTCAATCTGGTTCCTTGAGTTTGTGAACAGAAGATTTGTTTTACCTTTCTATTATTTGGCATTCTATTAATATGTCCAATCCATTTCAAACGGCCAAGCCTTATGTGTGAGACATTTAATATACTTTACATTACAATATAAAAAGCCACTTCATCACTATGCATAGTGTGGATTATGGTGAAGAGAAACTATCTGGCATGGCATGAGAGAAATTTCTCGAATATTTCAAATCTAAAACTGTTAAGAATATTGAAAAACCTGTTGTGCACATTAATTGGCAGGCTTTAGTTCGCGGAAGATATAGAATTTCTAACTATATATTAGCTGAAATGTCAAAGCCATTTAAAGAAGGGGAATTTGTTAAAAACTGTGCTATTATGTTGCTCTAACATAAGGCCCTAAATTGATGACATTGTAGAATCAAGAAATGTTAAGTGTTGACAAGTGCTTACAACATACAGAATAATAACTAAGCAGAAAGTAAAAATAAAACTTGACTTAGGCTTTCACGGCCGGAGTTGCTATGATGATCCTGATGAAGATTTCCAGGCTGTAGGCCGTGGTCTCAAGGCTTGAAGTTCCCCAACATTTCGCCAGACACTGCGTCTGGCATCCTCAAGGGTTGTCTTGAGACTGGAAATTATGTCCACTGTCTGTCCTATTTAAACCATTCACCGCAATGTGTTCGTAGGTTATATCTGCCTTCTGATTGGTCAGCGGTAGGGGCTTCGATTGCTCCAATGAGGTTTGCTGTATGATGGTCTAGTAGACTGTTCTTGTAGAGGTTTGCATTCTGCGTTTTTTAGAGCTGGTAACCACATTTTGTTGACTTTTAATGATTCCTCTTTTCTATTGAAACTGTTTCTATGTTTGAATATTTCGATGAATTCTCATTGTAGACGGGTAAAATAGTGTGTGCAGTTAGATAATATGTCTGTATTCTGGTATTGTACCCTGTGGCCATTAAGTAAAGAGTGTTCTGCTACTGCCGACTTATCCATTTGTTTAAGACGACTGTATCTTTCATGCTCCTTAAGTCTGGTTGCGATGCAGCATTTGGTGGTGCCTATATACACTTTTGCACAACTGCATGGAATCCTGTATATGCCTGCTGTCTGATGGGGATGGAGTTGATCCTTTATAGGTCTGAGAAGGTTCTTGATTTTCTTGATGGGCCTGTATATTGTCTTTATGTCTTCTTTCCTGAGTAGTTTTCCAATGCAGTCCGTTACATTCTTAATGAACAGTAATAATGCCCTGGTTGAAGTTTTTCCTTCTGATTCCTAGCTACTGTTGCTGTTGTATTGTCTGGGATAATTGGCTGAGTTGATTTCTTTTCTGGTGTATCCATTGGCTGTGAATACTGTATGGAGGTGTTGAATTTCCGTTTTTAATAAATCAGGATGACAAACTTCTTTAGCTCGATCTGTCAATGATTTGATGATTCCAAATTTTTGTTTAGGGTGAGGATTCGAGGTTTTATGAAGATACCTGTCAGTGTGAGTAGGTTTTCTGTAGATAGTGTGATAAATGTTGCTGTCTTCTTCTCTTTTGTCTAGGAATGCTATGCTGTTATCTGTTTCTTTTTCTATGGAGAATTGTATACGTCACAATGGTAATTAGATGATCCCTAAATTCATTGAGATAAAAAGAACATTAATATCTGCACAAGCACAAAGGATTTACCAAGTACTGAGATATCATTATTAAGAGAATGCATTCACACAACTCGCAAGAACCTCGCCATCATGGACACCGAGCTTCTAAACTTCACCTTCTACTACTCAGCAACAGACTATTGGTAAAAGACTGGAATAAAATAGATGGGATCACATATCAGTCCATGGTATCAACGTGGGACCAATCCACAAAACACAGTAGAAAAAATTTGAGTCTACATCCAAATAAAAGCCCATTACAAAATTAGACACCACATGCACCATAGTAAATATCAGCAACCGTCAACTTTCAGATGCAGAAATTTCACTTCTTACTAAAGGAGGCAATATTGCAGTTACACATTCAGCTATACCTGTTGAAGAAATAATTTCTAATGTCGAATCTGCTATAGGAGTGTTACCAGTGGAAAAGGCAGAAACAATCCGAAATGAAGTCTCTCACATTCAAAGAAAAGCTCCGAAACATAAACACAATCTCTCCATCGAACAAAGGAAGGCTATTAAGACCTTAAAAACAGATGAAACAATTATTATTCTACTGGCGGACAAAGGAAATTCTACAGTTATTATCGACACAGAAGAATACAACCAAAAAATCACCGAGTTACTCAATCCTGGTAACTACCGTAAGCTGTCAGATGACCCAACTAAACGGATACTCTGAGAAACTAACAAATTAATAAAGGCCTCCTCGCTTCCCGATGACGTGAAGAAAGAACTTCAGAAGAACAAAGCCCAGCCACCCAGACTATACAGATTGCCTAAAATTCATAAGGAAAATACACCTTTAAGACCAATCGTCAGCCAAATAGGATCACCAACTTATAACCTGGCTAGATATCTATCTATTTTATTGAGACCACATACTAACAACAGTGACACTTATGTCAAAGACTCAATGCACTTCTTAGAAAAACTAAAAGAGATAACATTACAACCGGAAGATGAATTGTGAGTTTCAATGTGATCTCATTATTCACCAAAGTTCCAATAAATGCTGCCAAGTTTCTTCAAGACATCATAAAACTTTTTGAACACTGCTTAACCACCAGCTATTTTCTATTCAACGACGACTTCTACGAGCAAACAGATGGAGTAGCTATGCGCAGTCCCTTGAGCCCAGTAGTTGCCAATTTCTTCATAGAAAACTTCGAGCAAATATGCTTAGATATGACACCTCTCAAACCCAAGATATGGCTTCACTATGTAGAGACACCTTTGTAATCTGGAACCATGAGGAAGAGAAAGTAGAGAAAGTAGACAAATTTCTTACACACATCAACAACATAATCTCCAGTATACAATTCACTGTAGAAAAAGAAACAGATAACAGCATAGCATTCCTAAACATCCTGATCAAAAGAGAAGAAGACAGCAACATTTATCACACTATCAACAGAAAACCTACTCACACTGACAGGTATCTTCATAAAACCTCGAATCCTCACCCTAAACAAAAATTTGGAATCAAATCATTGACAGATCGAGTCAAGAAACGTCATCCTGATTTATTAAAAACGGAACTTCAACACCTCCATACCGTATTCACAGCCAATGGATACACCAGAAAAGAAATCAACCGAGCCAATTATCCCAGACGATACAACAGCAATAGTAGCAAGGAATCAGAAGAAAAAAACTTCAACCAGACCATTCTTACCATTTATTAAGAATTTAACAGACCTCATTGGAAAACTACTATGGAAAGAAGACATAAAGACAATATACAGGCCTACAAAGAAAATCAAGAACCTTCTCAGACCTATAAAGAAACAACTCCATCCTCATCAGACAGCAGGCATATACAGGATACCATGCAGTTGTGGAAAAGTGTACATAGGCACCACCAAATGCAGCAACGCAACCAGACTTAAGGAGTATGAAAGATACAGTCGTCTTAAACAAATGGATAAGTCAGCAGTAGCAGAATGCTCTTTACTTGATGGTCACATAGTACAATACCAGAATACAGACATATTATTTAACTGCACACACTATTTTACCTGTCTACAATGAGAAGCTATCGAAATATTCAAACATAAAAACAGTTTCAATAGAAAAGAAGAATCATTAAAAGTCAACAAAATTTGGATACCGGTTCTAAAAAATGCAGAATGCAAACCTCTACAAAAACAGTCTACTAGACCATCAAACAGCAACCTCATTGGAGCAATGGAAGCCCCTACCGCTGACCAATCAGAAGGCAGATATAACCTACGAACACATTGCGGTGAATGGTTTAAATAGGACAGACAGTGGACATAATTTCCAGTCTCAAGACAACCCTTGAGGATGCCAGACGCAGTCTCTGTCTAAACGTTGGGGAACTTCAAGCCTCGAGACCATGGCCTACAGCCCGGAAATCTTCTTCAAGATCATCATAAAAATAAAACTATTTATTTATAGGAAATATTACTTTTTTATTAGGATAAATATATTTTGAAATTGATTAATTTGGTTTGTTATGTGATTATAATTTAGATAATCATATAATCCTTTAACATATTAATGTATGCAAATGATCAAATAATATTGGCTACTTCTGAATATTTCTGAAGATCACATACATAGATTGTCAAATGTAACCCAAGATTATAATTTATGAATTTCAGTGAATAAGACAAATACTAATGGCATTCCAAGGAAAAATACCAAAACAAACTAAATTTTTTTATTAACAAAAAAGTAATATATAAACTGTGGCAATTCATTCATCCAGCCTCCTGTGTAAATCTAAATAAATCCCTATCGGCAATAATAACCAGATGATATTATAACATCATTAAATGAAGCAGTTACTGGACTTAGGTCATATTTATATTCAAATTGATCAGGGAAGAGAGTGGAACCTGATTATGTAAGAGCAAAGGCCGTATAAAATGATCCAAAGAAGTCAGCATCAATGTAATCAAATTATTAGTTATTAAAGAATACTGACAACTCAGGTAATGTAAACCTTTCTTTTGTGAAGACGGAAGTGGCTGACACATGATAATAACTTACTAATGACAATGATCCTTTGCTCGACAGATTGAGTAGAGATATCTTCTAAGCCTCCAGTTAACTGATTTAGCGTGATAACCATAACCCATTAGCTAATGTACAAGCGGGGGTTTTACCCTGACACAAACATCGTTAGCAAAAAGTGTGGGAACATGGCAAGTTTCTAGCGTCGGAAGCCTAGGAAAAAAACCCAAGCCTAAGAAGAAAAAACCCAAGCCTAGCTAATGTTTGTGACTAGACTGTACGTGAAGCCAGCACGGGGAAAAAAGGTCCAACCTCTGAAGGCGTAAATCGCCAATAATAAATTTGTAACACCCCCGGGATCAAAATAGGAGGGCGCATTAACCAATTATATGTTTCGTTATATGTGCCTAAGCACAGACCTTAGGTCCACGTGATCGAGGTAGTGGGAGTAACTAATTTACCTATAGGCGAGAGAGGCTTCTCCTCGTCACTTACTTCTCGTGTATAATTTCATCAAGTCACTTCAAAACACTACGTTCTAAAAAGTTGGATAATTCACTTCATATATATACAATTACTTGCAGTTTATAAAAGTCAAGAATAAACTACTTTTACCAGATATTCTTTGTACATTAATTCTGCCCGACGAAGTCCTCGTGGAATCCCGAGATAAGAACCTCAACTCTACCGAATACCAACCGAGCAACCTAAGTTCTCACACATGGAGAACTCCTTCAGTATTCCTAGTGTCACTAAATCCAATCTTTACCTCTTGGCCCAACAATAAACCCTTCTCCATATTGGCTCCCTAACGTGCGGGCAGAATAGGTCGTAAAGTAACACACGAATAGAAATCAACGGCAGAACGACTAAGTCCCACGACCACGAGGCAACCAGGACAGAGAAGATGATGGCCAACAAGCAGACAGACAGCAACTGAAGGAAGGAAGCAGTAAGTGACACAACAACAGAATAAGCATTTTTTTTACTTTTTACCTATATAAGAAATCAAAATATTACAGTGATTTAACGGAGAATATATCTGTGTGTATTTATGTTGTTAAGAAGTAGGAATAGAAAGAGGCAGGCAAATAAAGATAAAAAAAATGGATAGGAAACACGAAGAGATTAGGGAGAAGGCTTGTGGGCAACTGATTGAAGGAGAGAACGAAATCGTAAGGATGGGAGAGGACAACGAAGATGGCAGAGAGAACTTAGAGCAGAGCACAGGGGAAAGTAATGAAAACAACGCAAGAGTAGAAGCTAGAGGGGAAGTAGAGGACAAGGGAAATCCAAGCACCGACACCATGAAATACATGGAAATGCTAATGTCGAGAATAGAGGAGATGGATAGAAGTAGGAAAATGGATTTAGAGACGATAGATAGAAGTAGGAAAATGGATTTAGAGACGATAGATAGAAATAGGAAAATGGATTTAGAGGCAATGCAGAGGAATATGAAACAGGAATTTGAAACTTGGAGAGGACAGATGGAGATAAGCAGGGAAAAGGATGTATTTACGTTGAAAGAAACATTAAGGGATGAGATGAGAAAAGATAGAGAGATGCTAGAAGCGAAAATAAATGAATCGTCAGCGTGTGTAGAACTAAAGATAAATAAAATGGAACAAAAACTTATTAAAGACTCAGAGAAAACAGAAAACAGGGTAATAAGTCAAATGAGAACAGAGATGAACAATAGTATAATAACGTTACAAAACTAACTTAGGGGAGAAACAGGAGGAATTACAAGGGGAAATAAAACGAGTCGACAAGAATGTGCTCTGTAGTGTAGAGAACTCGGACAAAAGGGTAAATTATATGTGTCTATTTGTACAAAAGCCAGCCCACGAACAAGAAACACTAAAGCCCCAAGTAGCTCAGAAAATTGCAGAGCAGGATAAACGCTCTGAATTGATCGAAATGATAGTAGAGCCTAGATTTAATGAGTTAGGCACTAATATAGAACAGAAAGTGACTAACGAAACCAGCAAACTAAATGATGAAATAAGTGTCATCACAAAGAACATAAATAGTAGAGGTCAAAAGGATAGGAGCCCCGAAAATGAATCATACGCGTCGGAGAGTGTTTCTTGGACGACGGCTAATCACAAAACATATGCACGTATAGAGATACTAGGGAACCCAGAGATCGCTAGTAATTCTGTGGCGCATACTAACATAGATGATAGAAGTAAGAATCATTTGAAAAATTTTGACAAAAGTCTAGTCATCATATGTGAATCTAAGGATAAGATTGAGGCTGTAAAGACCCGATAAATTACCATGCGAGTGTTCAGAGTTTGTTTGCGTGTGGGCGTAGTATCGCAAAACATGTATATAATAATAGTACAGGAGGCCTTTGCGAGTTAACAGACTGTGAAATTAGACACTAATAGTATTAAGGGTAGATAGACGGACAGTGAAAATGACACTCGAAAAATAGGAGGGAGAGATTTTTACACGTAAGAATGACAACGGAATGGATATATTACGTATGTGTGTATGTCTTGCATTGTACTATATTGTATTGTGTGCACAGGTAGACACTACTGTGATTTTAGGTATGAGATAAAGGTCAATGTAAACGCTGAAATTATGCAGTACCCAGGTAAGGAAGTGGTTATATACCGACAAAATTTTGATATAACATACAAAAGGTACAAACATATAAGCTCTACATAATCCCCAAACGAAAAAAAAAAAAAAAAACAAGACCTGATAAATTATACTTAAATGCATGAACCAGTTTTCACGGGATTCGAACTCAATACTAGCTGAGATTAGGACATAAATGAAAAGTATTAGTGAAAAAAAAAAAATAAATAAGTGTTGTATGGTAAAGTACCAAATATAATCAGTAATTAAAATAAATAACACTAATAAAGTGATTAAATAGGCCTAGATGAAAACGCTAATCGCGAGAGGAAAGGGCAAAATGACTGCGAAAAAAAATAAAGTGAAATGTCAATTTAGATATTAATCATGATAATACCCCCATATTGATGAATATGATATAATTAATTGAATTAGGGTGAATACATAACACATGCATGTCCACTTTCAGCTAAGATTGAGGGTGATTAATAAATTGTTGATTTGAACTTATCGATAGAGAATGGATCTATATTTTTAAATGTTTTAACCCAATCGCTCGAGCAGGAAGCTGCAGTATCTACTTAATCCAGTAAATGTTAAAATGAGCCCAGATAGGCCATTGTCATTGTTTAATACATATAGGTAATTGAAGAAACTTGTACAACAATCTGAATACGAATAATATCATGATGATTATGATTCTTTTGTCTAAAATAACAATCAGACAGCGTAAACATAGGAGCTAATGAGACAGGGTGAAGCTCAATGCACCTTAATTGAAAGGCCGAGTGACGGTGTGAACCTATAAAGCGTGAGGAATTTATTTGTTGATTATATTTACAGAATTTAATTTGTAGACGTGGGCCGAAGCGGCACGTCACTGTGTTTGTATAACACGTGCTATTTTGTTGAAAATATTTGAGGGCAAGGATCCCGTATTATCTAATAATGAGATGAGATGAAGTCATGGTCGCTGGTGAAAGCGAATGTGACAATTTGTGCGAATTTGTATTCGATGTTAATAATGAGATGAGATGAGGTCATGATCGCTGATGGAAGCGAATGTGACAATTTGTGCGAATTTGTATTCGATGTTAATAATGAGATGAGATGAAGTCATGGTCGCTGGTGGAAGCGAATGTGACATACTATACGATTCTGCATTCGAAGGAAATGATTTTGCACGCTTAAGAAAATAACGTCGTTTGGCTGAGCAATGATATAGCCAGCTATGCTTTGGCAAAGTAAATGGGCCGAAATATGTTGAGAATAAAATATTAAGAATCATGAATATTTCATGGATTAATAATCATGATGAATTCGTATGTATGCAATACCTATGGGGAAAAAATGATATCAGGGGGTAATACTATCAATAATAATTGTTTATAACGATAGCACAGCTGCTTAAACGCGATATTTAGTATTTTGGTCGCAAAGATATAGATCCATGTAAATAAGTCTTATTGACTCAATTTAAATTAAATTTAGCAAAACTGAAGTATTATTCGACATATGGTTTGAAGTAGACAAAACTGGTTCATCGCAAATGAATTCCCAAGCTGTAGACGCACATTATAATGTAGGTAGATATTAAGGTGTAGACGAAATTGTAAATAAACAGTTACACATGAAGAAACAATCTATGCTATACTGGTATTCAACTAAATAGTTTTGAATGGTAATTGTATAAGCATGAATGGTTTGAGTAGACCACCAAATATATTAAGGGTGTATCTTTTTTTTTTCTTAATGAATATTTATGTATGTCTATATTGCAGAAAGTGAGTCTATTTAACCTCAAAGAACGATCCCAGGTAAAAGGGATACATATCAGTGTTTACAATCTGAACATAATTGACGTGCTGGCAACACTCTCAGGGTTAACGTGCTCTAACCAAAATATTATAGCCATTTTTTCTTTAAAGGCCACTATAGCTATGATACTAGCATTATATTACGCGAGAGGATTATAAACAAATAAAAAAATCCCTTGATTTTTCCATTTGTTTATAGGGCATTTGTGGCAATTCATTCATCCAGCCTCCTGTGTAAATCTAAATAAATCCCTATCGGCAATAATAACCAGATGATATTATAACATCATTAAATGAAGCAGTTACTGGACTTAGGTCATATTTATATTCAAATTGATCAGGGAAGAGAGTGGAACCTGATTATGTAAGAGCAAAGGCCGTATAAAATGATCCAAAGAAGTCAGCATCAATGTAATCAAATTATTAGTTATTAAAGAATACTGACAACTCAGGTAATGTAAACCTTTCTTTTGTGAAGACGGAAGTGGCTGACACATGATAATAACTTACTAATGACAATGATCCTTTGCTCGACAGATTGAGTAGAGATATCTTCTAAGCCTCCAGTTAACTGATTTAGCGTGATAACCATAACCCATTAGCTAATGTACAAGCGGGGGTTTTACCCTGACACAAACATCGTTAGCAAAAAGTGTGGGAACATGGCAAGTTTCTAGCGTCGGAAGCCTAGGAAAAAACCCAAGCCTAAGAAGAAAAAACCCAAGCCTAGCTAATGTTTGTGACTAGACTGTACGTGAAGCCAGCACGGGGAAAAAAGGTCCAACCTCTGAAGGCGTAAATCGCCAATAATAAATTTGTAACACCCCCGGGATCAAAATAGGAGGGCGCATTAACCAATTATATGTTTCGTTATATGTGCCTAAGCACAGACCTTAGGTCCACGTGATCGAGGTAGTGGGAGTAACTAATTTACCTATAGGCGAGAGAGGCTTCTCCTCGTCACTTACTTCTCGTGTATAATTTCATCAAGTCACTTCAAAACACTACGTTCTAAAAAGTTGGATAAATTCACTTCATATATATACAATTACTTGCAGTTTATAAAAGTCAAGAATAAACTACTTTTACCAGATATTCTTTGTACATTAATTCTGCCCGACGAAGTCCTCGTGGAATCCCGAGATAAGAACCTCAACTCTACCGAATACCAACCGAGCAACCTAAGTTCTCACACATGGAGAACTCCTTCAGTATTCCTAGTGTCACTAAATCCAATCTTTACCTCTTGGCCCAACAATAAACCCTTCTCCAAACTTTATGGCTCTGAAACCTGGATTCTTACTACAGGCAAATTAAATAGGATAGTAGCTGCAGAAATGAAGTTATTAAGACTCTTAGCGGGCTATATGCTTTATGACCACATGTGAAATAAATATATCCACCCAGCTCTCAACACACCAGCAATCACTGAAACCATCAAAATATACCAAAATAATTGGCACATCCTTAGAAAGCCAAACAATAGACTACCTCTGAAACTATTCAACTACAGACCCATTGGGTGAAGAGACCCTGGTTGACCTAAGAAGCGATGGAGGGACCAATTTCTATCCTGAAGCAGAACAGGCCAATGGCCTAATCCCCGATTGTTATTGATGATGATTTAGATATCACACTATAGTTATTTCTATGTCAATGTATGTAATTAATGTATTCATGTATGTTTACTTTCTAATATTAAAATGAAGTGACGGTGTCCATCATTAAATGTTTACATTCAAAACATTATCTGAACAAGCAGAGAATGAATGTGTACAACATAAAGTGAACAAGCTGTCTGTGCACTTCTGCACATCTGCTGTAAAACATTATCTATAAAGTTCCAGTAAATTATTCTGAGATCATTTTTTATAGTTCTGGTACCTAATTTTTTTCCCCCAGCCTATTCTTTTTCTACAAAGTGTGTGATATTATAAAATGGAAATACTTACTTTAAACTCACAGGAAGTTACTTGTTGTTGTAGTAGAGCACTCAAAAGTTATAGCTGAGGTCTGCTATAGCTGCTGAAACACAATTATACATCATCCAGTTGCAGCTAAAAAATTAATACATATTAAAAGATGAAAATAAATAATTGACAAACATCTGATATAACATAACTATCATTATTCAACTTTGTTCTCAATCTAAATTAACTCCATGATGTGACAAGTCTAAAGGCCCATTGGTCTATCAGATGACTGCTAGCCTTACATCCACATATGTTAATCACAGAGGTGTACAATCATCCAGCCATTATAGAGGTAACATGTCGAGTCCCCCAGCTATATTACAGCTGGATTTCTCAAACAAGAAGTTGCTATTTAATGTAACTATCCAAATTCCTCATGATGCTGGGCAGGCACAAGTATCATACTGGCTCCATGGAAACTTGGACCAGCGTAGTCCTGTAGCTCTGCACCAAGACATACCCTAAACAGCTTGGCTACAGCGCGGGACATTGTTTGTCTATTCTATGCCACTTTTGCACCTGTGAATATTTGATTGGAGAACAAGTGACTGCTAGTGCATGTTGGTCAGTGTGATAACACACTGCCCAAGGGCAGGTCTTTCACTGCAATCATAGCATTTTCATGCTATGCTTTGCAGCTTTACTAGGGAATTATAGGTGTGGTAGCTTCCTGTTGCTTTCCACATCGTTGAAGGTTGATGATGATAATGATAAGGATGATGGTGATGGCCAGATGATTTTTGGGGACTGTTGGGCCCTACGCTTTCTGACATTTGTCTTACAGGTGAGGAAAAATCCCCAAGAAAAAAACCTCATCCAGGAGCTTGTCCTAACTGGGAATCAAACCTGGGCCCACTGTGTGACAAGGCAGCATGCTACCTTGAGACCACAGCGGTGGACTACTTATATATAAGGGGTTCTATCCCAGGAGTCCACTTACATTAGTGGGTAAGTTGGGTGAGAAAATTAGCTCATGGTAGGGATGTGTAGAGAGCTTATGTCCATGTGGTCATGAACCCACAGGTTTGATAGTGCCAGTGAGTTAATTACAGTATATTTGGGCGGCACTGCTGTAGTGTAGGTGGTTAATGCTATATGCTACAAGCTGGAAGGATGAGGATTTTTAAAACTGACCTAAATCTTCTGGTGGCCCCACAGTGCTAAGATCAAATCAGCTTCTAATGGAAATGAGTACCAAATGATTGTTCTGTGGGTAAAGTTCTAAAGGTAAAATTTTATAGCAAAGACAAAAAATTAACTGCTCCTAAGTTATGAGATCTACTCAGAAAAGGGGAGTATTAAATCGTGGATCTTTATATCCTAAACACAATTATATCCATCCATCCATAGTAATTCTGCCCGAAGGCAGGTCCTTCACTGCAGTCATAGCATTTCCATGCTATGCTTGCAGCTTTACTAGGGAATTGTAGGTGCGGTAGCTTCCCGTTGCTTTCCATACCAGTGAAGGATGATGATGATGGCCATATGATTTCGGGGACCATTTGGGCCTTAAAGTTTTTCTGACATTTGTCTTACAGGAGAGGAAAATCCCAATAAAAACCTCAACCAGAAAAACTGTCTTGACCGGGGATCGAACCCAGGCCCTCTGCGTGACGAGGCAGCACGTTACCTTGAGACCACAGCGGTGGACTACAATTATACGAGGAATGAAATTACTTTAAATTAGGTTATGCAATTTTAGGGCAAAATTTATATACTTAATGAGGCTTGATCCGTTCAAAAAATTTAAATTGTTGCTTTAATGGTGAACTCATGGGGACATGTGGCATGAATGGGGAATGAAAGATGTGCATGGAAGCTTCTTGTACGAAAACCAGAGGGAAAACGCCCAGTTGGTAGACCAAGAATGACATGGGATAATGACATTAATTATGATTTGAGGGAAGTAGATTATACAGGGGATGAATGGAAAACATTGGCTCAGGATAGGGATGTAAGGAGAGCTTATGTCCGTGCGGCCATGAACCTATAGGTTTGATAGTGCCAGTGAGTTAGTTAGTTAGTTAATGGTGAACTCATGTCCTTTCAACTTGTAGTATATTGTCCTAATCAGTTACACTACAGCATAAACATATATGAGCATTGAAGACGCCCAAGATCGTAGGCTTTGGAAGTTTGGCACAGGAAGATGGCAGCAGCTGTAAAAATCCAAAGATAGATAGATAAACATATATAAATATAAATAAATAATATATATATAATTATATATACAGGGTGTAAATGAATTATACCACATACATTTAACTGCTTATAGAGGGGTATTATACGAGTAATATGAGATAGGGTCTACGAGGGAAAATGGGTGAATCAAAGTAATCGACAATTAATACAGATAAATCAAGAGGAGAGCAAAGTAGGAGTGAAAATTATACTAGAATAACTTCAGATCTTAGTATTAATTCCGAGATCATCAATAACATTTATGAAATATTGGGTTATCAAATTCCTTAAAAGTTGAACTTAGCTCATGATTGCACGCCACTGCACTGGTTAAAGTAGAATCAATACAATGTGAGCCTTAGCTCTAAGTGAAACAGGCAGAATCTGTGTAGTTAACTTGTGGTTTAATGGTTAATGCGATGGATTTGAGATTCAAAAACTGATAGTTCAAATCACAACAGGCCACTTTTTTTTTCCTTCCTTCTTTTTTTTTCTTTCTTTCCCTGCGTGTGTACTGTGATATGTTGACACTGAAATTTGTTCAGTATAGACAAGCGCAAAATACCTATTCCCATATTGGTTATTACATTAACATCTGATTAGAAGTTACTTCAGCATCAGTCACATAACATGAAAGCATCATGGAATATTTTTACAGTTATGCTAAACATGCCGAAATGCATCTGATTTATGGTGCAGCACAAGGTAATGGTGCAAGAGCTGCTGCCATGTACGCATAGCGGTATCCGAATTGACGCCATCCTCACTGAACAACCTTCGAGTCTGTTGATAGGCATTTGCGGGAGCATGGGATGTTGCAGGTAAACAGAGTAGACACCGGCAAAAGACGTATGTGCTGCATTGAAGAATTCAAAGAAAATATTCTTCATAGGGTAGAAGATGATCCTTCTACTAGTACTGGTGCTATCGCACGTGTAATGGGCACGAACAATCAAACCATATGGAAAGTCCTGTACAAAGACCAGCTCTATCCCTTTCATCTGCAAAAAGTACAATCCTTACAGCCAGTGGGCTTCGCTCAACGGATACAATTTTGTAATTGGGCATTGCTGCAGCCACCGCTCTTCTCTTCCTTGGTGCTATTCATTGATGAGGCAATATTAAATACAGATGGGCTGATTCTGAACTCAAAGAACAATCATATGTGGATTATGAAAATCCTCATACCATCTTTGAGAGGGGTCACCAGCAGAGATTTTTGGTGAACGAATGGGTAGGCATAATTTCTGACCACATCATTGGCCCCTACCTTCTTCTCTAGAGATTAAATGGTGTCATTTATAAAACTTTTTAGAGCATGTCCTGCCTAGATTATTAGAAGAAGTTCCTCTTCACATCAGACTCCTTCCCATTTCTACCGGAATGTGCAAAATCATTTGGATGAAGTGTATCTAGGCCGCTGGATATAGGAAGAGGTAGTTCAACTGTAGTGTAGCCAGCTCGCTCTCCAGATCTCTGTCCACTTGTTATTTTTGTGGGGACACCTGAAAATACTGGTGTATGCAACTCCTGTCGATACAGATAAACTGTTAGTTGCACGCATAATCGCAGCATTTGATGTGATCTGCAAGACACCTGGTATGAGAATCCTTTAGTTGCCGATGTCGTCTATGTTGTGAGAATGGAGGTGGCCAATTTGAACAATTTCCCTAATGAGTCTGCAGGTGCTTTACTTTTTTTTTCTGGTTTACTTAAATGTATTGTTTCTTATTTCCCAATAATATAATGTATGCCATGTGTACGTACACTGTACCTCTTCATGTTATTACTCTTGTAATCACTGCACTATCATTTATTTCAGTTCATAACTACTGTACAGTACAATTGCACACTTTATTTGCAAAACCTATTACACTCTACAGTATTATTATTACAACTTTCAAACAATTGCCTGTACAATACGTACATAGATAGTTTTGTAACTCATGTACTGCGCCGACATTCCAATACCATATTCTGTACAATAATGAATAAAAAATTAAATCAGAAGTAAATCTATGTACATAACTAATTTACAGGACATACATAATAAAGGAAGAAAGGGGGAAAAAAAAGTGTACACATACTGTACGTAGTTTCGAACGTGAGGCATCAATCTTAAGTTTGCATTGGTAGTAAGAGTGATATAACCACTGAGCTAAAGGAGCATGCTTGTTGCAAGTTACAGTCTCTGTATCATATTATTTACATTTTAATTTGAAATAATCAGTGGCATGCCATCCATTTTACAAATTGAATCATAACTCGGGCATTTTTATTTGTAGATTATTAGTTCATTATCTCAAATTGATTATATAATACCCATCTATACATAGTTAAATTTGTGCGGTATAATTCATTTACACCCTGTATATATATATTTCCACTGCTGTGGTCTCGAGGTAGCGTGCTGCCTTGACACGCAGCGGGCCTGCCTCGATCCCCGGTCGGGGCAGTTTTTCTGGATGAGGTTTTTATTGGGGTTTTTCCTCACCTGTAAGACAAATGTCAGGAGTACTTTAAGGTCCAAATGGTCCCCGAAATCATATGGCCATCATCATCATCCTTCACCGGTGTGGAAAGCAACGAGAAGTTACCACACCTACAATTCCCTAGTAAAGCTGCAAGTATAGCATGAAAATGCTATGATTACAGTGAAGGACCTGCCCTCGGGCAGAATTACTATGGATGGATATATATATATATATATATAAGAAATATGAACTATTATATCTTGAAAATTTATGAATTAAAAACAAACTTTTTTAATCTTAAACTAATATCAGTGCCTTGTTTCAGTTAATAATTCAAGGTTAGGGCGAGTTTTTGTTTGAACTTTTCAAGTTTATTTGAATGAATAATTTGGTTTCCTATGTAATTACCTTAATTTTTGGGGGATTCTATGCCAGGAGTCCATCTACATTTGTCACTGTACATACAAAAGAGTCTATTTTTCCAAATGGTGCACCAGATTATCCAATAAACTGTAATCCTAAACTAATTGGGTGAACATTTAACTTGCTCTTTTTGTTCATCTAATGAAATAAAATGATTAAATGTGGACTTTTGGCATAGAATAACCACTTTCCTAAATTAAATAATCACAAAATTCAACTAGGGGATTCTTTGCAAGATGATATTTGTATCGACTTATGTTACATTTTTTCGGTAATCACTTAGGAATACTAACCATTTATCACACAAGAAACCTAATAGTTTAACAACTTATGTTAACAACTGTTTAGTCCTAAGTTTTTTTAATCCAATACCAATGTCTAACCCCAGTTATTATCAAGAAATAGCTCAATAGTTTGAGGTTAGGGTAGGTTATTTTTATGGCTCAAGTTTAGATAGTGACTCTCTATGATTTTCCATACAACATTCTTATGCCACTGTTGCTTTACACACTTTTACCATTTCTAATAACGTTTAGTACTATTTTACACATTTTGCAATGATTCTTAGACATATTTTACAATTATTAAATATTATTTTCATTATTTTTCCAAGTTTAGTTGAATGAATGGTAGATTTCTTAAGTTATTACCAAAATTAAAGGCTTCAAGTTGTCATTTCTTTTTCAGATATCAAACATTATTTCCAAAGTGAGAGTGTGTGCATCTGCCAATTAGCCCAATTTATTACATTTCCTAATCTAAACATGTATTGCCGCAAAATTTCTTTCAGCCGTTTCATTAATCTACTATTATATTCCATGAGAAATGTATGACATAATTCAAATAAATGTTATGAACTACAGAAAGAAAAAATACACCAAATTGCAACAAAATATAATTTAGGCTTACTCACCACAAAATGGACACTTAAAATAATAAAGATGTATTTTACAAAAGGTGCTACTTGACTTAACACTATCCAAACCCACTGATAACCGAAATAAAATTTTACAGGGAAGACAAAAAATTAAGTACTCCTAAATTACGAGATCTACTCAAAAAAAGGGGAATGTTAAATTGTGGATCTTTATATCCTAAATACAATAATTCAAAGTTAGGGCAAGTTTTTGTTTTAACTTTTTAAGTTTATTTGAATGAATAATTAGGTTTCCTATGTAATTACCTTAATTTTGGGGGGGGATTCTAATGCCAGGGGTCTACCTACATTGACAATGTTCGATTTTTTTATGGTGCACCAGATTATCCAATAAACTGTAATCCTAAACTAATTGGGTGAAAATTTAACTTGCTCTTTTTGTTCATCTAATGAAATATAATGAATAAAGGTGGACTTTTGGCATAGAATAACCACTTTCCTAAATTAAATAATCACAAAATTCAACTAGGGGATTCTTTGCAAGATGATATTTGTATCGACTTATGTTACATTTTTTTCGGTAATCACTTAGGAATACTAACCATTTATCACACAAGAAACCTAATAGTTTAACAACCTATGTTAACAACTGTTTAGTCCTAAGTTTTTTTAATCCAATATCAATGTCTAACCCCGGTTATTATCAAGAAATAGCTCAATAGTTCGAGGTTAAGGTAGGTTATTTTTTGTGGCTCAAGTTTAGATAGTGACGCTCTATGATTTTCCATACAACATTCTTATGCCACTGTTGCTTTACACACTTTTACCATTTCTAATAACATTTCGTACTATTTTATACATTTTGCGACGATTCTTAAACATATTGTACAATTATTAAATATTATTTTCATTATCTTTCTAAGTTTAGTTGAATGAACGGTAGATTTCTTAAGTAATTACCAAAATTAAAAGGCTTCATGTAGTTATTTCTTTTTCGGATATCAAACATTATTTCCAATGTGAGAGTGTGTGCGCCTGCCAATTAGCCCAATTTATTACATTTCCAAATATAAACATGTATTGCCCCAAAATTTCTTTCAGCCGTTTCATTAATCTACTGTTGTATTCCGCGAGAAATGTATGACATAATTCAAAGAAATGTTATGAAGTACAGAAAGAAATAATACACCAAATTGCGACAAAATATAATTTAGGCTTACTCACCACAAAAGTGGACACTTAAAATAACAAAGACTTATTTTACAAAAGGCGCTACTGGACTGAACACTATCGAAACCCACCAATAACCGATGATTTTCCATATAACATTCTTATGCCACTGTTGCGCTAAACATTTTTACAATTTCTAATAACTTTTCGTAATATTTTTATTGTCTTTCTAATTTTAGTTTAATTAGAGTGAATGGTTAAGTTTTTTAAGTAATTACCATAATTAAAAAGGCTTCATGTCTTTTCTTTTTCACATATCATACATTATTTTTAATGTGATAGTATGTGTGCCCATCAATTATAGTGCGTGAGATTTAGGTATGTGATTGACATTTATAAATCTCACTAGCGGTCTCTTACCTTCAATGTCCAAAAGTATGTCTCGCTACAAGATATGATAAGGGTTGTCAACATTCAGTCGTAAGCCCTTTGAATCGGATAACGAAAACATTATTGTTTATCAGCCAAATATGTATAAGTTGTAAATCACACAGGCCTACTTAGATCTCGCGCACTATAGCCCAATTTAGTACATTTTCTAACCTAAATATGTAGGCCTATTGCATCAAAATTTCTTTCAGCCGTTTTATTAATTTATTGTTGTATTCAGCGAGAAATATAATATAAAGAAATGTTACGAACTACAGAAAGAAATAATACACCAATTTTACGACTAAAATACTATTTACTAACCATAAAAGTGTTTACTTAAAATTACAACACACAATATATGCGAAAGACGCTACTACAACTGCCAAACCGGGAGATCCAAACCCACCGATAAAATTAATCGTCCGATAACCTATTAATAGTAATTCTAGCTATTTTTTTATCCACATATTTGGCGCATTGTCAAAATGGGTAAATTCGGCTAAATGTATATTTTATGAAAATATTCGCATTTGTAATTAATAAACACGCAGAGTTGCAATACATACATAATATACAGTTGCAAATACGCAGAACTTAGACAACATTAGTGTTTCTATAGTTCTCAAAGAATCTAAAGCTCCATGGCATCAGAGTCTTAGAAGGCCTTTGGCCTATCTGTCTGGTACTGGTCCTACATCCACATGTGTCGAGATAAACAATAATCCAGTCAGTAGGCAGGGGTAATATAGGGTCAGCATATTGAGTCCCTCAGCCGTTATAGCTGAATTTTTTAACCTGAAGTTGCTACTTATTGTAGCTACACAAATTCCTCATTATGCTGGGTGGGCACCAGTCTCCAAAAAAAAACTCCCAAGCACAGGCCTTGAAGGCCCTAGGCCTACCATCCGGCTGCTGGCCTCACGTCCACATTTGTTAAATCACAGAGGTAGACGATCATAAGCCAGTGTAGGGGTGACATGTGGTCAGCATGTCGGGTCCCCCAGCTGTTATAGCTGGTATTCTCAACCTGGAGTCACTATTTATTGTAGCTACCCAAATGCCTCATGATGCTGGGTGGGCACCGGTCCCATACTGGCTAAAATTCCATGAGAAAAATTTCTTCCCCCATGGGGACTCGAACCAGCGCAAGGCCCGTAGGTCTGTGCCAAAGCTTCTTGCCTTAACCACTCGGCTATGGCGCGGGATGGGCACCTGTCTAATAACAGCTAAAATTTCTTCCCCATGGTGACTCAAATTAACAGATGTCCCACAGCCATATGTAAAGGCATGATACTTTAGACCACTCAGCTACAGCAGAGCACTTCTCAAATAATCTACTTCAAGGATTATTTTGTTCATATAAACTCCTCACTTGCAAGTATCATTCGCAAAATATTTTCTCAAGAGTTAGTATCGATGGACTAGAGGTTACTTATACAAGCTGCTGGTTCCAAAGTTCTCAGGTTCAAAGCTAGCCAGGGTTGGTGGATATTTTCATGGCATAAAACTGCAGAGTATCACATCATTTATAAGAAAAGTAGTGCTATGGTTCCCATGTTGTAGATTGATGGGATTTAAAAGAACCTCAAGCCTGAATATGAGACATCTTAACATAATTTGTCAGCCCTTCCAGACCCAACTTTGAATTGCAATGTCAATGACATGGGCTAACTAGCTAACTCACTGGCACTATCGAACCTGTAGGTTCATGGCTGCACAGACATAAGCTCTCCACATGTTCCTATCCTGAGCTAATGTTTTCTAATCATCCCTGTATAATCTAATTACCTCAAATCGTAGTTAATATTATTCTCCCACCGTCCACCGCTGTGGTCTCGGGGTAGTGTGCTGCCTTGTCACGCAGCGGGCCCAGGTTCGATCCCCGGTCGGGACAGTTTTTCTGGGTGAGGTTTTCATCGGGGTTTTTCCTCACCTGTAAGACAAATGTCAGAAAATCTTTAAGGCCCAAACTGTCCCCAAAATCATATGGCCATCGCAATCATCATCATTCATATTCATCTTAGGTTAAGCTTAGAATTAGGGACTCTCCTGGCGCACCATTATCATCATGATCACCCATCATATCATCGGGGCAACATAACCCCGCCTTCCAGGCGCCCCAACCTCAGAAGTGGGTTACAAGTATGCCATGCCAGGAGAGAAACCAGGAATGTCGAAAGACAAACCTGGGGCATTTGAAAAAAAAATATTCTCCCACCTCATTCTTAATATACCTACTGAGCGCTTTCCCTCGGTTTCCTATCTGACAAGGAAACTTTCTACCATTGCATGTCAAAACCTACCTCGAAACTTATTCTACAGAAGCATTGTGATGTACAAAGGCCATGTCCAAAAAATTATCTGCCTTTTTGACTGCAAGACATTAAAATAAAGCGCAAAATCTCTAATTTAAACTATAGGGAAGTACTACAACTCCTATATTGGCAGACTGGAAAACCCTCACTTACCCGCCATCTGTGCCGCTTCCCACCACACTCCACTCTGTGCTTAACTCGTGCAGGGATGTAAATCTGCTCTGTACAGTGGGCCACCAATGCTGGATTCTGGCTTCGATTTCTGTGCCTTGCACTTTAAATTGGCAGTTTTTTTGGACACGGCCAGAGTACATCACAATGCTTCTCTGAGACAAATTTCAAGGTAGGTTTTGTCATGTAATGATTGAAGGTTCCCTTGCGAGCTAATGTTTTTCAATCACCCTCTGTATAATCCACTTCTCTGGAATCATGGTTAATGTTATTCTACCACCTCATTTTTGGTCTACCTACTGGGCATTTTCTCTCTGGTTTTCCTGAGTTTCCATGCCCCTCTTTCATTCCCCATTCATGCCACATACCCTGCCCATCACACACTAACACACTTTGAGTCATTAAAGAAAATAGTTTATTAAATATTATTACCTAGCTATCAAGATAGTTTATGATAGAGACAACAGTACTTAATATGAATTTTGTTAATTAATTAAAAGATAGTTGCAATTATGTACCATATTGCCTTTTTAGCCACTTAGGCAATGGAAAATTTTTTGGTAATAGTGAAACTTAAATATTCTTATGCACTTGCTTATTGGCAGCTTTCATTTATGTGAATGCCCATTGATTAAGTTATTGTATAGTTAAATTGTTCCCAGACAGAAATGACATACTGAGAAGTTAGTGATTTACCAAACAATGAGAAAGATTGTTTAGCACATTCAAAACACATGTGATTTGAAATGTGGAACAGGAAATATGACCTTTGTGAACAAATGTTTTCAACTAGTATTCTAGTATATACACATTCATACCCATGTGGGGACATGGGTGCTACCTCTTGGAAGTTATTTAACCAAGCTAATCGAATTATGCTTATTTCCCTATAGATGTCAGCAAGTAACATATGGTTAGCACATCACCTAGTAGATAACTAAGGTATTACTTGGATGGGAAAGGACAATTAAATTTTGCTCAGAGGCTTTAATTTAGGCTTGAGGATATTTACAAGGCTGAAAACCTTCAAACAATGGACCTATGGCTTTAAAATCCCTCCCAGATGAACTGTCCCTTGGATTTTTCCATCCTAAAAATCTATCAACCTTGGCCGGATTTGATCCCATGACCAGAGGCAAGATACTTAACCCTTAGCCTCCAAGGGAATAAAGTTTTCAACAGCTCCTCTAAATTGTAATTTCTCCATCATAGTATTTATTTTAATATTTATTCCTGCCTGTGGTTTTTTATACTATTTATTCACCGTTTAGTGTAGCAGGAGAAAAAACATTTATTTCAGTATTATGTGCTGAAGTAGTTTTGAAAAACTTATTTGTTAAATCTTGCACAGGTTCCTAATGTGATAATTTTGTCAAAAAACATTTTCCACAATAAACATATATTTTTTATCATTATCATGTTTTCAATAGGAATCTACACTTGCATAGAGAAGACAGACTCACACTGAATTGTATTTGGAAACCTTTATTACCAAGAGAATTGGAAATGCCAAGGAAAAACTACAAACTTTCATAGGAGGACAATCTACTTGATTTCCAGCAGCGTGACTATAAATCACACTGTTATTCCAGTAATGAGGCACCATATATGAGGCAAAATATTCACTATAGAGGTTTTCAAATCTATAAAACAGTATTGTTCTTATGGAGCAATTCTTCCTAGTAAACATGTCCTTTTATTTGGCATTAACTTATTAGTTATTTCATGTGATATAAATAACTAAGTTAAATATTTTCACTCATAACTCTGCCTAGAAAGATGGTGCCCAATTTATGTAAAAATACCATTATGGAACATATAATTAACACACAATTATTTAATAAAGTTAGCGGAGTGAACTCAATTATTGGAACAGCGGTAGAGTAGATGCCATTAAAACATTCACTTTCAATGAAACGTGTTTAGACATGTACAGCTACTGGCATTTCTGTAACCACAATCTATAAAATTCCAAATGTTAATATTGTTCTTTAGTAACCACATTAGAATGATCACAAATTAGAATTAGTAGCAGTAGTGAAGATAATTGTACCATAAAATTATAAAATTATATATTTCATTAGCTGTAATATCAGAAACAAATAAGAAATTACAAGGCACCAAAGAAACTCAAAATTACATTCAGTTTTATAGTGGTGTAAAAAAACATATTCATGCACAAGCAGGTGTAGCCGTTATGATTCACAAACGATTTAGAAATTCAATACATAGCTATACTTTTTGGAATGAAAGAATAATTCAAATCCAAATAAAATTATCTCTAGGATACTTAACAGTGATAGGTATATATGCACCTGTAGAAGGAGATGAAGAAGAAAGTGAAAAATTTTATCATGACTTCCAGAAAGTTATCTGCACAATTAATAATAATGATATGATTATAATTTTGGGTGATTTAAATGCCAGAATTGGTAATACTAAATTTGATACATATATAGGACCATATGGAGAGCAAACCTGTAATAGAAATGGCTTACGGTTAATTGATTTTGTCATGTTTAATCAATTCACAATAATGAACTCAGTATTTAACCACAAGGATAGTCACAAATATACATGGGGAAGCCAGGGGTCTTAAATCAATAATTGACTATGCTATATGTAATAAAAAATTAGCATCTAAAGTTCTTGATACAAGAGTTTACAGAGGACCTGAAATCGAATCAGACCATTACTTACTTGTTTGTCCAATTCGTATGCCACCGAGATGGAAAAATAAAAATAAAATTAATAATGTAAAATTTGAAAAAGTGGACTATACTTATAAAGTAAGTCTTTTCCGAGATTCCACTATTACCTGGCTATACAAATGCAGATTAGATCGTCTAGTTCAAGAAACACCGGTTGGCGAAAATATTGAAGAAGAATGGCTTGCTCTACAAAGTATTTTGACACGAGCAGCAAATGAAAGCCTGGGTATCAAAACCAAATGGAATCGAAAAAAAAGGACTACGGATATGGGATGAAAACATAAAAAAAGTAATTGATGATAAACGTGAAGCATACAAAAAATTTCTGTCTACAAAAAAAGATGAAGATAAAGTAGAGTATCATAGGAAGAGAGCCATAGCTAAAATTGAAGTTCGCAAAAAACATAGACAAAGCTGGGAACAATTTGTCTCATTTTTGGAAAATGATATCACTAGGCCTCAACCAAAAATATATAAAGTTTTAAAAAATTTAAATAATGATTCAAGAGAAAATGCACATTTAAATTGTATATCTAAAGAATCTTGGCTTACCTACTTTCATCATTTATGGACACAAAAGGATGATTTATTACAAATACCAATCTCTAATAACACTGCTTTGGAACAAATTTCTATAGATGAATTAACTGATGTTGTTAAATCATTAAAAAGTAACAAAGCTCCCGGAGAAGACCACATTAATCAAGAATTATTTAAATTTTCAACTAAAAATTTTTTAGACAGATTTCTTATTCTCCTTAATATGATATGGGAAGGACAAGAACCACCACAAAGCTGGAACAAATCCATTGTAATACCAATCTTCAAAAAAGGAAGTCGCCAAATCAAAGATAACTATCGTGGAATTAGCTTGTTGAACTCTGGATATAAAATTTATGCTAATATAGTTAAGAATAAATTGAGGAAAATTTATGAAAATATAATTGGAGAAGAGCAGAATGGATTCAGAAAGGGTAGATCTTGTACAGATGGATTCTTTACTCTAAAACTACTATTAGAAAAGCACAAGGAATTCAATATAGAAACTCATATCGCCTTCGTTGACTTCATAAAGGCTTTTGACAAAGTAGACAGAAATATATTACTACAAATTTTAGCTGATGATAACGTTCCACAACAATATATTACTAATATCTTCAACATCTATAAAGATAATGAAATCTCTGTTAAACAAGATGGCAAATTATCTTCTTGGGAAAAGATCAACACTGGAGTAAGACAGGGATGTGGACTTTCACCGGTGCTTTTCATTATATACATGAATAAATTAATAAATGAATGGAGGAAAACACAACGAGGATATATACCCATCAATAGGAACCTCAAACTCGATGCTATTCTTTTTGCAGACGATTTAGCTCTTCTGGCACTTTCCGAAAATGATTTGCAACGATCAATTTATAATTTACAAAAAATAGGTGCCAAATTTAATATGGAAATATCAATTAACAAAACTAAAATTATGGCATTTCATGGGAAGGACCCCATACAAAGTAAAATCTGTCTCCAGAATAAAATTTTAGAGAGATCTAATCAATTTAAATATCTTGGATATTATCTCTCTATCTGGGATGAAAAGGATATCCCTGAAAAAGTTACTAGTTATAATAAAAGTTTAGGAATTATTAATCAAGTTATGAAACCATCCCTTGTACAAAAAAAACACCAGATTACGTTTATATAACACTTTGGCTAGACCAGTGTTGACCTATGGTAGTGAAGCATGGACACTAAAAAAACAACATGAAAGCAGAATAACGGCTTGTGAAATGAGATTCATGCGCAGAACAGCGGGTTACACCAGATGGGATCGGAAAAGGAACACCGATATCTTAAAAGAATTGAAGACTACGCCAATTTTGGAATATATTAAACAGTACCAACTAAATTGGAAACACCATCTTGAAAGAATGAGTTCAAATCGGATCCCCAAAGCTGTTTATAATTATATACCAAGAGGACGAAGATCACTGGGCCGTCCTATGAAACGCTGGAGGGAAAATTTTCTATAGGATCGTAACAGGCCTTGGCCTAATACTTGGAAGGAAGAAGAAGAAGAAGAAGAAAATTATACTGCTGCTGTACGTATGCATGGAGTAGAAGAGAGAGATATATTTCCATCTCTGTCACTCAGCCTGCAGCATCAAGTGGCAACAGCATTCTCATAAGAGCAATACTATTTTCTAGGCATGAAAAACCCTATAGTGCATGTAAGTTTTTGCTCAAACTGTTACTTGCATTTCTTTAGTACCGTACTAATCTCATAACTATAAATAAGCAATTTTATAATTCCATTTACAAGGAACTATCCCAATTCAGGTCCACCACTGTGGTCTCAAGGTAGCGTGCCGCCTTGTCACGCAGCGGGCCCGGGTTCGATTCCCGGTCGGGGCAGTTTTTCTGGGTGAGGTTTTTATCGGGGTTTTTCCTCACCTGTAAGACAAATGTCAGGTAAACTCTAAGGCCCAAACGGTCCCCGAAATCATATGGCCATCATCATCATCCTCCTCATTATCATCATCTTCATCATCCTTCAAGGTGTGGAAAGCAACGGGAAGCTACCACACCTACAATTCCCTAGCAAAGCTGCAAAGCATAGCATGAAAATGCTATGATTGCAGTGAAAGACCTGCCCTCGGGCAGAATTACTATGGATGGATGGATCCCAATTCAGAGTAGTCAATAGTTGTGAAAATATGTGTATAAACTGTTTGATAGTCAGGAAGAGACCTCGTAACAATGGTTTTAGTAGGTTTTTTTACATGGTTAAAATATCATGGGGAAAAACTGCACTTAAACTAGTGTGAAATATTTTCAAAGTCCTATAGAAGAACAGTGCGCATGCACCAGAGTTTATAGAGCCAGTGACAACCCACAATCGAACCGCATATCGATTATCATCCTCAATTACTATCCGTCGCTATAAAATTTAAATGACCAATATTTGCAATAAATCCCCAAATCTATGTTAAAAAATATATTAATAATATTAAAATTACCAAACGTTTATTAAAAATGGGTGTACACTTACTTATCACACACTAACACTGATCCAATCAGTGTTCCTATAAAGACCATGTAGTAATAAAAAAAAATGACACGTGCAACAATTACCACGTTGCCATGATAGATAGGAGCTGGTCTTGACCAAACAAGGAACTAAGGCACCAGATAAACCGCTATGCAGTCCACGGCTTCCATCACAAAATGTGTGTGAATGTCACTTATCAAATCGAAGACAGTTGCAGATGTAAACTGTGTGGACTAAAGTGTACGAGATATTATCTGGAATTGTGTTCTAAAGTGACAATGGTATTAGTGCACTAATAGTTATAATGCTAATGATAATCGCTGTAATTAAACAAAATTCAAATCTATTAATTAAAAGAAGAAAAAACAACAAATTCAAAATAGGGGTCCAATTACCAAAGTTCCTCTACTAATTGGGCAGTATTGTTAATACATTGTGTGTCTATATGTTTTAACTCATCACTGGCACATTTACAAATGATTTTGTGGATAATTCAATGTATTTATTTGCTATCGTTGTAATGAATGATATTTCTTAACATAATGTGGCTTATCATGTTACTGCCCTAAGCCCTTCAATTTTAATATATTTTGACACATCAGATTCATTATATAAATTAAATAATCATAATTGTATCTCCTCCTCAAGACCATTTTCTTGGACAGGTCCCAGTATTCTCCTTTCGAACAATCCCAAGGATCGCTTATCAGGTAGAGATCCGTGAAAGTGGTTTTATTTTTAGAGAAAATTTGTTTTAAAATTTCAAGATTTCGATGTTATTGAGAATTTGGCTGTGCCATTCTAAAAAAAATGTAAATTTGAGTATTTTTAATCCTAGTTTAGGAGGAAAAAACTTATCTTACACATTAATATAATTCGTATTTATTGGAATTCATATTGGCCATAGGACTTAAAATCTATGGAGAGACCATATTTGAGCATGAGGACAGAAAATATTACCTTTATGTTGTGAATTATGTTGCAAACATTTCCCTTTGCAAGAGTGCATGGAGGAATCACATATGGTGCCATCATATATGACAGTTAAAAAGATGGAATCCGAAAACAGTGTTTAAAAATGCATTATGAAAACTTCGCGAATAGAACAAAAAATCTCCTGAATTCATTGAAAATTTTAAATTTCAGTGTCATTTTGCATTATCATAGGATTTTGCGTTATTTTGCGATTCATAAATGCTTTTTTTGAAGTTATGGGGAGTGGAGTTAAGAAATGGTACAAGAAAATGACAAAATTAGAGCATTTTGTGTTATTGCAACTTGCAAATTTCACGGATCTCTATTTATCAGACATCAACATGGTCCAGGTTTCAGAAGCACATGTTATTATTGGTCTCACAAGAACTGTATACATTATGACTTTGGTGTTTCTGGATATTAACTAACAAGGAAACTGTCAACCATTGAAAACCTACCTTAAAATTTCTCCCAGATAAGCATTGTGATGTACCAAGGACATGTCCAGAAAATTATCTGTTGATTTTAATTGCAAGGTACAGAAATCAAAGCCAATGAAAAACAACCTTAAAATTTCTTCCAGATAAGCATTATGATGTATCAAGGACAAGTCCAGAAAGTTATCTGTTGATTTTAATTGCAAGGCACAGAAATTAAAGCCAGAATCCAGCAATGGCAACATGCTGTTTGAAGCAGATAAATGTCCCTACGTGAGTAGAGTGGAGTGGATTGTGGCAGGACACGTAGAGAGACAGATTGTCAGAGTATTCCAATTCACCAAGTCAGTACTTCACTGTAGATTAAATGAGAGATTTGGCACTGGATTTCTGCACCTTGCTGTTAAAAGTGGCAAATATTTTTTTGGACACAGCCTTGGTACATGACAACTCTTTTCTGGAAGAAATTTCAAGGTAGGCTTTGGCATGCAATGTTTGACAGTTCCTTTATGAAATTAAAAACAAAAAAAAAACTTTGTAAGACCAGCAAAACATTTATTTCCATCCATAATGCACTTCTGAAACTCAGCAGTAATATAATTTTTGAAATTTACTCATCCTCATGAAAAAAACAGGTAAGTCAATTTTATCCATAAAAATTTTCTTAATAGATACTGTTTGTTCTTTATGCCAGATCATATGGTAATAATAATATAAGTCAATTCTTCATTCTATTAGCTAAAATAAGCAATTTTAGTTTTGGATAACTCTGAAACGGAGGAAGTTCACTGAAAAAAAAAAAAAAAAAAAAAAAACAACAGATATATCAATCTATCATGTTTGTGCCACTTTTGGACTTTTCTGGTTTTTCCCAGGGATCAAGTGAAGAATTTGCCTCAGCTCCCCAATATGTAAAACTATGTACTGTTTCAAATGTACGTTGTCCAATTTGTAAATAAAAGGGATAGTTGATACAATCTTACCCGGTAGCTGAAAGATTAAAGACATAGTTGACCATTTCCTCAAGGACACAACCAAATTGCACTTAATGAGTTTGGGTAATATATCGCTATTGTATACAATACATAGTGTACCTACTAGTAATAGCCATCACATTTTGCTCATTGTCAGTGCAAGAGAAGAATATTGTACATTTCATCACTGTTATTCTAAAACCATGCAACTTCACCAGCAGCTAAATTTGAGACTGTGAATTCAACTGTATACAAAATCTTAATGAACAATGTGCAAATACATTTCCCACCAGAAATTAAATACAAAACCATGCACATTGGATTTGGAATATTTCTGTAAGTACAAAACCTCGTGAATATTAAAAGATTCCGGTCTATGTGGCTTATTGAATGTTTTTTCCAGATGTTTTTCTCTCAACTGCGGAAGGCATCTTCAGTGGTGTTCCCTTGTTGTAGACTCGACGTGAATGAGACTATGACAGTTAGTCTACAACAAGGGAACATCACCTAGAAGCACTTGCCACTGAAGATGCGCTCCGCAGTTGAGGGAGAAATGTCTGGAAGAAACATCAGTTATAGACCACGGCCACATAGCCTGGAATCTTTTAATATTATGATTACCGACTGTGAAAGCCTGCATTCCACAAAACCTCGTAAAGTTTGCTACTGTATTTCTGAGGTTTTGTTCCTTATTATGTTAGTATAAGAACTCGTAAGTTCTGAATACAAGATTTTGGTGGTTATATTGCTTGTCAGCACTTCCTTGAGCTGTGGAGTTACATGGTTTTGGCATTATTCATCGGAGTTACCTGATATGCATGCACGTTATCCCACTTTCATTTTACTTATACACTGTTAGTAAATATTGTGGCTATTCATGAGTTCTCTACAATTTTGTGTTTGTGATGTGTAAATGTATTATTACCAGTTAGAACAGAAGAAACTTAATATATAAACTATTATAAATAGAGTTAAATGATACAATTTCATTTATTGTCATGAAATTATACTCTATGTGAAATTGTATTCAATGGAACTAGAATTGATAATAGCTAATTTCGTTTTTAGTTTTTAAGCAATTCATAGAATTCTTAGGGTCTACTCTGTATATCTGACTTGACACATGGAAAACTCGAGAGGAATGTGACTTCTATCTTTTACTGTTAAAAGCTTGCTGAATAAAAATTAAGATCATACAGACATTGAAAATTTATAATATTTTTCCTCTGAATTTAAAGATGATTGCAAATCAATAATTCAACATTCAACAATTTCTAATACCGCAAGTAAGATTCTGATTCAAGTAATCAATTTAAGTTACTCTTGCTACTATTGTAGAGTTAGTACAATAAGAATAGCAACTTCAATGGTCTTATTTTATAATGTCTATAATATTTAATATTTCCAGTTTAATTTTCAGTATGATTTCTTCTGAGATTTAGCTACTGTATTACCTGACTATTATCTGCTTTATTATTTCAAAATATATCAATTTAAATAAGTTACTGAAACTATTTTTCTCCAATTACCAGAATTAATAGAATATATTTCTTAGAAAACTATGGATTTATCTCGATGACCTATTTTTTTACTTTTTATATATGTTGTAAGAAAATTACTCCATAATAAATTACTTATAAACACAACAAATTAGCACTACACTTTTTGTGTGTGCAACTTTATACGTTGAATGATTCTATCATCGGCCACGGTGGTCGAATGGTTATGCTCCTTGCCTCTGGTCCAGAGGATTGCAGGTTCAAACCCAGCCGGTGTCGATGGATTTTTTAGGATGGAAAAATCCAAGGAGCAAGTCCTCTGGGAGGGACTTTAATCCGTGGGTTCCGAGTCTGAAGATTTTCAGGGCTCGTAAAAGATCCTTAAGCCTCAATGAAAAGGCCTCTAAGCAAAATTTACCAAATTTTCCCATCCTAGTACTACCTTGGTTTCCTAGATGTCAGTATGAAGCAGAACGCTGACCATGGACCACTCAAATGCCATCTATATGAAAACAAGTGTAACTAAATGAGTATGGTTCAAATTCTCCTGTAGGGGGAGAGCGCCTAAATCTCTGTTAAGGGAAACATGGGCTTACAAGATACAAGAAGATTATTCTATCATTTGTAATTAAAAACATAGTTTTATGTCAATTGTGTGAAGCATGTTCCTCGGGTATTTATATTAAACAATATTCAATTAAAAATAAATATTTTTCTTTGTAAACATTTTTTGATCTTCCTGCTTCTAATATACAGGATAATTATACCTCAATAAAAATTCAAAAGATTGAAAATCAATATTTTAGAAGTTTTGGAACTTGAAATTTTGGAATGAATGCCATACTTTCTAAAAATACATGGATGAATGTGAGGCACCTAAAGGATGAGGAGAATCAGTGGTGATTCCAATCGAGACCGTAGCTTTTGGTACTTTCTTGAATCCAATGGCATGAGAAGAAAGAATGTGTAAAGCACAGTTTCATAATACACTTAAAATAGGACAGTCGCTAATACTTAGAAGGGTAGCATTCTGTGGAACAGCTTGGCAATTTATAATCAGCACACTGAGAGGAAGGATGCAGTACGTGCTGAAAAAGACAGGTTGAGTAATGCAAGATATTCTCTATGGATCTTCAAACAGTGCTTATAAGTCCTTCTGTAAATGCTTCTGCTTTGTATCATAAAACAAAACTGAAGGTCCATAATTTCTCAAGTTACGACTTAAAGTCAAAAGAAGCTTTTTGTTACATTTGGCATAAGGCAGAAGGAGGATTAAGTCCTGATGAGTTCAGCACCTTCATTGTGGATAAGTTATCTAATAAATCTGAAAAAGAAGTAATCATATATAGTAAGGACTGTACGTACCAAAATAGAAACAGCAGTTGCCAATTCTCTTCTTCCTCTAGCAGTAGCAAAGCGCGTCACAATACAACACAACTACCTGGAAAAGAGGCACACCCAGATGGAATGTGATTCAATGCACTCTGATATTGAAAGAAGATTAAAGAATCATGAAGTATATTCACCTGCATGCTATAAAATGAAATCTTCCGAAATGCACGTCAGAATCCCAATCCATGTATAGTTCATTACCTAGATCACAGGGTTTTCAAGAAATACAGTGACAAAAATTCATACCAATCTCATTATCCAGGAATAAAAGTAGACGACCCAACAGTTACAGATATGAGATGCTTATGCTATTTATCTACAGGTACGATAGAATACAAACTCTATTATTGTGATGAATGGAGATAACTACCAAAACGGAGAACCAGGAAAAGTTATGTCCTAGATACTCTGCTGCTTTTTATGAAATGCCCTTAAAATATCCACAGAAAAGTTCATTAATCTGCAGGAACTGAAGATGGTAATCCTATGTCATTACCATAACTTCTGTGATAATCTTCTGCATATATGCAACAACTACCATGTAAGCACATCAGATTTTCATAAGCAGCTGAATACTCTAAATAGATTGTGAATTTAGATCAACTGATGATTCCGATGAGAAAGGTTTTATATAAATAATGAGTTAACTTATAGCATTTAACCATTTTCAGTATTTCCTGTTACATTACCAGAAGTTAATCATATTGTAATTGTGTGTTATCATTCTCATAACTGGTAACTACTATTTTGGAAAATTAAATATAAGAAGAAAGAATGTGTAAAGCACAGTTTCATAATACACTTAAAATAGAACAGTCGCTAATACTTAGAAGGGTAGCATTCTGTGGAACAGCTTGGCAATTTATAATCAGCACACTGAGAGGAAGGATGCAGTACGTGCTGAAAAAGACAGGTTGAGTAATGCAAGATATTCTCTATGGATCTTCAAACAGTGCTTATAAGTCCTTCTGTAAATGCTTCTGCTTTGTATCATAAAACAAAACTGAAGGTCCATAATTTCTCAATTTACGACTTAAAGTCAAAAGAAGCTTTTGGTTAAACAAGATCAATTCTTGAAATGCATGCTATTATGCATTACAGGGACTTTTGCTGTCCCAACTCCTTTCAAAAAACGTTAAACTGAAAATTATATAAAACAGTTATTTTCCCAGGTATATTGTATGAAACATGGACTCTTACTTTAAGCGAGGAAAAAAAGATTACGAGCATTTGAGAATAAAGTTCATAGGAAAATTTTTGGGTTAAAAAAAAGATGAACAGACATGTGAATGGAGAAAACTACATAATAGTGAGCTACATGATATATATAGGAAGCCAGATATAATAGGAATAGTTAAGTCTCATAGACTGCGATGGGCAGGACATGTGGCATGTATGGGGGATGAAAGAGGTGCATGGAAGCTTCTTGTAGGAAAACCAGAGGGAAAACATCCAGTTGGTAGACAAAGAATGAGATGGGAGAATAACTATCCATGATTTGAAGGAAGTAGATTATACAGGGGATGATTGGAAAACATTAGCTCAGGAATGGGATACATGGAGTGCTTATGTCCATGCGGCCAAGAACCTACAAGTTCGATAGAGCCAGTGAGTTAGTAATTATCTTGATTTGGGGGGGGGGTTTCTATGCCAGGAATCAATCTACATTTGTCACTGTACAAACAGATGAGTAATATTTTTCTTATGGTGCACCATAGTACCCAATAAACTCTAGGCCAAAACTAATCTAGTGAACATTAACTTGCCCATTTTGTTTACCTAATGAAATAAAATGAGTAAAGGTGGACGTTTGATATAGAATAGCCACTTCTTTAAATGAAATAATCACAAAAATTCAACTAGGGGATTCTATGCGAGATGATACTTATGTAAACTAATGTTACATTTTCTTTTTGGTAATCACTTAGGAATACTAACTTTTATCACAAAAGAAACCTAATGGAAAAACTGCACTTAAACTAGCGTGAAATATTTTCAAAGTCCTATAGAACAACAGTGCGCAAGCACCAGAGTTTACAGAGCCAGCGATAACCCACAATTGAACCACATATTGATTATCATCCTGGATTACTATCCATCGCTATGAAATTTAAATGACCAATATTTGCAATAAATCCCCAAATCTATGTTAAAAAAGATATTGATTATATTAAAATTACTAAACGTTTATTAAAAAATGGGTGTACACTTACTTATCACTCCCTAACGCTGATCCAACCAGCGATAACCCAAAACAGCAAAAAAAAAAAAATCATAGACTAAGTAATATACTCTGTGGAGAAAATAGCAGTTAGAATCACAATATTGTTGAACAGTGTCATAATATTGTGATTTGCATATTTAAATAAATACTTCAAAATTGTTTAATAATGTTATAAAAATTGTTTGAAAAAGTTTAAAATATTGTTAGTAAATACAGAAGAAGAGCTACAGTTTACAACAATATAACTGAAAAATCAAGCGCTAGTAAAAGTGCAGTTGAGCCAATCTAATTGTTTATTAACTTATCTTAATTGTTTTGAATTAAGTTTATTTATTTATTTATTTTTATTCTAACACCAACGTATCACCTCAGTTAATATCAAGAAAAAGTTGCTTATTAGTTCGAGGTTAGAATGGGTTATTTTTATTGTCGTTCTTAAATTTAGATGAATGAACGCTTAAATTTCTTAAGTATTTACCAAAATTAAAAAGCTTCATGTTGTCCTTTCTTTTTCAGATGTCAAACATTTCCAATGTGAGAGTATGCGTGCCTGCCGGCTCATGTTTAGAAAGTGACTCTCTATGATTTTTCCATACAACAATCTTAAGCCACTGTTGCAGTACACACTTTTACCACTTATCTATTATCCAGCAGAACATCAAAGATGTTTTAGGATTTGTCTACATTTCTAATAAACTTTTTCCTTGCCTGTCAATTAGCCCAATTTAGTACATTTTCTAACCTAAACGCGCATTGCCTCAAAATTTCTTTTAGCCGTTTTATTAATATTTTGTTGTATTCCGCGAGAAATATAATTTAACGAAATGTTATGAACTACAAAAAGAAGTAATTCACCAAATTACGACTATATATGATTTACTCGCCATAAAAGTAGTTACTTAAATTAATAAAGTACGTAGACATGCTTCACAATCGGTTTAATGTTGTCCTTTCTTTTTCAGATGTCAAACATTTCCAATGCGAGAGTATGTGTGCCTGCCGGCTCATGTTTAGATAGTGACTCTCTATGATTTTCCATATAACAATCTTAAGCCACTGTTGCACTACACACTTTTACCACTTATCTGTTATCCAGCAGAACATCAAAGATGTTATAGGACTTGTCTACATTTCTAATAAACTTTTTCCTTGCCTGTCAATTAGCCCAATTAAGTACATTTTCTAACCTAAACGCGCATTGCCTCAAAATTTCTTTTAGCCGTTTTATTAATATTTTGTTGTATTCCGCGAGAAATATAATTTAACGAAATGTTATGAACTACAAAAAGAAATAATACACCAAATTACGACTATATATGATTTACTCACCATAAAAGTAGTTATTTAAGTTAATAAAGTATGGAGATATGCATTACAATCGGCGCTACTAACATCCAAATCGGGAGAACCAAAAACGCCGACAACCATCCGATAAACGTCAGATAACCCACCAACAGTAATTCTAAATAGTTTTTTTTATCCACAAAGGTCATATATGGGACATTATTCAAAATGGGTAAATTCAAATTATTTTACGAAAATATAGGCCTGCGTCTTTTTAATGAATAAAAATGCAGAATGGCAATATATATATATATATATATATAAAACACACGGTTGCAGATACACTGAATTTAGTCCATATTATGTTTGTATAGTTCTCAATAAATCTAAAGCTCTGTGGCACCAGTCCTAGGATGCCCTTGTCTTATCAGTTAGGTAATTGCCTTACATCTACATGTGGAGACATGATCTTCCAGTCGATAGGCAGGGGTAACATGTGGTCAGCATATCGATTCCCTCAGCCGTTATAGCTGAATTCCTCAACCTGAAGTTGCTACTTATTATAGTTACCCAAATTCCTCATTATGCTGGGTGGACACCAGTCACATACTAGCCAAAATTTCTTCCCCCATGGGGACTCGAACCAGTAGATGTTCCATAGCCATGTGTCAAGGCATGATACCTTAGATCACATGGTTGCGGCATGGCACTTCTCAAATAATCTACTTCAAAGAATTATTTTGTTCATATAAACTCCTCACTTGCAATATATGTTCTCAAGAGTTGGCCTCGATGGACTAGTGGTTACTATGCAAGTTTCTGGTTCCAAAATTCTCAGGTTCAAACCTTAACCAGGCTTGATAAATATTTTCAAGGCATAACATTTCTGAATATTGTATCCTTTGAAAGGAAACTAGAGGTATGGTTCCCATGTCATAGATTGATGAGACATAAAAGAACCTCAAGCCTGAAATAGGAAATGTCTTAATATAATCTGCCTGCCCTTTCACACTCAGCTTTTAATTGCAATGCTAATGACCTAAACTAACTAGCTAACTCATTCATTGGCACTAGCAAATCTGTAGGTTCTTGGCCGCTTGGACATAAGCTCTCCATACATCACTATCTTGAGCCAACATCTTCCAATCATTCCCTGAATGATTTACCTCTCTCAAATCATGATCAATGTTAGTATTCCATCTCATTCATGGCCTACCTACTGGGCATTTTCCCTTTGGTTTTCCTACAAGGAGTTTCCAGGCTCCTCTTTTATTCCCCATTCATGCCGCATACCCTGACCATTACAGTCTATGAGCAGTCCATTTACCTGCCAATGTTCCCATTTGAAATTTCATAGCATAATTTTCACTTCTGGTTATTCAAGGTTTGAACTTATTATTAATAATAAAAAACCTTTTCAGTGTAGGTAAAACTCGGTAAAACTTGAACTTTAGGTCTTTAAAATGTATTAATTTTGCACTGACTGACCAACTTTGCCCACCGCTGTGGTCTCGAGGTAGCGTGCTGCCTTGTCACACAGCAGACCCGGTTTCGATTCCCGGTCAGGACAGGCTCCTGATTGTTTTTTTTTTGGGGTTTTTCCTCACCTGTAAGACAAATGTCAGGAAGCTTAGGACCCAACGGTCCTCGAAAATCATCCAGCCATCATTATCACCCTTATCATTATCATCATTATCCTTCATTGAAGTGGAAAACAACGGGAAGCTACCACACCTATAATTCCCTAGTAAAGCTGCAAAGCATAGCATGAAAATGCTATGATTGCAGTGAAAGACCTGCCCTCGGGCAGATGGATGGACCAACGTTTCAAAATATCTTTGAAAGTGTCAACTAAATATAATGATAAATTGTATGGCATAGATTTTATATTATTTAAGTTCACAATAAAGATATTGCAATATTTGAAAGTGCGTTAAATTTAATTTTCAGCAATTATAATACAAATAAATGTGTTCCCAGTTGGGAACATTGGCATTTAGCAATATCAAATTTTACATTGACGAGTCAATGATCCCCTGTTATGATCACAACTCTAGCAAAATGATTATCAGGAGATAACTGATCCGTTTTGGACATAAGATATGGATACTGTGTTTCAGTAACAGATAGCCTTACAGTATGGAAATTTATTGTGGGAAGAATGCTAATGACCCTAGTTCTCCACTTGGTTCTCGCGTGGTCACAAAATTACTTTCTTACAAGCAAACCTTCACCTGGGAAAAAAAACAATGGAAATGAAATTAATATTATAGGAATAAGCATAATAAAATATTAATTTTCTCTAAATTTCACAACCCCACTGAAATAAACACATGTGATACAGGGCACAGAACATGAGCTCTAAGCAATAAGAAAACTTACGTTCTGTCAGTGACTGGTTCACACACAGGATGCAAAACTAATATTGTGATCATGTTATTGCTTCCTGCATCATATTTGCAGACTCTCTTTTTGTTTTTATACAGGGAACACATGTGGCACAACAATGATAGTTATTGAAAAAATGTTGGAAACACAAATTTGCAGTATACCACCTGCACTTCAAAATGGCTGCGTTTGTACAGTTTTGACAGTTTCCTTGTACATTTCAGATACATTATTCCATTGTGTTTTGGAAGTGTTGTTCACCCCTGGGTGCCAATCCAGCTAGCACCCAAACATACCCTTGTGCCTTTTCGAGTCTTGGAGAAAGAAACTGCTGGTAAAACAAGTGATTACATTTTCATTATATTTTTGCATTGCCGCAATATATAAGAAGAATCACCAAAAGCTACATTATGGGAGATGTGTTGAATCATATGCTTGTACATTCGAAAAAAATATCTGTCCAAAGGTTGCAACTCATTAGTTGTATTTGGTGGTATGATTTTCACCACTACTTTTTCAATGTCATAATCCCCTTCTTCTAACAGTTGTTTCATTATATTTCCGTCACAGTGAACACCATATGAGTCCAACAGCAATAGATTGCATGTTACAGAGTTGGGAAGGAATAATTCTTGCAGGAATTCTCTCCATACGTTTTTTGTCATTTTTCCTGATGTAGTCCACTTTATTACAAGGTTGTCAGCCTGGAACATGCGTTCCACAACCCTTGCATTAATACCTTGAGGTTCTTGAAGAATCAGTAATAACTTTGGCATCAGTTTTCCAGCTCGTGATACCGCCAACATTATAGTGTAGGAGTGTATAGTTGCAACTTTTGATTGCACAACGCCATACACTTTACTTATTCCTTGACATTCTAATATTTTGCCGAAAGATATCTCCTTATTGAAACCACTTTCTTCTACATTAAAAACCTGTTCATTAGTGCATTTGTCAATGAGTGATGTGCACTCACGTCTGAAGGTTAGTATTGATTTTTCAATAACTGTCGTGTTATGGGTTATGTACCAGAAGCTTTGTCACATATGATGCTATTTTGCCGCTGACAATGTTATAATACTTTTTAAACCTATGTAACCAGGAAGGACTTGCTTTGAAATAGGTTTGATCTGTGCCCACCAAATCATTTGCTGTTTCAAATGCAATTCTCTTTTATGTCACTTTCTTTTACAATTTCATTTCTAGACCGCCGCAGACAGAATTATTCAAATGTTGTTCAGTGCACACTTTTCATTTTATTTATAACATCATTTTGTTGCTCAATTGCTTGCTTCAATTTGTAGAGTTGGCTTTCGTTTGTTAGCCATACGAATCTGTGTTTCATACTGCTCCATGGCCTAAGGTTGAAGGTTTTATTTTTATTCCTTGGTGTACCTCGCAGAATCCAATACTCAATTACCTTATATTTTTCTTCAAAAGTAATGACCCAGAATGCTTTTGGAGGGGACAGACAATAAAGAGAACCAGAATGCTGTGAAGTACTCAATTCTTCTTCTCACGAGGCAATTGTTTCTTCTGATTCACTTTCTTTTACATGATCATTTCGTGGTTCATTTTCATCAATGTACAGAGTATGAATTTATTCAACTGATTCCGTTTCATAACTCTTTATTAGGTCAACTTTTAGCTCCTTTCGCGACATTTCACATTCTGTCTTTTATAACTTTCTTCTGTTAGTTTAGTGACAACTTTAACCAATATATACAGGGTTCAACGTCTCTACTTACTAAAAGCAAACAGAACACTCACAATAGCACAATGCAACTAACAGTACACTTAGAACAGTAATGTCTTCACTCTCGCTTATACCACAGTGCATGTTATACGTGCCTGCAACCTAAGATGGCCCCATCAACTTACATTTTCATTCATCTGTATCTCTGGTGTTCATTACATTGGGGTTGTGAAATTTAGGGAAAATTAATATTTTATTATACTGACTCCAATAATATTAGTTTCATTTCCATTGTTTTTTACCCCAGGTAAAGTTTATTTGTTAGAGCCTGATCCTCTCCAAGTGGAAACATACTTCAACAATTTCTACACTTCATATGAATTGCTGATGAAACTGAAAGAAAACAACTCGAGCTTCAGGGACTGTACCAGATTGTAGAACTAAGAAATGTTCTCTAACTCCAGCCAATATCCCGAAGAAACAGGAAAGGAGTATATTTGCTTATAGTTGTGATTTTGATATAAACATGTGTAGGTGGAATGATAAAGCTCTTGTCACATTGGCATCAAACCACCAAACACATGTGCTCGTGGGAAATACAAAGTGATATTCTTGACACACCAAGAAGATGATTAATGTTCCTGAAACCAGGATCATACACAGTTAAAATATGTGGATGGGTGGTGTGGATGTTCTTGACTGTCTCCTATCAAGCTATCAATCTCAGTTTTGAACCCATTTGTTAATTTATTTTAAAAATACAATTGGAAGTAACATTAAGAGGTTTATTTAGTAATTAAGTTTTTTAGTCTGTATATTCTTACCTCTTATGGTTGTTTTTGTTGAACATATGTTTCAAGACTTGTTAGTCCCATCTTCAGCTGTTATATTCTTACCTCTTGTTATAACAGTGTAATACTCTAGGTTAAGAAAATAGATATTTAATTTCAAACCAAAATTGAAAAGCTTATTTCCAAAGTGTTTTAAATCCAAAATTCGTGATTTTCGATATTTTTATGTGACAAAAGTCTTTATTCCGTCAGGTACCATGTTAACACGTTGTTATGTTCCTAAGTGTCTTATATCCCCTGTTAAAATGGTTTGAAAATCGTGTTTATTTCCAAAGTGTCATATCCGATTCCGATTGAGGGTCTTTCCACTTTTCAGCGGTTGCCCTTTTACCACCCGGCTGCTGGCCCTTCACATCCACATGTGTCAATCACAGAGGTAGATGATCAACAGCCAGTGTAGGGGTGACATGTGGTTAGCATGTTGAGTCCCCCAGCCATTATAGCTGGTTCCTCAACCTGGAGCCGCTACTTATTGTAGCTACCCAATTGCCTCATGATGCTGGGTGGACACCGGTCCCATACTGGCCGAAATACCATGAGAAAATTTCTTCCCCCATGGAGACTCGAACCAGCGCAAGTCCCGTAGCTCTGCGCCAAGGCTTCCTACCTTAACCGCTCAGCTACGGCGCGGGACGTCTTATATCCCAGTTGTTTTTATTTCCAATATGTCTTATATCCAAATGACCAATCTGCTGATTCGGTACAAAGCACGTGACTCATCATGGGGGCTGCTATGGCACTCCTTGTTACATGACAATGAACAACAGTCAGCTGTGATTTTCTGTGGTTTTTGTTTATTTGTCAGTGAAAAACAAATGGCTAGTTGTGAAGACCTAGTAAGTCATTTAAGACGGACAGCGAGCAGAAGAGCACTAGTAACTTCAGAGTGGGCTAAAAACAAAGATAAACATGGTAGTGATGGTAGTATAGCGAAAGTGGCATGGAATCACAATGGTGGATTTTGTAAAACTTCTGAGCTTTCTACCGCAGACTGTTTCCATTCATTATTTTATAACAACAAAATTAAGGTAGAACAGGATTCATTTTTAAGTAAGTTATGCAATGCCATTCTGGCAAAAAGTATTTTCAAATAGTGCAGCAGATGCAGTAAATGACTCTTCTGATAATGAACTCTGAAAAGATTGTGATACCTTTGTGTAAGCAACATTTTTTTTCTTTTTCGTTTACACTGTTTTTCCGTCTTGTTTTACCTTTTTTGTTAACTTTATTTTATTCTCACATATAGACACGGACAGGACACACACCCAGACCCAAGGTGGAGATTTAAATTCCCCTACCCCGCCAGGAATCAAACCCGGGTCACTGGAGTGGAAGGTAGGGACTCTACCGATTATGCCACGGTGATGGACTATATCAAAACTTAATAAATTGCATACTTTATTGAGTATTAGATATTACTTTCTCCTACTAAAACTTTCCTTAAACTATGTTTACTTCCAAAACGTCTTAACTCCAAGTCATGTGACACTGTTACTACCACTTGTAATGGTGGAGGATTTTTGAGAGTATGTGACAATATTGCCAATATAGTTACAAATAAACATAACTTATAATGAAAACTCCATAAAAAATTGAAATACCTTAAAATAAAAATCGCGATTTCTGGAGTTTGGTATTTCATGGATTTAAGACACTTTGGAAATAAGCTCTTCAATTATGAATAGTTAATATTTGAGAACATGAAGCCATACAAGACTATTTTGGAAAGCTAACTGTAGAATTGCTGAAATTGGACTGCATGCCTCCCTCAGCTCTTACAAATTCTGTTAGCAAAACAAATTTTGATGAAACTGTCTCCACTCTTTGGCAATTTTCAGATGGATGTGAGGGTCAAAAAATTAAATTCCTTTGTTGTATATGGTCTCTCTTTGTGGCTTCTGAAGAAATCACCACAATCTGTAAAAAAGTTATGTAGACCTATATTTTTGCTTGTCCGAGGCCATTTATTTCTTCTGGCTGACAGGGTGTTTGGCATAATAGAAAAATAATTGCGTAGATACTCTGAAATATTGATGCCTGAACTCTACCACAATCTCTATCATAATCTGAACATAATTTCTCTTTTGGGGATAGATTAGAAAGTTCAAGACATCAAGGCATTTACGTCTAAACTTCATAAGGTGGAAGGGTTCAGTACTATGAAAAGAGTATGTCTGATGAAAAAAGTAAAGGTAGGAAAAACAAATGTAACTGTAACAATGGAGATGCCATATTGACTTGACGATCAATCTAGGTGTTCGAGATCATTGTTAAAGAAAGGTTGTCGTATGGAAGATATAACTCAGCTCATGAATTTGTCATTTTGTCCAGGTAATGTAAAAAATGCAAAGAAGACGGATGTGGACCATTTGTTGAAACAAATATTTAGTGATGAGTGGAGGAACATACCACAACACAAACATTGTTGATTATCATAAGTAATGCCACGAGTGATTTGCAATTTATCTAGTGGATTTGGAAACCAAGAGTGGCTTTTGTTAGGATTATTTAACAAATAAAATTAAGTTGTTTACTCACAAATCAATTATTTAAATATAGTTATTTTAAAATATTTATATATTTAATGTAAATGGCAATGTTTGAAAATAAATAAGAAATGTTTGATTATGTTTCATTTGTTCATCACTGCAACTTGATCATACTATTTATTGCCAAATAGGATTGCAATATTGTAAGAATGCACCCTAGTGGAGAAGAAATAAAACACATCAAAGTGTATATTAAAACCAACATTATAGGTTATTAATTCATTTTTTCAGAAACAACTCAGTAAAATCAGTATTTAAAAACACAATTATCAAATGTGTAGATCGAAGGAATCTGTTCATTATTTGCTATATTCAACATATTTGTTAGAGAGTCAGTCACTGAAAAATAATGTTCTGACCTGTTCAGAATATTAAAGAGGAGGAGCTTTCTTTATTTTCGTAATCGAAGTACGATAATTATTGAGGTGAAACACAACTGTGATTGGTTGTAAAACAAAATTAATTGAAACGTGATTGGTCATTGATTCCCATTTTGGCATGAGTTAAATTGTCAGGAAAATGGCACCCAAAATGAAGGGGAAAATGAAAGATGTGGTTGTTGTGATGAGGAAGTTGGTTTTAGAATGATATATGGCCTTTTGTGTTTTAATTTGCTTATAAATGTCAACGAGGCACAATAATCATATATTTTTAACTTTTATTTAATGTTCATTAACAATCAATGTAACATGTAAGAGTTTATTTTGATTTAATAAACTTGATTTCCTAAAGAAAAATACTTGTATTTATTTAGTGTCCAATTCAAAATCTGTTTTGTCCATACATTTGGAACGAAACATGTCAAGTATGTAATATATATATTTTTTAAATTGATAATCTCTAAATATCATAAAACTGATTTTCCACACTAGTCTTTTTGATATCATTGAAGATTTATCTTTACAATAGCATTTCATTTTAAAATTTGTGTCCACAAATTAAAGCTGTAGAAGTTTTTTTTTTTCTTTTCTGAAAATTTATGATTTGTAGACTTAACATTTTTGTTTTGGAGCTCCTCATTTATCATTAATATTTTAGGTATATAAATGTTTTGAAGCTACATTTAACTAACTAACTCACTGGCACTATCGAACATGCAGGTTCATGGCCACATGGACATAAACTCTCCATACATCCCTATCATGAGCTAATGTTTTCCAATCATTCCCTGTATAATCTACTTCCCTCAAATCATAGTTAATGTTATTTGCCCACCTCATTCTTGGTCTACCAACTGGGCATTTCCCCTCTGGTTCCTACAAGAAGCTTCCATGAACGTCTTTCATTCACCATATGTGCCACATGTTCTTCCCATCACGGTCTATGACACTTAACTGTTCTTATTATATCTGGCTTCCTATAAAGACCATGTAGTTCACTGTTATGAAGTCTTCTCCATTCACCTGTCTGTTCATCTCTCTTTGGCCCAAAAATTTTCCTAAGAACTTTATCCTCAAATACTCGTAATCTCCTTTCCTCCCTTAAAGAAAGAGTCCATGTTTCGCATCAATGTAATATAATTGGTAGAATAATAGTTTTATATATTTTCATTTTTACATTTTTTGAAAGGAGTTGGGACGTCAAGAGTCTCTATAATGCATAATAACATGCATTTCAAGCTACATTTACAGTATTAAAAATATTCATTAAGACAAAAACAAAATATTGGAGCAAATATCAGTCATGTAGGAATCAGTTGGAATTTTTCAAAATAATTTGCTGCTAATAAAGTCTATTCATTCACAATTTGATCATCCTGTTATTTATACTCACTGATAGTTTCACTTAGAACATCTTCTCGTCTTCACTCTTGAGATTGCTTCACTAGTCCACTATTTGGACACAACTACAACTGACTGGACCAACCCTTATATATTTTTATATATGTGAGGGTAGGAATAATCAAGAATCTCAGTCGAACACTTCTCGGATTGAAGACTTGAGAACTGACTTTTCCAGAATGGCAGTGTATATGCATGTGGAAAATTCTCCATAGGCCATTGATTTATGAGTCATCAGCTTATGAATCTCCCTCTACCATACAAAGCAAAACCCGACTCTCGCTGCTGTCCACGAAATTGAAAAGCCATCACAATATTAATATAAATGAATGTATATATTAAAAAAACATAATTATATCATCAAAGTCCAACTGAAATCAAAGTTGTGATTGATATACATTTAAAGTTCATCAAGAACAAAATATGAAATATCCATAATAAAATATTTTTCACAGTCAGCAGTAAACTGTATCATCATTGGCTTAAAAAAAAACCTAAAGTTCCAATTGAAATTCACTTATATAAAACGTACGTCTGGCAGTATTTAACTTGAGCAAACTTATTTGTAACTTTCTCATTAAAATTTGGAATGTCCATAATGAAATTCTTGTCCATAGACAGCATGGCTAAAGTAGAGAGTCTCTCTGTACATGCTGTCCAATGGCTGATCTGTATTCATAGTATCCAAGAATACAAACTCAAAATTTTTTGATATTTTATTTTGAAGATTTTTTTAATTTTCTCTGCCAGATGATTTAAATCTTTCACTCCAGAATGTTTCCACAGATTTTTTTCCAGTAAACAAAATGCAAGGGAAGCAATAGGACAAACAGTCCATTTGTCATTTCAGAACCACATAACCAGTTATGCTTTTTATACATGTCCTGCATGAAAATTCATGCAAATTTATATATTAAATTTGGGAATTTTTAACATTATGAGGTTCAATTAATAATAATTAAATGAATCGTGATTTTTTCTTACCTCATACATCTATGTTTTTTTAAACACAGCACTGCAGTATCGGCGACACTTTGTCGTCAGCTGTTTTCACGATTCATTTAATTATTATTCATGCAAATTGTCTGTTTTTGCACGAAATGTGTTTTTTTTATATTTAGATCTTGCATGGGCCTTCCTAGCGGTTCTATTTCCAATTTATCTTCTATGGAAAGTAATGAAAACAGGTATTAGAGCAATTTCAGTGTTTATTATTTTAAATTCTTAGTAAAAGCAGTAATACACTCCATGCACCCTTAACCGGAGTTGTGGGGTCTTTTATGATACCAAAGAAACTGGACACCCCTGACATTCTTTTAAAATCCATTTATTTTCGAAATCCTTTTATGTAGCTATCCCTTTGTTTAACATTAACCCTTAGCTATTGCTTGTAACCTGTAAGTATTGCTACTTTCTCTGTGCATAAGTAAAATAATGAGTGGCATCCTCTACGACCCCACAACTCCAGCTGCGTTGCAGTATTTGTGTTGAACGTTAGTTTACATAACTGTGGTATAGTTGGTGTTAATATGGCTTATCATGCTCGTAAATGCATGTCAGTGCTCAATACTGATTTCCTGGTTTTTGTACTTAAAGTTTTTGGAAGAATATGAGGGTAGTGATGTAAGTGAATGTGGGGATCAAAAGATCCTAACTGTAATTATTCTGAACATGAAAAAGATTCTAGCGGAGAATGAAGATGATTTGCAGAGATCAGTGTTTAAATTGCAGAATACCCTAGAAAAATACAACATGAAAATATCTGAAAATAAAACCAAATCCATGGCAATCACTGGAAAGGAACTTTCGAGATTAAAAATAATAATAAATAATAAACCAATAGAACAAGTAACACACTTTAATTATTTAGGTAATAATATATCACAGTTTCATAATCAAAAAGATGTGGAAACAAATTTTAGAAAAATATAACAGATTAAATGGTATAATTATGAGAAATTTTGGAAAACAAATGAGGAAAGAAATCCAATTGAGATTTCATAATACCATAGCCAAACCTGCTCTACTATACGGAAGTGAATGCTGGACACTTCGAGCAAAAGATAAATCCCGCATTAATAGTTCACAAATGAGATTCCTCTGATCACTAACTGGAGTAACATTAAGGGATAGAATGAAAAGTGATGAGATAAGGATGCAGTGGAATAGTAGGGAAATGGTTGAACATATACAAAATTATCAGATTAAATGGTTCCAACACGTCCAGAGAATGTCAGATTCCCGTTTACCAAAGATGATTTTACCACCTCAACCCTAACGGCAAAAGAGACCTCGGAAGACCCTTCAACCGATGGAAAGATCACTTTTTGTAGTCGCAGAACGGGCATCATCACCCAATACTGCATTCGGAAGAAGAAGAAGAAGATGAAAAAGATTCAGAACTAGAATGTGACTCTGAAATGTTTTAGCATCTCCTTCCAAACAAACAGGACACCTATAATAGACATCATAGAGTATGGGTTTAGAGATGATCAAACAATTATTTTGCATGTACCTAAAGAAAAAAGCTGCCATATTCTAACATGCACAATTTGGAATGTACTGATCCTGAGACATACAAACCAGAAATTATATTCATATTTTTATAATAATACGAAAGGGGGAGTAGATACCTTTGAACAAAACATTTTTACACATAGCACAAGCAGGCGAAGGCAGAGATGGTCCCTGGCTGTCTGCTATGCTATTCTGAACAAAATTGATGTCAATTGTTATGTATCGCAATCATGTTTCAAGGATTACAAGCCTATTTCTCACTTTTAATTCCTGAAAACTTCAGGCCGACAACTTAAAGAGCCATATCTGAACGGAAGACTTGTAAATGAACAACTACCAAAAGAACTCAGAATGATTGTTTCCAGGATTTTGAAGAAACCGTTTCCAAAGAATGAAAGATCAACTGAGGATGTAAAAGAATACAGTGTTAATTGTGTCCTCGTTTAAAAGAAAAGAAGACAAACCAATATTGTGTTAGATGTGATAGATCAGTGTGCCAGACATGCTGATCAGTTATGTGGAGAATAAAGAACATTCTATTATGAAAGAAAGTTTTTGTAAATTGCATGGGATTTTTATTGTGTATTTTGAAATTTTCAGTGAAAAAATGTGTGTGAACACCAAATCTGACAAATTCTATGTAAAGATATTTGTGCTAATTATTGTTTCATTTTTCACTACACTTGTGCTATATCCTGTAATTTAGTGAATTTTCCTCCCCCAAATTATCCATATTATTCCACAATCAGTTAGTTAAATAAACAAACTATTTTATAATTATATTTTTCACAATAAATACAAATACAACTGCATGTGCTATCACATTTTCTGTTGTTATCTTTCTCAACCCCACAACTCCACTTACGGCATACGAAATGCACAACTCTGGTTAAGGATTAACAATCCCGAGTATGTAGGGAGACTGCAACGTCAATTGCTACTTGCAGCCAGCTTTATGAATGGAAATTATGAGATGTGAATTTATGAAAAAACTAATGAAGATTTGTTCTGTCCAGGTTGCAGAATTCCACCTCTTGCTTCATGATTGAAGCTAGTCTATTTACGACTTGCCCTGTATCAGAAATAACATGTTAAGAGTTCGTTCAGATTAAAAACATAACATTTTAAAAATGTTACTAAGGTAACAATAAGTTATATAAATACTGATGGTTGTGCAAACCTGCAACATTTCATAAAAACTGCCAGTGTCTGAAATATTAGTAGGGGTGGTGATTTGTTACAAGTTTGATGTAGTGCAGAATGCTCATGAAGAATTATATTCTTGGATTTTCACTTTTCATGACCCATAAACCACTTTTTAATTTTTTTTAAAGTAAGACAAAATGCAAAACTGGCCCTAAGTGCTAAATTTATAACTCTTTCAAATATTTTTTCTTTATTTTCTTTTGTAAACTAAAAATAATTCATCAAATCCAAAAGATTACAATGGTTTGGACATACACTAAGAATGCCAAAGGGAAGATTGCCGAATGATATTTTGAATTGGAAGCCACAAGGAACAAGACCAAGGGGAAGACCCAAGGATCGATGGGAAGATGACGTAATTGAAGATTTGAGAGAGATGGGGATTTTTGATTTGAAATCCACTGCACAAGATAGGAAGAAGTGGCGTAAACTGGTTGAGAAGGCCAAGACATTCCACTGGAAGTCGTAGAGCCTGACAAAGAAGAAGAAGAAACTAAAAATAAAGAAAATACTGTTTACTATTCACGCCGTAGCGTAGTGGTTAAGGCACTGAGCTACAAGCCGGAGGGTCGAAGGTTCAAGTCCCGTTGGGGTCAGGATTTTTAAACTGACCCAAACCCTCTGGCGGCACCATGGCCCTGGGGTCGACTCAGCCTCTAACGAAAATGAGTACCAGACGCTTGTTCTGGGGGTAAAGGCGGCCGTCACGCAGGGCTGACAACCCGGCTGACATAAAGTGCCGATTGTCTAGAAAAAGTGGGAGCCTTAACCTCCCACTACCCCAAGGGCCTCCTGAGGCCTGTTGTGGGATCACTTTACTTTTACTGTTTACTATTAACTAACTAACTCACCGGCACTGTCAAACTTGTAGTTTCATGGCTGTATGGACATTATATCTCCATACATCCATATTTAGAGATAATGCTTTCCAATCATCCCTGGTATAATTTACCTACCTTAAATCATGGTTAATGTTATTCTCTCATCTTATTCTTGGCCTACCTACGGGGTGTTTCCCCTCTAGTTTTCCTACAAGAAGTTTCCATCCCCCCCTTTGTTGACTATTAAACTGAAATACCGAGTAACTCTATAATGCATTTGGGGTTCAAGCAACAGTATACATGCTGAAAAATAAAGTAAATGTCGGGTTTAACATGGTCTGATATGCCATCAGTTCAGATGTAATGTACATAAAGTGTGTCCCCAATTAAATCACAGCATACATTTTAGTAGAATTTTAAATTTTTAAAATTAAATACGTATGTACTCTATTATACACCAGACTGCATAGAGAATTTTCTGCAGGATAACTGCTGAGAAGAAACACTGGTTTAGCCATCCAAACAAAACTTATTGATCATTTTTTAAGACCGTCTAAGTTTTTAGGAAATTCTTATACTAAGATACTATATAATTTCTCCCTTATAATTGAATATTACACCATAATATTGGCATATAGTGCTATCATATTCCCATTTCATTTCTAAAATCTGTCTTATAATAAAAATATGATCTATTCCAACCTGTTTTCTCTAAATCCACATTGATGATAATCCATTACTTCATTTACCAACCTGTGGTTTGCAAACCCCCAGGGGGTATGAAAAAATATTTAAAGGTGTTCACCAAAACTTTTTCATAATGGCTGGTTTTGAGGTTAGGCCTATTATTGTTTCCTTCGTTACTGCAGCATTGTCATAATAATAATAATAAATATTATTTTAAAATTAAATTAACCCTTTAATGCCCCTTCTTACATATGTGTAACATCGGGAATTTATCACATTATTTCCACAATAAATTAATACCCCAAATGCCTGATTTACTGTTATGTAACAATGTTATTGTTCGTCTGTCTTAACTTTGCAAGAAATTTGTAGAAAGAGGTAGCTGTGCTCACCTCTCACACTCGCAGCATTGTTGTCGGTGCTTCTTCACCAGATAATAGGGGCAAGGGGGAAGACGAAAACTGACAACAGGGTAGGTTATTTCTTTTGAAAAGCAGTCAAGGATCTACCCTTATATCTCCATCTTTCTCTTTGCCAAGTTAAGCCAGATATACAATAGGAATTCATTTGATTTTGCTACAAATAGGCCTACACGTTGTGTAACTTTTAAGCCGTGACTTTAGGTTTTAACCATTAAGGGTTAAACTGATTTAAGGTTATTAAACCTTTTGCTCAGAATTAAATTTTATGCATGTGTACTGTATGTATATTTAAAAATCAGTGGTTCACCCAACTCAGATCGTTGTGGAAGAGGTTCGCGAGTCAAAAAAGGTTGGGAACCACTGGTCTATTATGTTATCAGTGTAAGGAGTAAGTCTAGATATTAACAAATAGGTAGAATTTTATGAGTGGAAAGTAATAAAGCACCCTTATAATTGTTGTAATCAGTTTTATCTCCTTTCTTATAAATTGGTATAACTGAATTGCTGGAAATGAGACTGCTGATTTTCTTGCCAAAAAAGGCTCCAATTTAATTCAGAATACTACTAAAAGCTTACCTTGCACATCCATAAAAAGAATAATTAAAAACAAATATAAAATCAAACAAAACCAAGACCTATGTAATAAAGCCAAAGACAAAAAATGGAATATTTTAGTAAAGAAGCCAGATATTATTCCAGAAATTCCACGTAAAACTACAGTAGCAAAATTTAGACTGCTTACAGAACATGACTATTTGGCCAAACATTTATATAAAATAGGAATCTACATGAATCCAAATTGTCCTCTATGCAACAAAGATGAAGAAATGAACGAAGAACATCTACAAACCTGTGAAGTATTACCTGTTAGATTCACCATAGAGAAATATTGGAGAGCAAGAACGGTAATGGCTTCATTGCCAAGACCCAGCATTTGAAAACAACAACGTATAACTGATTATTTCCAATAATTAACAAGACACTCTTTTCTCCAAATCATACTAACAAGGGAACTGTCAACCATTGCATGCCAAATCCTATCTTGAAATTTCTCCAAGAGAAGAGTTGTGTTGTACTAAGGCCGCATCCAAAAATAATTATCTACCACTTTTAACTCCAAGGCACAGAAATTGTAGCTAGTATCCAGCAACGGCAACCCACTGTGCGAAGCAGATTGACATCCATGTGTGAGTTGAGTGGAATGGAGTGAGGTGGGATGTGGTGCAGATGCAAGTTTTGAGGTTTGTCCAATTCAGCATTCATGAGTTGTATTATTTCTGTAGTTCAAATGAGATTTGGTGTTGGATTTTAGTGCCTTGCATTTAAAAGCAGCAGTTAATGTTTTGGACATGGCCTTAGTACATCACAACGCTTCTCTGGGAGAAATTTCAAGGTAGATTTTGGCATGCAATGGTTGACAGTTCCCTTGTAAGCAACCAGTGTATCTTGCCCATACTTTTCCTCTTGATTTTAAGATTTTTTGCTAGAATCCTCTCTGAACATGATGCTTTATACATCTTTCATTTTTCTGTCGCCATTTCAACCTATAATGCAATCGGCTCCGTGGCTAATATTTCTACTGTCTGTAAATAATCCTATTAAATATACTATTATGTATGTACATTTGTCCACCGCTGTGGTCTCGAGGTAGCATGCTGCCTGTCACGCAGCGGGGCCCGGGTTCAATACCCTGTCGGGACAGTTTTCCTGGGTGAGGTTTTTTCTCACCTGTAAGACAAATGTCAGGAAAACTATAAGGCCCAAATGGCCCCGAAATTATATGGCCATTATCATCATTTCTTCACCAGTGTGGAAAGAAACAGGTAGCTACCACACCTACAATTCCCTAGTAAAGCTGCAAAGCATAGCATGAAAATGCTATGATTGCAGTGAAAGACCTACCCTTGGGCAGAATTACTATGGATGGATGTACATTTAATAGCTGATTCATGTAATTTTTCCATCTGTTTACATATTATCAGTAGTACCAAATTTACGCATGTATAGGCCACACTTTTTTTACCTAAAATATGTTTCAAAATTAGGATATGACTTATATATGAAATAACTAGGAAACTGGTATATATTGTGAAGTTTCTGTGCTACTGACATACGCCGTTGAAATAAAAGGTCGTGACGTGTCATAAATTGCCTTGCCCAGCTGTAACTTGCCTCAAATTCATTGCACGGGATTTCCATATTCTTGGCTATCTTAAGGCCTTCGAACTGTATCATTTTGATGGACACAGAAAATTCTTCTGCCATTGTTTTCCATACATAATCGAGGAGAAATCTTTATAATGCATGTTTTGTTTGGATCCATCATCGCACATTTTTTTGTCCACATCAAACTTTCTTCCTGCTGTCCTATTTCCATGTTCTGCTACATAATGCACCACTTGTAGCTTGAATTTGGAGGTATAATTTGCTCTGCACTGACCCATGTTTACACACAGTGAACAGGAATGATGATGTATACCGTACCGTACCTACCAACTGACCGTCCCTTTTACCCTTGTGTTAATGACTGAGTCGCAGCACGAATGTACCGTTACTTAGCTGGTAACAAATGTTTTGGATTAATGAATGAGTTGCAGAAAATGCTTTATCATCTCACCTCACAAAGTTGCGTGTCTTCATGATACCGGTTTCAAAAGTATAGTATTACTTCCATCTTCAGTCAAATTCAGTTGGAATTTGACTGAAGATGGAAGTAATACTATACCTTTGAAACCGGTATCGTGAAAACACGCAACTTTGTGAGGTGGGATGTTAAAGTATTTTCTCCAACTCATTCATTAATGTAAATACCTCATAGTGTTTCCTCCCACTGTAATTTTAATTAAAAAATAAATTAAAAAGTTTTGGAATTTACAAATTTGGCAGATTTTAAAAATGGTATAGGCCTACTTCTGTCTTTTTCACTACTTCTTAGCAAAAATATATCACAAATATTTTTTCTCCAATTTATTATCACAAAACTTGGATGCGGCCTATGCACGCATAAATACGGTAGTCTGTAGGGTCATCTTCAAGTCAATTTGGCATAAATAATCCACACAGATAATCGTGTAATATTTCACAATAACGTTATTTAATTCTACAAATAAAAATTAATCTTGAATTAAAGTTAATATTACACAATTATTTTCTAGTCTCTGATGAGTCCACTCGCTAGGTTTCTTTTCTCTTCACACTTCACTTATTGCTGTCAATTCACAACTGATTCACTTCCAACTCCAGCAGCAGATTATGTAGGAAGGAGGATGGAAATTTCTTGGTCTCTAATAGAGACTGTTCCAGTATGGAAATTTCTGACCATCAAAACTTCATGACAGTGAGGGGCCTCTGGAATAGGTATTTCGATGTATCAGTAATTTGTACGGGTATTTCGATTCGCAAATCTATTTCTACCAATGCGAGACTATTATTCTCGCCTTTGCCCGCAAAATTCAAGCATCTTTATTACGAAGCATCACAATACATTCTTGGAATCTGCAATCATATCCCCATTGTCATTCTTATTTATAGTTGTTCTAGCCTGAAACTCTTTCCTTTATATCCTAAGACATTGATATAATTATCTGATATACCTAATTTTTGCATTCATTTTCATTTCATTAACTCTTCTTTCAAATATTCCATACGTTTTAAAAAACAAGTTGTTTCCCATATGATGTTACCCAACTGTTTTAAATTTACCTTACTTGGATCATAGCCAATTCATTTTTTTAGTTTTTTGATGCTGATGATAGTAAATCTCATAATCTCCCATTCTCTAAAATATCAGTTTCTTCTTTATTTTCCACTGTTTCATGTGAACATTCCAGTATTTCAAATCTACTCACAATTTTGACCCGGTATTCTTATCACTAGGGAAAGGATTTTGAGATGCGGCACCTTTCCAAAAATATAGCTATTTTCATACCATCCATCCATAGTAATTCTGCCTGAGGGCAGGTCCTTCACTGCAATCATAGCATTTTCATGCTATGCTTTGCAGCTTTACTAGGGAATTGTAGGTGTGGTAGCTTCCCGTTGCTTTCCACACCGGTGAAGGATGATGATGATGATGATGGCCATATGATTTCAGGGACCGTTTGGGCCTTAAAGTTTTCCTGACATTTGTCTTACAGGTGAGGAAAAACGTCGATAAAAACCTCACCCAGAAAAACTGTCCCGACCGGGGATCGAACCTGGGCCCACTGTATTAAATGAATATTAAAATATAATTAATACCCCAGAAACAATGGCCAATCTGCAAGTGTGAGGTCAACAATAGTATTTTTTTTTTCAATGCCCTAGGTTGTCATTTCAACATTTCTGGCATTATCTCCTGGCATTGGCTTAATTATAACCCACTTCTGAAGTTGGGGCATCTAGAAGGTGGAGTTACATTACCCCCATGATATGATGGGTGATAAATGAAGTACCAGGAGGATTCTAAACCTAAATTCCAGACATGGGCAACCACAGGAATAATTCCCTTTAAGGAAAAATTCCCATGGTTTGACCGGGAATCGAACACGGGATCTCATGAACAGTAGTCAGAAACTCTGATCACTAAATAGCCCATGAGTCTGGTCAACATAGTAAATAATTAAATATTAAAATATAATTTATGTAAACCACCAGTAATTTATATCCCAGCAACAATGACCAATCTGCAGCATGAAGTCAAATTTAACTTTCAACAGTGTTGCTGTAACAGCTTAAAAATAAATTCAGTTAGTACTGGCAATAATTTAAGTTTTCTATCTACCGATGTTTTGTTGGCTGTGTTTTACTAGTCTGAACCACAACATATTTTTATTAGTATTACAACTGGGGTTTCACAACAATAACATGGTAAATGTTAAGGAAGATAAGTTGTAAATGCACTTTCAGAAGAATTCAAAATGCAATTTATCGAAACTGATTGCATCATTCTTCAATGTTCCATCAGCAAAGTAAATATTACAATAAACTATAGAAATATGAATGACCTCTTGTGGACTCTATAAAGGAGTAAAATTTAGTGCAAAACGATATTCATATTATATAAACTGATTCATGTAACTGGTTTAAATCTTAATTCAATTGTTTCAGCAGCAATTTTTTAATGTATTTTCAGAACCTCTTTTCACCATTTATGACCAAAATTTGCACCTTAAAATCTATTACCTACTCATCAGAGTTCATGCAATGGTCTGGAAGAATTAATTGTTGTTGAATTATTTTTTTTTAAGGAGATGAACATAATTTAAAAAAATCATAAATAAATAGAAAAGCAAGATGTAGTGAAAAACTTTATTAACAAAATAACACCTTTAAAATATCAACAAATGATACCATTTATTTTCAGAAATTATTTTTAATCTCAAGAATTAAATTCTTGATCATGGAACACATACGCAGTCTTCATAAACCAGCAGAAGGAACTGCTAATACCACAGGTAAGCAAACACTTTGTGGAAACTGAAAATATATTTTATGAAAATTATAATTTATTGTTCTGTAGACGTATTCGTACATGTCCTGAAATTAGCAAAAATTTCTATGTATACTTCCAAGATAAAATCTTTAACAGAAAACAATTAGATTTTTGAAAAAGTACAGTATTTATTTCAATGAAACCTATGACTCAAACTGAAAAATGCTTTATGCAACTAATCTTTTGCTGATCCTATTCTAAACATTTTATTAATACCCTGCTTGTCCAGAATTCTCTTATCACTGGAGTATTACGTGTACATTTTATGTCAATCATCAGTTTCCGTCTAGAGTTATACTAGAAAAGAGTTTGCTACCTTTCAAATACAGTTATTGTTGGATTCTAAATAAGAATCCAGAATCTGGGAGTAACTGAAATATCAGCTCGAGATAAAGTAACCAAAGTCCATTTTCATTAATTCTGAGAAAAAAAAAGTAAGTTTTTCCTTTTAATGAGTAAGGTTAAAAGAGCTGGTAATTGTTTTAACCTAATCAGATGAAGCGTATCAAGTCAGAATTGGACTTGGACATGTTTAGGCATTAAAAGATTATATCACTGCCAACCGGTTGAAAATTAAAATATTTTTAATAAATGGACTTGGGTACTTTAATCAATACGTCGAAAAACAAATTTACAATATGTTTGCTACTTATCATTTTATTGGTTGTAAATTTAAATAGAAGAGAAAAAGATGAACAAACTAAGTAATAAAATGCTCTCCAGAATATTTAAATGTTTTTATTTTTGCATAATTCAAGGAACCTAATTTTAAATTTCAATTACAATTTTATGTCTTTTTAATGAAATCTGGAAGTTTAATATTTGGTATATGCTAAGAATAAGTATATTAAAATATAATTAATCACAGAAATAAAACTCATAATTTGGGAGAAAATTCATATAAAAAAAAAAATAAAAGAATAGTAATGAATTTTGAAATTCCCATGGAAAAAGATTTAATTTGGAAATTCATCGGTCAGCAACAAGAGGAGTAAGAAACAACCAACAGGAATGCCAACCACCAATTCAATAGTTTGATAGAGCTGTTAAATTCTAACTCATTTATTAATTAAAAATTACATCTACATTTTGATTCCCTTGTATAACTGTTTTAAGACAATAGTTCTGTGAAAAAAGCAAAAACAAAAAATACTCGAGCAAATACTCCATTTACCTACCAAAACTATTAAATTTGAATGTTTTCATTTTAAATTTCAGATCTCCCAGATCATAACAATGCAACTTTCACAAAATTACACATAAAAAAAACAAAGAAAAACTGTATTTTAAATACAGTGAACAACAAATTGATCACACAAATAAACATAGTTATTTACTATTAAGTGTGGCCTGTATTTAATAACTTTACATTAAAATCACAGCCTTTTATTCCCTGAAATCTATTTTGCAATAAAATCCTCATTTACACCTACAGTGCCTTATCTCTAGGCCCTAGACTTTCAGCTGAAAAAAATTACAGAAGGTGTTGTAGTTATATGCCACATGTATCCCATAAACATAAGGGAGGGGGTTGAATTGCACATAATTTGTACAATGAAAGTCAAGGACTGCTAAGGTAACCTAGTGAAATGATGGATACAGCATCATAGAATATATTGCACAGTGTATATACTGCCTCCTTATTATACCCAATGCTTCAAATTTACAACAATACAAATTCCTTGTTAACTCGGACGTTGTTCTATACCTTATACTACACTCAACATGAAGAATGTTTGGCTAAACCCCCAGGGGCTCAAATTTATGCTCATTACAGTATACCATATTTACTTGCATAATATTCATGCACCAGGATTTTTTATTTAAATTAAAAAAAAAAAATTTCCTCATATATTTCATGCACATATGACAATTCAATACTTTTTATTTTAGTTTTCAAACTGAATATACTTTAGTATTACACTGAGTTGGAGTAGTATGGCATTTCATAAATTAATTATGGGAAATAACATTATGAGGTTTTCTGTTAATAAAAATTAATTAAATAAGTTTTATTTTACCTCATATTTTGTGTTCTTCAAGTACAGAAACTGCAATTATCAAGAGGAATCCCTCCCATCTTCAGCCATCATCACAACTCAACGACTCATGATGATGGCTGAAGATGAGGAGATTCCTCTTGATAACTACAGTTTCCGTGCTTGAAGATCATAAAATATTAGGTGATATATGACTCTTTAAAATTATTTTTATTAGTATCAATTACCCATTAATGAGTTTTAAGTCCTTAGATCAAACAGTACTGCCTGCTAGAGTGTATGGGGTCCTTAACCCGGCATCCATATGAATGTTGTCAGTTATCGTTCATGTTAACAGTGGCTGGGATTCTCATGATACGATTTTTTCCTGAACAGCACAGGTTTCAAAAGCCTGGCACAAAAGGTAAGGAATGTTAGAATGATCTATGACTGAAGGTACAAAGTCAAGCCTTTGATTTGGGATAGGGTAAAAATCATGACTGCCTCTTTATTTGGCTTATACCACTACCTTTCCCTGAAACCTTCCTCACATCTACCTTCTAGATCACATATATACGGTAAAAAAGTGCATGAAATATGTGGATAAATACAGAAATACATCCAAGTTCTGTAACTGAATACTTCAAATAGATAAATGTTATTTTCTTCCATCACAATAATTTATACAGGATATAGAAGTAGAAATTTTTAATAAGGTCTTGCATGTTTCACTGAACAATTACAGGTACTATTTTTATTATGACATCACCAAAATTTATTGTGATATAGCACCAATTGGATAGACTTGTTATTATCAAATTTGTCTGTGTTTCACCTAGATTAATATCCTGATTTTTTATTTTTAATTACCATTAAAAGTAAACAGAAATAATATTCTTATATATTTATGATTCATTATTTATTAACATTATAAAATGTTTATTATATTACATTTACAGTCTTAATAATAAAAGTGTTTATATAGTAGTAGTAATCAAATATTAATTTCTTACACGACTGCACATTACCAGCTTTACTACTGATATATAGTTGACTTTAAATGCACATTAATACAATGCCTTTCATTCATTTTTTTTAAAAATAATAATTTAATTTAATTTACTATATATCCCAAGATGATACAATATTTAAAATGTGTAAGAGCATGTCTAGAGAACCAGATTCAATTCCTGGGTTTAACCACACAACATTTTCTTAGAGCTTAGGCACTGAAATGGAGCACTCTCAGCCTCTTCAAGACAATTAAATAGGTACTCGAGAATTAGAAAGTTCAGTTACAAAAATTGAAATTAACATTCAGGAATTATGTCATGCAAATCATGACTACTTGGATTCAAACCCGGCCAGGGTCAATGGATTTTTAGAAAGGAAAATCCAAGGGTCAAGTCCTCTGGGAGGTACTTTAAACTGTGGTTCCAGAGTATAAAGATTTTCAGGTTTGCAAAAGAACTCATGAATAAAAAGGCCTCTGGGCAAATCTATCGGGAAATAAGCATAAAAATAAGTATGGTAAAGAAAATATTTAATTTTAGGAAGTTATATTTTGAGGTTATTTTAATTATATTATTTTTAGTCTGGACATCTTACCTCAATATTAATGTTGATTTGTTCTTGAACATGTTTCAAAACAAAATTGTTTTGAAACATGTTCAAGAACAAATCAACATTAATATTGAGGTAAGATGTCCAGACTAAAAATAATATAATATATAATGGTAAAGAAACTTCCACTGGGGAGCATTCATGTCCCCAGCAGGATGAACAGGGATCAATCAATCAATCATGACTATTCTCTTGCATGACACTGACAATACCATTTTCAAGGCCTTGGTTCTTTTGAAGTGTTGTGGCAGGGATTTTCTATTATCTATTTCTAAAACAAAGATATCCCATTAGAATACCACAAAGACCCATAAGGGCATGCGTGCAAGAGATCCATAATTCCTACCCAACTGTATAAAAGAGGAGGTCGAATGGCAAGTACTACAAAAAATCATGTTATTTATTATATAGTAGACTGTGTCAACACAAATGAGACAAATCTCCACCCCTTCAATCCAGGTTGCACACCCCTTAGTCAGATGCTCTATTTGGTCTCTACATCTCTTTACAGTGCAAATAAGGGTACTCTGGTGTACAATGTTATCTCTGTGCAGTGTTATTTAGTTAATACAAGACCTTAGTATATATTAAATTTGAAGTAACAGTTCAGGGAAAATATTAGAGACTTCTTATAAGGCAATATGAAAGTTATACACTATTTATTGGTAAGACTGCATAATGTAAACTTGGATAACTTGGTTGAAAAATAACAGACTCACACTAACTATTGAAAGTAAATAAATTGCACACTTCCCTTAATGAAATTCTTATTGCATGGCATTTCTAAAATCAAACAATGCTACCCCAAAATTCAATCTTGTAGCTGCCTCTAAGAACACACTTCACAATACATGTAATTCCTACTACTTAGTAATATTAAAAAATTATCAAATTATCAATAAGCAGTAGGTTGCAATTACAAAGAAAAACAAAAATTTATGTAAATTAAACAATTATGGCAACCTTAATAAATAGAAAAATATTTAACATATCAAACTCTATGTTTTTATTATTAACTTAACACATCTCAATGATGGATAAAGCCGTACTGGTATTTATAATGTAATGTATAATTCCCAAATATGTTCTTAATAAAGGAGCCACCATTTGCAAAGAGAGAAGCAAAGGCTTCATAGCGTTTGGTGGACAGGAATTACAACATATATAGAGAAAAATTTGCATTTAAATCGGTACTTGCTCAAGTAGCTCAGATGGTAGAGCACTTGGTCTAGAGAACCAAGGGTTCCGGGTTCAAGTTCCGGTCTGAGCATATAATTTTTCTCTTCAAATATGATATATCAAACTCTACTACTCTGGTGTGACTTGCTGTGATATCACTTGGTCCTTCTATGCTACCAATTTACATGAAAGTAGCAAAAAAAAGATTAAGCATGGTTTCTAGCGATCTATATAATGTATTCATTTGGCTGTATGTCAAGATCTCACAAAAGCAAAGAACTCTTTTATTTCACAAAAGTTGACCAATGACATATTTTGACTCTTTTACTTGAAACCTGCTAACTTTAATGTTCATGTTTTTGACATCACATGTGATTATATGGACATAATAATTGTATGTCATTAACTTGCTTTCATGTAGAATATCCCAATTTCAAAGAACATTTCTGATTGTTCTTAAAAATTTTCTTCATCTTGTTAGATCTGCTGCATCTAGTATTCATTCAATCTGTGTAGTTTTACTTCCACAAAATTGATATAATTTTCTGTCTTCACATCCATGTCTGAGAGACTTTGTTCACCAGGAATGTAAAACCTACAAGTCTAGCAAGCTGACAGTAGTAATATCATGTTTTTAAAAATGGTAGAATCTCAGGAGAAATTTGTCAATCTAATTTGAACTACATATTTGCAAAGAAGAAACAAACATGTAAATAAAAGTTTTTAAAACAAACTAATTTATAATGTAGTACAAAAAACATATCCTTGGATGAGTACAGCAGGGTTGTTACTATACTACATAAAATGTTTTTGTTACATCTAGTAAAGTAATATTTAATAAAAATTGAAATGAAGAGAACAGAGATTCCAACTTTTAATGAGGGGCATTTTTAATCCTTTTAAAAGTTTTGAATATATATTTAAGTTACAGTATACTTTTACATTGAAATGCAGCATTATCGCACAGTAAGATCTGATGTCACATATGTAATTCTTTGACTAGCAAAGTCAGAAAACTATCACCCTTTAATTCAATTTTTCAAAGCAACATCATTTTAATTGAACTGCTTCTTTAAAATAACATTATGAATGTTAAAATCTTACAACAATAAACATCATTAAAATAAGGTTATACTGACAATGTAGGAATAATAAACACTATACACATAGCGTAAATTTAATGGTAACAATATTGCCAGTCTTACCATATTTAATAAAATAACCACAACCCACAGAATTTGTAGTGTAATCCTTGTATCAAAAATGAAAGTTTACACCAAAATGTCTCAATTTCACTAACAAATTGTACTGGAATGTATTTCAGGTAAACAAGGAGTCAATAATAACTATCTATTTTCAAGCAACAAGATATCTGTGGGCTCAGAACATGTATTTTTTCACCCTCTAAGATTTCTCCTATATAAGGGTCATTTATTAATATTGTAAGTTACAACTAGACCTCAGATTTTAGGTTTTATGCCTATTTTTTCCTGAAGTAATGAATATAAACCTATGATGCATGTATAAGTTTCATGAAACATCTAGAAGAGCATAATGATGACTAAAATTTCCATTAACGCCTATTTCATGTTTTTGAGCCTAAATAAGTACCTATATTGTGATTCTGATCCTACAATTGCCATCATTTTAAAATTAAATTTACATTGTTCATCCTTTTTCAGCATTATATTCTAATTTTTTTAAAAATCTATGAACAATGCATGAAGTGGGATGAAAAACGAACCAGAACACCGTCAACTTATTGAGATGAACAAAATGCTTATTTATATTGTTTAGCATGCAGGAGTTCCTATTTGTCTGAAATAAAAATATAAACGATCAGAGGAATGGGAGAAAATTAGCCATTTCCATCATAATAGGATATAAACCAATTAATTTCTTTTAAATGACAATACAAATAAAGAAGTTTGGGTATACTATATACTAGTAATCTTCTAATGGAATTTCAGTAATAGATTGCTTGATCACAATTTTGTTTGGTCAGTACAAAATTTCTATGATCAACAAAAGGGGATGGTTTCATGGCATTTAAAAAAAATAACCAGGAAATCATACTGCCACACTCAAGCCTTGTTTATGTAATTGATTAAAGAAACAATCTATGGCATAATATATTAAAGTTGGTAGAAATACTTGATAATAATAATACTATTAAAGTTACATTAATAGTTTTTTTTACAATTGTTAACTTTTTATGCTCCTAAATAAAAATATGTAAGACTTAGAAATCAAGACTATCTGCCTGGAGAAACATTTATGTCTAATGGATTTACTAGTTAATTATCTTTATTTATATTATTAATTTAATATCTTTGCTGTTAATGGCAGTAATATTATGTGGAATTATACTAGTTTCAATTTTTTAATCAATATTTTTAGAGCCTAAAAATCTGAGATTCAGTTATAACACTTTTCAAAAGTAAACACAACAAATTAAGCATCGTAACACCCAATAGAACCAAATTCTGATAAAAAAACATAATTGTAAAATATATGCATCATTCAACAAAGGCAAATTAAGAATTAAATAAATAAACAAATAAATAAATCACATTACTATTTCAATATGACTCAGGAATGAGTACTAAGAGTAAAGCTACTACCCAACAAAACAAAACAAAACAGATTTATATTTAAAACAAACACTGCTATATGCAAGTATGAGAATATTTAACACTTTTTAAAGTTTCATAGACAACTTCATAATTAAAGCTTTCAGAATAATCATCACAAATAAGTTAAATTAACACCAGTGAATACAGTAAAATCTCAATAAAACACTTTCAAATGAATTAAAACTGAGATTTCACTATAGATGTTTTAGAAGTTGCAGTAAATTTTAAAATCATGCAAATATGGTCTATAAGCCTTTCGATACCAAATCAACATTGTGACATACAACCAACCTGATCCCATTTGACTTCCATGAAATTTAGTACATATGTATGTACCATTGAAAACACATATTTGTATAAAATTTAGCTCTCTGGGTTTAGAACTTTATGGTATACAGGGCATCAAATTATTAGGAAAAAATCTATATAAATCCATTTTAATTAATTTTAATAAAAATCAGAAAACTAGCAGATTTTAAATAGGCCTAAAATTGACTTACATATTCGAGTTTTATATGGCACATGCTTCTACTTAAAATATTTTAACCAAGGGCCGAACTTTCAAAATTTCTTAATATGGTTTTAAGATTTATATTTCAAGTTTCATTCTATGATGACCCATAATATTCTAATTCTAGTCACAATGAAGAAAATTTTAGGCATTTCTTCAGATACAAATATAAAATATCTTTAGGCTCTATGTTTATGCACAAGGGATTGGCATTAGATAAACCAGAACTAGAACAAATGTAAAAAATGTATGCACTTTAGTATAAACAATAGGAGACATGACCAGTTAAAATGACAAAAGTCTTGTCCACGTTCTTCACTGAATTCTTTAATTTTAAAAATGCATATACTTACTTCACATAAGTTATGTCATTTTATAGAACAATATCATTTAACTGTCCTGCAACTTTCTAATGCCATTTACTGGAAACATACCTTATATTAAAGTAACCTTTAATCATCTTATGCATAAAATTTTCCTATCTTAACGAACATCACATAACAGTGGAATCAGGTACCTGCTTATTAATAAAACCTACAGAATGTTTCATTTCTAAATTACTTTAAATTTAGCGATAACATGTGAAAAAATATATATTATTGTAGAGAAACCCTCTTACATGGTAACATTACAAACAAATTTTTCAAGAAATTTCTTGAGCAGTACATGCAAAAATTATATGTACTTCAAGTGATTATTGTATTAGAACATCTTTGTTTAACAAATGTTACATATTACAAAACTGTAACAACATCTTGCTGCAAAAATCTGTAGCCACTCTTCTCTTCATAAGGTGGAGATAGAAAGAATGAGCATCTTATTAAGTAAAAGTCCCATTTTGATGCATATTCTCTCCATCACTATATATGAGACTTCCTACTAACACTTTCTAGAATAACTAGTAGAAGAACTTTTTAAACGCCTCATGCAGTATCATACATTAGTCTTACTTTTAAAAGAAATATTAACTTTTTCATGTAATCATTCTAATATGTCATAGTGGCTCAACTAATTCATTCACGAGGCACACAACAAGATCTCTTTGAACTCTGTAGATTGCAGCAGCCACTGGCTTCATTGCTGTATGGACCACCTTTGATGTGGTCACAGTAAAACAAATGCTCTGGAGAAAGATTTGGGCAGCATTTGACAAAGATGTTTAATGTACGAGCTGTAAAGCGGTAGCAACCACTCAGGTCTAAACATTGAAGATTTACAACGTAATCTTTCATTTTCGTTAGCTCTTCGATACATTTGTCAGACAATTTGCTGCATCCTGATAGGTTTAGCGAAGTTAGTCCTGATACTTCAGGTATCTCAGAGTTCTTAACGTATGGTACTGCTAGATAGTTCTCTTCAGAGTCATCCTGAGGAGATGATTTGAATTTCCTTTTTGTAATGCCAATCAACATGTTGAGAAGATCACTTTCAGTCATAGTTACAGAATGAACACTTACTATGGTTTGCAAGGTGCTTTCTTCGTCATCTTCTGGGAAGCTGTAATTCTCCCAGCATTTAACAAGTGATATAATTGATGAATCCTCAATATTACTGCACCCTGCAAAGGATACTTTCTTCAATCTGCGACAACTTCCAGTTCCCTGAATTCTAAACGAGAAAAGAGACATTTTACACATTACATTATTAAACTATCTATTACAGTAAAACTTGTTTAATTTGGAACATGAATAATGCGGAAATCTGTCCAATGTGAACAAATTTATTGGTCCCGGCAAAATAATAGTAAATTTACATGTATTTATTTTGCATAAAATGGAATATGTCCAATGCGGAAACGGAAGGATATTTCTACACAATTCGTGAAAAAATAATTATAAAATGGAAAGATGAGATAAATTAGTTTCCACTTCATTGAATTCCTGTTAGGCTAAGAGAACAATAAGGAATGATTCCTGCCACCGGGTGAATTACAGATTCTACCTGTACCTGAAATTTTCTTTCTGGCCTTACTGTACACCCGTTATGAGAAATACAGGATTTACAAATAACCATTGCACTGTAAAATCTGAAATTAGTTTAAGTTCTGAGACTGATCTTTCATAGGTAGCGTTCTGAATTTACGGAATAAAGATGGCTAAAACGTATGTATCATTGTCATTTAAACGAAAATGTGAAAGTGATTGAAGACAAATCTCCTAATTTCCAGACTGATGCTCCAAAGTCAAGATCTAGCTGTTGCTAAATCCCTAAAGAATAATGATTTCAAGGCATCTTCAGGTTGGCTGGACAGTTTTAAAAGACGACACAATGTAGTGTGGAATGAAATTTGCGGGGAATCAAGGGATGTGAACGAAAGTGTAGTAAGTGAGTGGAAACCGAAACTGCATACCTTAATTTCAGGATACGCACCTAAGAGACATTTTTAACGCTGATGAAACAGGACCGTTTTTCTCATGTGTTACTGTCGAAGTCGCTCGTACATACTATACTTCACTTTTCAACGGCAGTGGAACTACAATTAATCCAAGACACTTAAAAAAGACATATGGTACCTTATAATCTAAGATTATTAATAAATTTTAGTTTTTTTTATAATGTGGAATTTTGTCCAATGTGGAAAAAAAAAAAAATTGGTCTCATGCGATTCCGCTTTGAGCAAGTTTTACTGTATAATATTCAAATAATCAGGTCTATGTGGCCGTGGTCTATAACTGGCATTTCTTCCAGATGTTTATCCCTTGACTGTGCAGGGCATCTTCAGTGGTGAGTGCTTCTAGGTGAATCCTCAACCACCACTCTCCACTAGCGGTGTATACCGGCTTCCACGTTCGTGTGGAAGATCATACATAGAAACCACGAAAGAAGCATAGCCACCCATTTAACTGAACATAGAAGTAACTACAGTCTAGGACAAATATAAAAATTGGCCATAGCAGGACATGTTATTATGGAAAATGGACATCAGATTCTGTATGATGAAACACAGGTTTTAGCCACAACGTCATATTATTTCCCCACATTATACAGAGAGGCCATAGAAATCTATAAACACAAGGACAATTTCAATAGAAAAGTTGAAGGAATAAAACTGGCCAAAGCCTGGTATCACACATTAGACAATAAAGGGTTAAAACTAATCAACAACAAAGAGACAATGTATTCACGTAGACTTTCATGGCCAGAGTTGCTATAATGATCTTGATGAAGGTTTTCGGGCTGGGCTGTAGGCCGTGGCCGTGAGGCTTGTAGTTCCCCGATGTTTTGCCAAAGACTGCATCTGGCATCCTCAAGGGTTGTCTTGCTCAAGACTACAAGCCTCACGACCACGGCCTACAGCCCAAAAATCTTCATCAAGATCATCATATCAACAAAGAGACAGTTCCGAACCAATCAGAAGCCACTTTGAAGACGTCTAGCCAATCAGCTGTGACTTTGTCCACCTATCCAGAGGTCAGCACGAGTCTATCACTTATTCACAGTAGAGTCTACGACCAGTGAACACCGCCTAGAAGCACATGCCACTGAAGATGTCCTGCACAGTCAAGGAAATGCCAGTTATAGGCCACGGCCATATAGCCCGGAATCTTTTAATATTATGATTACCGGCCGTGAAAGCCTGCATTCCACAATTAAACTACCTATTGTTTGTCCAGCCTAGAAACACACTTTGACATTTAACTTCTGAATGTATTAGTTGCGCAGCACGTGTAGAAGTACACGTACTGTGTCAGCTGTTTATTACAAGCCGATAAATTAATGCACAACAACTGTTTTAATTTTGAATGTTGCAGGTTGTATTAACACATACAATGGTATGTCGAAAACTAATTAAATTATAATTGTTAATATTAAACAAATTAATTCAAATCAAACATTTAAATTAAAATAACTGTTCTTACAATAATAGGAATAAAAAAACCTTTGCACCTTATAATGAACTGCACACTTCACTTCCACTCTTAAAACAGGTTTAGGCCTTTTCCTCTTTTTGTTGGGCGTTTTGATGTTACAAGTTTCTTGTAATTCCCTGCGAATATGTGCAACACTACTCTCCGACACACCAGTATATTCTGCAGTTAATTTAACTATATCATCCACTACAGTGCCAGGATTATGCTCCAGAAACTTACAAAATATGTTTAATGCCATCTGTTTTTCACCACTCGTTAACAATTTCCCTTTAGAGTACTTTTTATAATTTTGATCACACATTTTATCGCGAGTTAAGTTACCATAAACTATTCAACAGCTGCCATATTGTAACTGACATCCTCTCAAGAATCATTCACTTAAAAAAAAATGCAAATTTTTAGTTACTCTCCGACCTTCGAAGAAACATGTAGGTGTATGCTGTATCCTGATCAACTATAGGTAACATAAATAGTGTGTTTCTCAGGGTGGACAGAGTTTAAAAATAACAGGGCATAAATTAATTAAACCAAATAAAATTTTCTGCTTATAGAAGATTTACAGACAAGCAATTTGATATAGGAAACACAAGTTTTCAGATGAAAAATTCCTGTTAAAATTGTTTATTTTGATATTCATAAAATAATTAAAATGAAAAAAAAAAAAAGCATGGAATGGTATAGGATGGCTTTGGAACATTAATTAGGGAATGGAAGAGACATAACTATCAGTCGCATTTCCAAAATTAAGCTTTTATAGAATTTTTAAAATTACTCATTATTTTTTAAATTAGAATTACATTATTTACATTAATAAATGAGTTGGAGAAAATGTTTTAACATCTCACCTCACAAAGTTGTGCGTCTTCACGATACCAGTTTCAAAAGTATAGCATTACTTCCATCTTCAGTCAAATTCCAACTGTACCGAAGTAATACTATACTTTTGAAACCGGTATCGTGAAGACACACAACTTTGTGAGATGAGATGTTAAAACATTATCTCCAACTCATTTATTAATACTCATTATTTGTCGAAATTTTCAGAGATTCTTTAAAACATAAATTCGAAACAATTGTTTTCTTGATTTTCAATAGTGATGAGGCTTTTATTTGGTTTGCACCATTTTTTCTTTAGCTTTCCAGAGCTCTGCAGTTTTAGGTTTTATCAGCCAGAAAGAGACATCGATCCCTTGTTGCTAAAATTTCCCCTAAGGAGTGCCAATAAAACATGATATAATATGTGAATACACTTACCCACGGAATGCACCAAAAGACAATGCTGTATAGCTGACAATGAGGTCTTCCACATTAGGACACTGAAGCAGAATTATGTTGAGAACTGTGTCATTTAAGGTACAGGAAGCTCCAACATCTATCTTCTTAATATAAGGACCAACACGTGGCAAAACATATTGTACCAATCTAAAAAGGCAAAACATTCCACAATGAAGAACTAAAATTTGAGCATGAGTTTACAATAATGTAAATAATCTGAGCTGAGTTGGGATTTTCATAGTTAAATATGGGAAATAACATTATGAGGTTCTTAATTCATAAATTAATGAGTCATGAGGTAAGATGTGAAAAAATTACTCATTAATTTGAGTTGGGATTCTTTATAGATTAATTACAATAATTTTAATAAAACTAATATTTTTATTTTCTTTCTCAGGTTGAAACCTAACAAGATAAAGGATTATAATCGTAAATTATGGCTTAAATAATTTGATCATGGGACTGTTGTCCACCTAGTATCATAAGGAATTTGGGTAGCCAAAATAAGTAGCGGTTCAAGGTTGAGAAAATCAGCTGTAAATGCTAGGAAACCTAACATGCTGACCACATGTCACCTCTACATTGGCTGGACAATTATCCACCTCCATAAATGACCACATGTGGATATGAGGTCAGCATCCAGCTGGTAGGCCAATGGCTTTCTAGGCCTGTTGCACACCACGGAGAGAGGGGAAAAAAAAAACTTATGAAGTCTAGAACATTGAAAGCTAGGCTTATATTATGTGCATAGATTAAAATAAATGGACAGAAGATATTTACATATCTTCTTTAATAATACAACTCAATCATGATTTATCTTTGTCTGTGAGTCTGTCTGTTCTTTAAGGACTCAAAAATTACTTGACCGATTTGAATGCTATTTTTACCATCATTTAGAGAATTTTTTTGGGACTGTACATGTTACAGGGCCGGAGCTAAAAAAAAAAAGTGCATTGGTGCACAAAAAAGTTGCTTCTTTGATGCTTAAATGGCCTATGCTGCCTAAACCATAACAAATACACCAAATTAAAGTACACAGAATTGAATATCTAAAAAAAAAAAAAGAAATCTACAAAAAAAAGTCTGTGACAGCATATATCTATCTCTTATGTATAACTCACAATAACCATTTTTGTCTTTCAGTTCATTGATGCCAAAAAGATCATGATAAGTAGATTCCTTGGTAATGCTGGGTAATCAGCACATGATATCTAAAAATAATTATGATATAAATTTATAATTATTTTTCTTTTTACTTTTTCAGCTAAACATAAAACACATTTAATTTAATTAGGCATAGCCGAGCACGCCAGGTATTACCTAGTTCATTATAAAAATGTGGACTGAATATTATTTATGACAAATTTGAAAGCATTTTATTTTTTTTAAGGAATCCACAGACACAAATAATTTCACTGGAATTGAAACCTTCATACCAACCAACCAACCATTACTATCTATAATTTCTTCTACTAAAATTTACTTACGCGGAAAATATCTTAAATTCAGTCTTATATCTCTTGAAAACTTTTAAATACTGAGGAGGTATCTCTAGATCAGGATCATCTGAAATTGTGCAGAGTCCAAAGCATGATACGGTAACATCATTCATTCGATGCATAGGATTCAATGAAATTTTATGTTCACCTGCACTCCAATATTTGTCACCACTCCAGAAACCTGAAGAGAAACAGAGATAACATCACAAAAATCTATAAATAAACTGAGTTTTTTTAAAATAAAAATTCAAATAGGAAGTAACACTATGAGGCAAGTATTCTATACACAATTTTAATATAATTGCAAAAAGGTACAATATGGGAATCAGTACAAAGAAAACTAAAGTGATGGCCATTTCTGGGAAATACCCTATACCTAGCAAAATTGTTTTGAACGATGAAATTTTAGAACGAGTAAATGAACTTAATTATTTGGGTTATAATTTAACATTTCAAGATGAAGCTGATATATCAAAGAAAATCACAAATTTCAAAAGAACCATGAAACCATCTTTAGTACAAAAGAACACTAGATTATGGCTTTATAAGGTTCTCATAAGACCAGTATTAATATACGGTAGTGAAGTATGGATAATACAAAGAAGAGACGAAAGCCAAATAACAGCAAGTGAGATGCAATTTATGTACCATACAAAGTGGGACCATAAAAGAAATGAGAAAATTATGGAAGAATAGGTTGTAGAACCCATTCTCCACCATATACAAAACTACCAGAACAACTGGAAAGCCCATCTTCAATGAATGACTCAGGATCAGGAATTACATGTGCATTATTTTCATTTTATCAACCAGCTGGATACCACACAACAAATTTTGATGCGGAAGTAACGGCTATTCATATTTCACTCCAACAATTACTATACAGAATAAATAAATTTCAAAATGCTGTCATATTCTCTGATTCTAAAGCAGCAATATATGCAATAAATTCACACAAAATGAAGTCAATACAAATTAAAAGAGTGCTACAAAATGATTCAACAACTTCAAAAACTACAGAAAAGAATTCAATTGCAATGGATACCTGCACATTGTGGAATTGCTGGAAATGACACTGCTGATTTTCTTGCCAATAAAGGCTCCAATTTAATTCAGAATACTACTAAAAGCTTACCTTTCACATCCATAAAAAGAATAATTAAAAACAAATATAAAATCAAACAAAACCAAGACCTATGTAATAAAGCCAAAGACAAAAAATGGAATATTTTAGTAAAGAAGCCAGATATTATTCCAGAAATTCCACGTAAAACTTCAGTAGCAAAATTTAGACTGCTTACAGAACATGACTATTTGGCCAAACATTTATATAAAATAGGAATATACACAAATCCAAATTGTCCTCTATGCAATAAAGACGAAGAAATGAATGAAGAACACCTACAAACCTGTGAAGTATTACCAGTTGGATCCACCATAGAGAAATATTGGAGAGCAAGAACGCTAATGGCTTCGGTGCCAAGGCCCAGCATTTGAAAACAACAACAACATGAATGCCATCTCATAGAATTCCAAAAGCCACACTTTTGTTACTGCCCCCAAGGCAAAAGATTGCTAGGGTGTCCAAAAAAGCGCTGGATAGAAAATTCCTCTTTGAGACCAGAACAGGCCACATGGCCTAATACTTGCATGGATAATGATGACATAATTGAATAAAAATGTTTATACCTCACCTCTTAAAAAATATGTACCGGTATTTCTTACCGGACTAGTTTCAAAGGAAATTGTCTATGAGGTGAGGTGTAAAAATTTCCAATTCAATTGTGTAATATTAAACTGAGTAATTTGAATTATAGTAATTTCTCTTTTGTACAATTATTAATACATTCTTACTGTCGACAAAAGTGATGGGAAGAATATGATGGTCAATGCATAGATTTTGAGTAAATAGACCAACAATAAAACTCGCAACACTGAAGCCAGATACTATTGCTAATGCCATTTCATAATACTCTTGTTTCAAAGAGATTGAACAATATGATATCAAGTCATATATAAAATACAGAATCCTTTTCGATTTAAATTAAAATGATTTATATCTCATCTCATATCCAGTCTTCTAATTATAAGGTTTCAAAGCTTAGGCGGCTTCATCTTCAGTAATTTCTTGTCGACTAATGTTTAGCCGATCAGGAGAACTGCTTCTTCCTCCCTCTATCGGTGGACAGATGAACCTTTGGATCAAATCAAATCAGTCCACCAACAGATGGAGGAAGAAGCAGTTTTCCTGATTGATGTAACATCATGCGACAAGAAATTACTGAAGATGAAGCTGCCTATGCTTTGAAACCCGTATAGTTAGAAGACTGGATATGAGGTGAGGTATAAATAATTTTAATTGAAGTCTTAAATTAAATTTCATAGTGATCTTTCTGATAAAAGTTCAATACTATTCAATGCTTCATATTAAATTTATCACTTCTCACTGAATGACAAATTATAATTGAAGAGAAAACTATATGCCTAAATTGGAATTTAAACCCAATGTCTCTGGTTTTATATACCAGTGATCTTACCAACTGAGCTATTAAGATTCCAATTTAAATGTATATTATTTCTCTCTCTTATATGAATTTCCGCATGCTGAGGCAATTAACCTCTTGTTCCACACATGCCATCTAGTGGCTTCTTTAATAAGAAGAATATAATGAGAAGTAACACAACATTTTTAGCATATATTTTTATAATGAAGATATTTCATCTGTATATTCTTACCTCTTATGGTTGTTTTTGTTGAACATACGTTTCAAGGCTTCTGAGCCCCATTGTCAGTGATTTCAGTCTGTAATCACTGAACATGGGGCTCAGAAGCCTTAAAACATATGTTCAACAAAATTAACCATAAGAGGTAAGAATATGCAGACCAAATATCTTCATTATTAAATAAACCTCTTAGGCCGGTATTCAGAAACCAATCTTTATGCAAAGAGCGACTCCCAACGTAGAGAGGGGGAAAGAGTAGCTCTTTGCATAAAGATTGGTTTCTGAATACTGGCCTTAATGTTACTTCCTATTGTATTTTAAAATTTAAAAAAATGTTTTACTCCTCAAATATAATTTATCATTCAGTGAGAAGTGATAAACTTAATATGAAATACCAAAATTAAACTTTACTGGATATAAATAATGTATTAATTCCCATTAAAGAAGCCACTAGAAGGTGTGTGTGGAACAAAAGATTCATTCCTTGGCGCACGGGAATTCAAATAAGAGAGAGAGAGAAATATATATGTTTAATTTGAAGTCTAATAGCTCAGTTCGTAAGAGCATTGATGTATAAAACGAGAGACACATGGTTCAAATCATGATTTAGGCATATATTTTTTTAAGTAATCAATCGATTTGGTGTTTACTTGATGAAAATCCATTTTCATGTTAATTAAATAAAAATAAAACTGTTACAAAAAAATATATTGGTAAAACATTGGTGGAATCTGTTGCAATGTACGGAAGTGAGGTATGGACAATCAATAAGTACTACAAGAATAGACTAATAGCTCTAGAAATGGATTATTTACGAAGTAGTGCCAGAAAGTCTAAATTAGAATGTGTCACAAATAAGGAAATTAGAAACATAATGGAAGCAGAAGAAAGCATAATTGAAAGAATTGAGGAGAAGGAATTAAAGTGGTTAGGACATGTTTTAAGAATGGAAGATGAGCGATGGCCGAAGCAACTATATGAATGGCATCCGAACAGAAAGAAGAAAAGAGGAAGACCAAGGTTAACATGGAAGGAAAACATGAAGACAGTAATGCAAGCTAGAGGGCTAAGCATCGAAGATGCCCAAGACCGTAGGCTTTGGAGGTTTGGCACGGGAAGACGGCAGCAGCTGTAAAAACCCGAAGATAGATAGATAAAACTGTTAACATTTTATATGATTTTCATATTTATTAAAATACAAATTTCTTACAGCTGTTTCAGTACTTTGTACCTTCTGATAAAATTTGTCTGAAGAAGGTACAAAGATTTGAAACAGCTGTAACAAATTTGCATTTTAATAAATATGAAAATTATATAATTCCTCATTTAATTAACATATATTTTCCTCTTCAAGTAGAGAATCTTTATTTAATATCATTTTTGGAGAAAAGCCACTACCGCACAGTATGTTGGAACATACTATAGGAAGAAAAATGATGATTGAATGTAATTTGGATTTTGTACAATGGATTTAGATTTATAATTTTTTATATTTGATGAGAAAAATATACGCTTAGACTTGGATTTGTACTAAGGACCTTTTGCTTTCTATGCCAATGCTCTACCAACTGAGCTACATAAGCACTCCAATCTAAATGAAAATTTTTCTCTTATACAGTGTTAATTCCCAAGCGCCAAACGCTACAAACCGTTGTTCGATCATGAAAATGATGGCTTCTTTTTTAAGAAGACTTTTATTGGAAATTTAATATTACTTTATAAAGCCAGTAGGGTTTCTTTCAATGTTTTTATTTAATACTTCTCACCGAAAGACAAATTATATTTGAAGAGAAAAATATACGCTTAGACTAGATTTAAAATTATACGCTTAGATTTATAATCATATTAAAAAAGAGCAGACTGGAAACTACACAAAACAATGCTCTAAGACTGAGAAGTGGAGAGGTAAAAGCAACACATCTGTACTGGCACTCCAGTTCTGCCACACACAATTAATTCATAGAAACAGAAATTAGAGAAAACAAGAAGGAACATTTTTCCTTGGAGCATGCAGTATTGTATATGATTAAGGGAATATATTTAATGTACTCAATTTTTTTCAGTTCAAGAAAGTGGCACTTGGACCACTACAGTTCTCAGCCTTTTACATAAAACGTAACTCGGAATATATAGAAACATACCTTCTGCCCATTTGACTGGGCTAATCGTTCTCCATAAGTGTGGTTCATAAACCATTATATTCCATGACCAGGAAACCTGAGCACACCGGCCTAAATCTTGGAGATCTAGGTACGAAAAAATCTTATTTGTTATTAAACTTGGCAAATCGGAAAAATGTAATGGTTCTTTTTTGGTAGCAGTAACTGGCGACTCATTTTTTCCATTAATGATTAATTCTGCAGCGGAAGTTTTGTTGTTAAGAGAATCTGGATCCAATATCAAAGCATTTATATCAAGAGACTCATATGTACTGTCATACATCTGACAGTTGTGCTCCTTAACTACCAATTCCTGAATATCTTTAAGCTCATTATGTCCAAAATACTGCACAAGTAAAGGCTGAAAAAAAAAAAAACATATTGCCTTAGGCGTTCACATACAGAGTTAGTATCATGATCTTGAATAAAATTTCTGGGCTGTTGGCCGTGGGCTTGAGGCTTTAAGTTCCTTGATGTTTAGCCAGAGACTGCATCCGGCATCTTCAAGGGTTGTCTTGAGACTAGCAATTCTGTTGACTGCCTGTCCTATTTATATCATTCACCATGGTGTGTTTTCTGTGTGGTCTGTTCCGTCGTAAGTTGTATCTGCCTTCTGATTGAGTAGCGGTAGGGACTTTCATTGCACCAATCAGGTAGCTGTTTGAAGGTCTAGTAGACTGTTCTTGTAGAGGTTTGCATCTGGCATTTTTTTTTAAATGCCAGATATGCCAAACCTCTACAAGAAAAGTCTACAAGACCTTCAAACAGCAACCTCATTGGTGCAATGGAAGTTCCTACTAGTACCCAATCAGAAGACAGATACAACTTAAGACGGAACGGACCACGCAGAGAACACATCGTGGTGAATGGTATAAATAGGGCATGCAGTAGTAGACAAAATTGTCAGTTTCAAGACAACCCTTGATGATGCCGGACGCAGTCTCCGGTTTGAATTGAAAATTGATGAAACGCATGGAACTTCAAGCGTCAAGACCACAGCAATAGCCCGGAAATTTTATTCACAATCATCATAAAAAACAAACATTTTAATGAATGCTAATTTATCAGAATTCAGATATTTACATTTAATATAACAAGATATTACTTTGCCTTCCGGGAAATTCTCGTATAAGACTTGAAAGCATAATAATAGTCCCTTCGATTGGTTGCTGGCCAAAGGAAGGCAAGACCAGTGATGGGGCTGCCATCTTATAGCCTCTGGTTAGGCTTTTCTGGAGAAGAAAAGAAAATAAATGAAAGAAGAAAAGAAAATAAATGAAAGAAGAAATGGAAGAAAGGAAAGACTCCAATATATAATTTACAAAAAATAGGTGCCAAATTTAATATGGAAATATCAATTAACAAAACTAAAATTATGGCATTTCATGGGAAGGACCCCATACAAAGTAAAATCAGTCTCCAGAATAAAATTTTAGAGAGATCTAATCAATTTAAATATCTTGGATATTATCTCTCTATCTATTTCACCATCAAATCCTACTAGGATATTCCCTTTAGGTATGTACAAAATTTGAATTTTCTACGACTAATAGTTTGTGAATAATGGTCCAATTTCTGAAGTGCCACGAAAAGGGTAGCTGGGGTATTTAAATGGCTAGCCTGTGGGTTTAAATGCCCTGCTCAGTGCCTCGTACTGAATGTGTTAAGAATGTATTGGTTCCTATCACATCTCCTTATTCCTCCAGTTCCTAACACAATGACTTTCAGATCCCATTCAACACAATCCAATCATCTAGTTCTTGATCATCCAACTCGCAATTTTCCTTTATCCTTCAGGATTCGCTATCCAGATGCATTTTACTGGATTATTAGAGTCCATCTGGGTTACATGACCCCACCCTTCTCTATTAATTATATTTTTTTTTTTGTGTCAAATCAATACCTTTATACAGATCATGAATTTCACAGTTAAACTTATTTCTTCACATACCATTTATAGGCTTGAATACCTTGCTAAAAGCATTCCATTCAAAGGCATTCAATTGATTTTCATTACTTCTAATCAGTCACCATGTTTCAGTTTCATAATATGTAACTGGCAATATTAATCTAATGTATAAAAATAAAATGAATATTTGTTTGTTCGTACTCTATGTGTGGCCATACCGTTGATCCGATTTTGATAGGGTTTTTTGCAAAATGTTCAGGAGATTCCTGGGATGAACATAGGCTATAAGGGAGTTGTAATACTCAAACCCTTCACCTCTAAAATCACCCTTTGTAGCGAAAAACATGAAATAAAGTCCCTATTTTGACGCTTAAATGGCTTAAACTGCCTAAACCAAAAAAAATACATCAAATTAATGTACACAGAATTGAATATCTAAAAAAACTCTACAAAAAAGTCCCGGATAGCATATGTTTATCTTTTACGGATAACTCACAATACTCATTTTTGTGTTTCGTTGAATCCAAGAAGATCGGGATAAGTAAATTCCCGGTCAAGCGTGCTCTGCCATACCGTTCATCCGATTCTGATGGGACTTTTTGAAAAACATTCAGGAGATTCCTGGGATGAACATAGGCTATAAGAGAGTTTGTAATACTCAACCCCTTCACCCCTAAAAATCACTCTTTGTAGTGAAAAACATGAAATAAAGTCCCTATTTTGACGCTTAATTGGCTTAAACTGCCTAACCGAAAAAAAATAACATCAAATTAATGTACACAGAATTGAATATCTCAAAAAAACTCTACAAATAAAGTCCCGGATAGCATATGTTTATCTTTTACGGATAACTCACAATACTCATTTTTGTGTTTCGTTGAATCCAAGAAGATCGGGATAAGTAAATTCCCGGTCAAACATAGCAGCTCAAGGCTGGTGGTAAAACACATTAACATTTATTTAGGAGTAGCAGCACACACCGGGTATTAGCTAGTGACTTAAATTTAGAATTAAATATGTCAATACTGAAATGAAAAGTTTGTAACCTTAGCAATAAAGTTCATATACTTATGAAGATTCATGTTTGTGAAATGAAGCATGGGAAAAAGAGAGAGCAAATCAGTATTTAAAATATTTTTTGTGGTTCTACTTATAATTTTTAGCTTATATATATATATATATTAAGTAGCATTATAACTTAAACTTTAAAATGGAGAGACAAAGATTTCATTTTCTCACAGTTCATAAAATAGCAGTAAGTCCAAATATACACTTCTTTCTCACTCTCAAATACAGTAAAAGCTCCTTATTCACGGGGGATATGTTCTGCAAATATGCCATGAATATGGAATGGTAATTTGTATGCAGATACAGGGGATATGTTCCAAGGTTCCAAAATAAAATAAAAATTATCAAAATGAAATCAATTAATGAGATATTTTGAACAATTTATATTAATTATTACTGTCAGACTTAGGCAAGGGCTTAATAACTTGATATTTTTCCAGTTTTGCCATTTTTAAAAGATATTTGGCTGTTAATTCAGCGATAGAATTCTTTATTTTGTATTTGGATTTCTTGATGAATCGTACAGTTGATTCATTAACATTGAAACCAGAGTGATATAGATGCAAACAACTCACCAATGCATAAACAGTCAAGCATTTCTATTTTTACTTTAAGCAGCAACATTACTTTTTTCCGCTTCGGAACTAATTTCCTTTCCTTTTACTTGACACTATAAATTGGCAACAAAACAGAAGAGACTCGTGTAATCCAATCAAAATTATTGCAAGGAATGACAAGTTCAAACAATAAAACACTGATTGTGGCAAGTGCGACATTTATCAACAGACATAGCGGCACATGAAATATGGCGGCAGTGGCTTTTAACAACGAAATTTAGGCTTAGTGACAATAAAGGTTTGTCTTACTGTAATATTAATTTGTCTGTTTGGTTTGACTTGCTCTTTTTAAAAGCTGTCTTGGCACATGCCTGCAGTAAAAAAAGTTGCCGATGCGTTAATAAAGGATACTAATCTTAATATATCGACTGGATCCACGAATAAAGAAATTTTTAGCTGCAAATACAGGAACTGTGTCGCAATATTTTAACCTGCAAATAAGGAGCCTTTACTGTATCAGAATTTAGCTTCTATTGTTCTTCTTGAAAACAGAAATACAATTATTTACATTTAGTCTATTTCATAGGCAAATGCCGGTTGCTTCAGAACTGGAGAGTTGGAATATCATTGTCCATGAGAGACCTATGCAATACAATGTATGTATGTATATATATACCCCATATATCCCACATATGCTCCCTAGCAAGATTTTCTTAACTATGCTAATTTAGTTTACTTATTAATCTAGAGATGTCAACAAGTTAGCATATTGACTCAATGAGACGTGAATAAAATGATGAAATATAATTAATATGTGTGTGTGTATTTACCTGAAATACTTGTTCTTCCTCTTTCATATGTGGGAGGAAGCGAGCAGTGAAACTGTTTATGGCTTCTACCAGCTCCTTACCAAATCCTACAAAGTCAACCACAGACTTCTTTGACATTGCAATGCCATCTTCAATTAAAGATGTCACCTAAAAAAAAGTGTTATTTCATCAACAAGTTAATTTTTTTGTGAACGTGATACAGCATTGAGAACGTCATAAATACAGTGAAGAAATCCGGATCTGCGAGGGAGATAAGAAAGATGAGATGAGTCAGAAACAACTCAACAAAATTAAAATAAACCTCATAGTGTTATTTCCTACCTACATAACTCAAGTTAATTTGTATTCATTACAATAGAAACCTCTTTTATAGTCTTTTGACAGTTTATAACAAACTTTTTCTTGGAACTTAAAGAAACCAACCACTCTCTTGAGCTCTTTAGTAGTAAGTGTAAACACCACATATTTCAGAGGTCAGATATTCGAAAAACATAATGGCAAGATATCAATGTTATGTTTAGCTAGTACTGTGAGAAACTCCATTCTCTTTATTAATAAATTACATCAGGAAGTAACATTATGAGGTTCCTCTTAATAAATAAAGTGAATTCGCAGTCATCTTACCTCACAGCTTGTTGTGTTCTATTCGAACTAGTTTTGGTATATCATGTATACCATCCTCAGATTTTCCAGACTGCTAAATTTTACATTGTCAGCCCTGGATGTCGGCTTCCACTCCATCTTTTGGCTGACCGAAGAACTTGTAAATCTAATCTTTTTCCCTGGGAATTTCAAAATTCATAATTTTGTTTTTGTTTGATCTACACACAGAAGAACAAAAAGAAGATTATGAATTTTGAAATTCCCGGAGAAAAATATTTGATTTACAAGTTCTTTGGTCAGCTAAAACATGGAGTGGAAGCCGATATCCAGGATCAACAACATAAAATTCAACAGTTTGGAACAGCAAATGATGGTATACATGATATACCAAAACTAATTCAAATAGAACACAACAGGTTATGAGGTAAGATGACTCCAGATTCACCTTATCTATCCATTCTCTTTCCTTCAGCTAAGGCCCTAGCGATCGATTGTAGAATCTGGAGATGTTGATTGTTCTAAGAAAAGTCTGATGATTTGATGTAGGCTTTATGATGATCATGAAGAAGAATTCCAGCTGTAAGGCCATGGTCTTGAGGCTTGAAGTTCCCCGACGTTTTGCAAGATACTGTGTCTGGCATCCTCAAGGGTTGTCTTGGCTATAGGCCATGGTCATGAGGCTTGAAGTTCAAGACAACTCTTGAGGATGCTGGACGCAGTCGGCAAAACATTGGGGAACTTCAAGCCTCAAGACCATGGCCTTACAGCCAAGACAACCCTTCAGGATGCCGACACAGTCTCTGGCAAAACGTCGGGGAACTTCAAGCCTAGACCAACTCAGGCAGCTTGCACTGAGGATCAACAACACCAAATACCCCGACAAAGTGCTTCACATTTGTGCTAACAATATATTGTGCTTAATAAGTATCAATAACTAGCCACTATGCCCCATAAAATGAATTGCCTCTTTTACTTCTCTGACGGCTATCAACAAAAAACCACTTTGCCAAAAACTGAGGATATACTTGTTATATAGCCTATGAACTCAGGAAGGAATTTGTCTCCTGGCAGGCAAAAACTATTCAGAAAAACATTTTGATTTTAAAGAAAAACTATTTTCTATAAACACAGTAGTCGGCCGCAGTGGACTAGTGGTTATGCTCCTTGCCTCTGGTCCCGAGGGCAGCAGGTTCAAACCCGGCTGGGGTCGATGGATTTTTTAGGAGGAAAACTTTAAGGAGCAAGTCCTCCGGGAGGGACTTTAAGCCATGGGTCCCGAGTCTAAAGATTTTCAGGCTCGTAAAAATTCCTTAAGCCTGAATGAAAAGGCCTCTAAGCAAAATTTACCGAATTTTCCCATCCTAGTACTACCTTGGTTTCCTGGATGTCAGTATGAGGCAGAACTCTGACCACGGTCCACTCAAAATGACATTCACACGAAAACAAGTGTAACTAAATTAGTATGGCTCAAATTCTTCCCTGTAGGGGGAGAGTGCCTAAATCTCTGCAAAGGGAAAACATAGGCTTACAATACAATACATAAACACAGTAATTAATAATTGAAGCATGTGCAAGAACTTGGCATGTGACAGAATCGCTTCTCGTTAATGTAAAACTGCCGCCAAATAACTTTAATTTTGCCAACTGTTTTTGCAGTTTCAAACCCAGTTAGCTCAACTGATTGTTTTAGGACATAAAAGTCCTGGGTATTGCTTTCTTTAAGTCTTGAGTTATAGATTTATGGCACACAGAATCTATAGCCTGAAATAAGAAGCCTATGAGCAATATTGATCAGTTCTTTCATGCCTAGTTCTGGTTTGTGATGCGATCTGAGTTGTCAATGAGTGTCAATAAATAAAATACTATCTACAATGTAAACCATAATATTTCAAATAGAAATTATTTTAATTATTTTCTAGTATTCAAACTGAGATATTTACCATTACAAATTATACATATTTATAATCTGGCAAGTTATTTATGGATGTTGGTATTATTTTAAAAATCCTTATTCAGACATAATTCTACATAAAACAACTTACTTTGTTAATCTGTATGTTTGCATGAACCTTGCATATTCTTGGGTCATCTATACTCAGGGATTTCATTCGATTCTGTAGTGGATGCATTATAATGTTTTCCTCAATTTCTTCATGGCATTTAAACTCCATAAATGTGCTTTTAAGGAATTTTAGCAGTGCCGAAACTGAAGGTAAATGTGTAAAATCCGTCTCTTTCACCTAAAAAAAATCAAGAAAAAAAATTAATATTCTGTACTGGAAGTAATCCCTCTCTAAATAAAAACACTTTTAATAAGGTTATAAAAAGAATATCAAAGAGTGAGAATTATTTTGCTCTGTCCTGGGAAGGTCCCAAGTCAACTTCCGAATGAGGAAATCTCCAACAGCAATTGAAACATTGAGAAGTCATGAACTTCGGCAATTGAAAGTCATCTTAAACAAGCTATGTTTAGAGAATATAATTTTCCAAATCATGTTCATGCCAAGTATTTGAATCTTCTGGCCAGGAAAGTGATATAATCTAGGCACTGACTAGAAGCTGAATTCATCAACTCATTCTTTCACAATTAATGATATTCTCGATAGTCCTACAAAGAGGTGTGAACATTAATGCATAGTAATTGCAGTTGAAGTAAATTACTTCATTATTGTTAATATTATTCGTTTTAAAACATCTTAATGATGGACAAATTATATTTGAAAAGAAAAATATACGCCTAGACTGGGGTTTGACCTTTGACTTTCTATGTCAATGCTCTTCCATCTGAGCCACCTAGGCCTCCAATCTAAACGCATATTGAGAAAAATACGCGTTTAGATTGGAGGCCTAGGTGGCTCAGATAAGAGAAAAATATGCATTTAGATTGGAGGCCTAGGTGGCTCAGATGGAAGAGCATTGATATAGAAAGTCAAAGGTCCTGGGTTCAAACCCCAGTCTAGGTGTATATTTTTCTTTTCAAATATGATTTCATTATTACTGCCATAAACTGTTGAAATTTAGTGTTAGGAAAGTAATAAAAAATCATGAAGAATGTGAAGTGACATTCTTAAAGAAAAAAGTTTCAAACAAAAAGATTTTATATATAAGTATTGTTAAACCATTTTTTTTAGAGTCAGTCCGCAGAATCAGTAGAGAAGCTGTTTGAAATAAGCCATCTATGCAGGAGCCAGGTTAAAATACATGACCAATGAGGCCACAGTAGGAAGTGCAAGAGAGGGAGAGCAGATAAAGTGAAATTACTCATTTTGCTCTTGAGCTTCAGGCAAGAAAGATGTCTAATCGAAAAGCTGACAAATTTCTCTACACATTCCATGGGCAGATGTATAATTTTCAAACCGTTTTAAAAACTTAAATTATTGATCAGATTAACTGAATGCTTCACATTTAAGCAGATTTATTTATATATATATATATATATATGATTGGATTCACCTCCACTGATGTGATGACGCCGATCAGCACAAAAAATGGCACAAACCATTAATAACACTCAGGGCAAATTTAGTTCAATCTAACCACAGAAGTATTAATATCATAATCCAATATCATTTAATAAATTTATATTAGGTAAAAAATTTATTTTTAAAATAAGGAATTTTTTTATTGGATTTACCTAATTTTGCAGTGATAAACATAAACAAAGCACTGTTAAAATAATTTGTCAAAAGAACAAAAACATATCCACACTGTTTTCCCAATACATTATTAAATTTTTAACAAACCCAGAAACTGGTTACTTTTATACAGTGAGATCAGTATAGTATTGGACAGCAGAAGCGGGGTTTGTGCTCTGCGATGATGAAGGCTTAACACGTGCAGACACGGAACTTGAAATTTGTGCTGACTAAGCAGTATGACTTGAAATGTGTGCTGACTCAGCAGTTTACGAGTACATCCCACACATTCACGGTCATTTTTCCTTGTGAACTGAATGGCGTGTATGTAATGTAAACTGAATGACGTGTGCGTATGTGTAAACTGTATAATGACTAATAATTTTTCCACTGAACAACATGTATTTATTATGACCAATATTTGTTAACTCAGTCTGCCAGCCAAGTACAAAGATTTTTTGAAACATGATTCTCAGGTTAAAAATTCCGTCATGTTCAACAGTCCATAATCTGTACAACAAATTTTGTAAAGAGATGTCAAAAATGTACGGACAACGAAGCACCTGCTTCAATAAAGTTGGTAAGTACAACAATTTGTAAAATAGTTACAAAAATATGTGTGATTGTATCACCGCGATCCTACGCTGTCCGTTCCCTGCCACAAACGCATCAGCAGTGTATAGTGAAATCTCCGCGTCCGCTGTCCAGTGCTATACTGATCGCACTGAACAATATTGCATGTGATAACAACTGCCCATTAACTAAAAATGATGTAAATAAAATAAAAGTCTTTGAAAGAAAGATTATAAGGAAAATTAATGGACCGATTAAATGAAAATGGCAAATGGCGCAGTAGATATAATCATGAATTATATGGTGATACTGACATAGTCAGAATAATAAAATATTCAAGGTTGAGATGGCTGGGTCATTTACAACGACTGGAAGAAACGGACATTGCCTGTAGAGTCATATTCCCTAAAATAGAGGGAAAAAGAAAAGTTGGAAGACCTCTCATCAGATGGCCAGACAGCGTGGAACAGGATCTGAAGGTTATGGGAGTCCAGGGACGGAGAAGGAAGGTAGAAATTAGAAATGAATGGAGGTATGTAGTTGGGACGGTCAAGGCCTGCAATTGGCTGTAGCAAGATACATTACGATGATACAACTGCAAGCAATATAGGCTTGACAATTATTGGTATGGTATGAATAAGGAAGGTCAATATGTAATTTTGAGATATTCACTACCATTTCTCCAGTAGAGAGTTAACAAATCCTGAAAAATGGTGGATTCCAACATCAATTGTCAAACAACTCATTTGTAAACTTTTAATATTTGCTTTGATTAAATACAAAAGATTAACGGATCTCATGATCAAGAATATCAAATTACTATTTTTTTAAATTTGAGGTATTATTTATTTAGGTAGATGATGTAGTATTAGTGGCACCCTCAGAAGACGAACTACAATATTCAACATATAATTTTAACAAAATAACCATCAGATATAACATGAAAATCAATACAAAGTAAACAAAACTAGTAACTTTTCAAGGAAAATACCCTGTATGTAGCAAAATTTGTATAGATATTAAAAAATACTGGAAAGAGTAAAATCATTTACCTACCTTGGATACACATTAACATATTTGGATGAAGTAGACACAGCAAATAAAATTATTAATTTTAATAAAACCAAGGGAATAATAAATTCAGTAATGAAACTAGTGGAATGCAGGCTTTCATAATGTTAAAAGATTCCGGGCTATGTGGCTGTGGTCTATAGCTGGTATTTCTTCCAGACATTTCTCCCTCAACTGTGGACGGCATCTTCAGTGGTGAGTACTTCAAAGTGATCTTACTATTGATTAGTTTTAACCATCTATTGTATAATGTGTCATACCAGGCTTTAGGTAGTTTAATTCCTTCATCTTTCCTGTTGAAATTGTCCTTGTGTTTGTAGATTTCTATGGCCTCTCTGCATAATCTGGGTAAATAATATGGTGTTGTGGCTAGAACCTATGCTTTGTCATACAGAATCTGATGTTCGTTTTTCGTAATGAAATGTTCTGCTATGGCCAATTTTTTTTATTTGTCCTAGTCTGCAGTTTCTTCTGTGTTCAGTATAATGGGTGGCTATGCATCTTTTTGTGGTTCCAATGTATGATCTTCCACAGGAACACGGAAGCCGGTATATGCCGCAGGTGGAGAGAGGTGGTCGAGGATCCTTTGCTGAGCGAAGGTATTTTTCTATTTTCCTTGTAGGTCTGTAAATGGTTTTAACATTATGCTTTTGTAGTACCTTTCCGATATGGTCCGTGACTGTTTTATATATGGCAAGAAAGTGCGCTGACTGTGGATGTATTGTCCGTTCTGCATTGTTGTGTCCATGGATTGTTTTATTTCCTTAGATGTATAAGCATTTCTCCTGAAACAGTTGAAAAGATGGCGCTGCTCTTGGTTATGATGTGGTTGGCATAACTTCTTCACTCTCTCAAACAGTGTCTTTATGATACCTTGTTTTTGTCTAGGATGGTGATTAGAATTCTTATGTAGATACCGGTTCGTGTGTGTGGGTTTTCTGCAGACTGTGTGTTAAATTTCTCCGTTGATTTTTCTTGTTATCTGTATATCCAGGAATGGGAGTTTTCCATTGTGAACTGTATATTACAGTGTCTGCTGTTGAGATGTTGAAGAAATCGTTCTAGTTCTTCGTTACCATGTCTCCATACTACAAACATATCATCTACATACCAAAACCAATATTCTGGGGACTTGGGAGCTGTTTTTCGTCCTTCCTCTTCGAATTTCTCCATGAAAAAATTCGCTACTACCGACTTAGAGGATATACTCCGTCGATCTGTTCATAGTAGCTGTTGTCCCATTGGAAGTATGTAGTTATTAATACGTGTCTGAATAGTTTTGAGATGTCTTCTGTGAAGATCTGTCCAATATAGGTCATGGTTTATTGACAGGCACCATAGTAAACAGGTAAACTACATCAAAGCTGACCAGTATATCGTTAGATGTTATGTTTATGTTTCGTAGCTTCTCTATAAAGTGCATCGAGTCTCTGATGTAGCTCTCCGATTTTCCAATGAATGGTTGTAAAAGTGCTGTGAGATGCTTTGCGAGTGTTTAGGTCAGAGAGCCAATGGCACTAACAATCCGCCGGAGTGGAATGCCATTCTTGTGAACTTTGGGAAGACCATAGAGTCGTGGTGGTTGAACATTTTGAAAATGTTTAATAATAATAGACTATCCACTGAAAACTATTTAATAGACTATCCACTGAAAACTAATATAGTACACAAAAGTGAACTAGGTAAACAAGATTGGAAAAACTTTACTAAAATTTTTCTAAGTTCTGCAGAATCACAGTGAGCATTCGTGAAGACTTAACGTAACTTCCACCAGATGGCAGGACATATCTGTGATATCGATATGACCAACCTTTGTAACTAATTCCCTAACACGTTTATAAGAAATGGATGTACACCAACTTCCCCCTACCTAACTTAACAAAATAAATAATATGCATATTATTTAATAAACTGTAAACTAAAGTCCAGCCACTGAGTCTCCGGCTCTGACGTTTAGGTTGTATGAAGGTTAAAATGAGAAACTCACCCTCTACTGCCAATACGGAAATAGTTGAGTGAGAGTGGATGTCTGCCATAACCAATCACTGCTCTTGATGCTGCTAGTAAGGTTTGAAATTGCTGCAAGATTGTCAACTGTATTTCTGCTAACCGCATACATAAAGCAGCCCCTCCCACTGAATATCCACATTGGTAACACTGGCATGAAAACGTCAAGGCCAGAGACTCAGCGGCTGGACTATAATCTAGTTTACACTAACTTATCCCAATAGAATGTAACAAAATGACGGAAATGTCTTAAAATATGTTTTGGAATTAATTACAAATATTGGTTACACTGATTTCACAGATATTTCTGCTATCTGGTGAAAGTTACTTTAAGTTTTTGCACATGTCCACTGCGATTCTGCAGAATTTGGAAATAAATCATTAAGAGATAAATACCATAAACGTGGATTTTATGCCACCACGCCACGAACATAAATTCAAATAAGGAATGCAAAAACACAATTTATTGTTACAGTATGTGAATAATTACCTCAAATAAATATTTATGCTGATTTTTTTCCACAAAATGTGAAAAATGCCTTAAAATAAAGTGAGAAGTTGAGCTCAAAGTAACCTAAAATCAGCGTATTTGCAATATAAAATGTGTAGCCAACTTATCACAAAACCTAGCTAACAAAAAAGTGAACACTAAACTAATCTGGTGTACTAACGTGTCCACTTTCTCACCCTAACTTGCCCACTAATGTAGTTGGTGAACTCCTGGGATAGAATCTCTGGCTCAACAGTACATTACCTTTCCCTTCATTTTCCAGTGAATTCTTGTAATATTGATCTTGAAGAAGATTTTCGGGCTGTAGGCCGTGTCGTGAGGCTTGTAGTTCCCCGACGTTTAGCCAGAGACTGCGTCTGGCATCATCAAGGGATGTCTTGAGACTGGCAATTGTCACACAATGTGTTCGTAAGTTGTATCTGCCTTCTGATTGGACAGCGTTATGGACTTAAATTTCTCCAATGGGATTGATGTCTCATGGTCTAATCGACTGTATGTTATATCTGCCTTCTGATTGGTCAGAGGTAGGGACTTCCATTGTTCCACTGAGATTGCTGTTTGGTCCCTACCGCTGACCAATCAAGAGGCAGATATAATGTACAGTCGACAAGACCATGAAACAGCAATCCCATTGGAGCAATGGAAGTCCATAACGCTGACCAATCAGAAGGCAGAAACAACTTACGAACACATCGTGGTGAACGTATAAATAGGACAGACAGCGGACAGACTGCCAGTCTCAAGACAACCCTTGAGGATGCCAGAGGCAGTCTCTGGTGAAACATCGGGAACTACAAGCCTCACGACCACAGCCTACAGCCCGAAAATCTTCTTCAAGATCATCATAGCAACTCCGGCCGTGAAAGTCTACGTGAATACATCTTGTATTATTGTTACTTACATGTGAGCAACAATTTTGGCAATTGGCTCTAGTGACAAAGTGTTATACATTGGCCAACATAATGCTAAAAGTCACTTTATTCTCTGATCGAATATTATTGTTAACTTTTTTTTTTGTATTCATATGTAACATGTTTGTCCTGTTTAATATGACTATTATTGTAATTTTTTTGTATTCATGTGTAACATATGTTTGTCCTGTTTTATATGACTATTATTGTATTTTTTTTGTATTCATATGTAACATATGCTTGTTCTGGTGAGTGGAAGAGAAGGCCACATGGCCTTAACTCCACAAGGCTAAATAAATCTATTCTATTCTATTCACTGGTGGCATAGAATAGCACCACAATTTGCATACAACAAATATTTAATAATTGTAAAATATGTTTTAAGAATCATTGAAAATATTTAAAATACTACAAAAGTGTTACTAGAAATAGTAAAAGTATGTAGTGCAACAGTGCCATAAGAATGTTGTATAGAAAATCATAGAATGTCGTATTCTGAAGTCTAGCCACTGAGTCTCTGGCTTTGAAGTTTAGGTTGTACGAGGGGTAAAGGGAGAAATTTGCCTTCCACTGCCAATAAGGATACAATTGAGTGGGAGTAGATTGCTGCCACAACCAATCACTGCTCTTGATGCCGCTAGTGAGATTTTAAAATTGCTGCAATGATGTTGGCTGAATTTCTACTAACTGCATGGTACATAAAGTGGCCCCTCCACTGAATACCCATATCGGCAACACTATCGTGAAAACGTCTGGGCTGGAGACTAAGCAGCTGGACTGTAAACGTCTTACTCTTCATAACCCTTAATCTATATAGTTGGTAAAATGAGTCTCCAGCCCTGACGTTTAGGTTGTACGAAGGGTAAAAGGAGAAACTCGCCCTCTACTGCCAATATGGAAATAATTGAGTGAGAGTGGATGTCTGCCATAACCAATCACTGCTCTTGATGCTGCTAGTAAGGTTTGAAATTGCTACGAGATTGTCAACTGTATTTCTGCTAACTGCATACATAAAGCAGCCCCTCCCACTGAATATCCATATTGGTAACACTGGCATGAAAACGTCAAGGCCAGAGTCTCAGCGGCTGGACTATAATCTAGTTTACACTAACTTATCCCAATAGAATGTAACAAAATGACGGAAATGTCTTAAAATATGTTTTGGAATTAATTACAAATATTGGTTACACCGATTTCACAGATATTTCTGCTATCTGGTGAAAGTTACTTTAAGTTTTTGCACATGTCCACTGTCATTCTGTAGAATTTGGAAATAAATCATTAAGAGATAAGTACCATAAATGTGGATTGTATGCCACAACGCCACAAACATAAATTCAAATAAGAAATGAAAAAACACAATTTATTGTTACAGTATGAGAATAATTACCCGAAAGAAATATTTATGTTGATTTTATTCCAAAAAATGTGAAAAATGCCTTAAAATAAAGTGAGAAGTTGAGCTCAAAGTAACCTAAAATCAGTCGTATTTGCAATATTAAAATGTGTAGCCAACTTATCACAAAACCTAGCTAACACAAAAAAGTGAACACTAAAACTAATCTGGTGTACTAACGTGTCCACTTTCTCACCCTAACTTGCCCACTAATGTAGTTGGTGAACTCCTGGGATAGAATCTCTGGCTCAACAGTACATTACCTTTCCCTTCATTGTCCAGTGAATTCTTGTAATATTGATCTTGAAAAAGATTTTTGGGTTGTAGGCCGTGGTCGTGAGGCTTGTAGTTCCCCGACGTTTCGCCAGAGACTGCGTCTGGCATCCTCAAGGGATGCCTTGAGACTGGCAATTGTCACACAATGTGTTCGTAAGTTGTATCTTTCTTCTGATTGGTCAGCGTTATGGACTTCCATTGCTCCAATGGGATTGATGTCTCATGGTCTAGTCGACTGTATGTTATATCTGCCTTCTGATTGGTCAGAGGTAGGGACTTCCATTGTTCCACTAAGATTGCTGTTTGGTCCCTACCTCTGACCAATCAGAGGCAGATATAACATACAGTCGACTAGACCATGAGACATCAATCCCATTGGATCAATGGAAGTCCATAACGCTGACCAACCAGAAGGCAGAAACAACTTACGAACACATCGCGGTGAACGTATAAATAGGACAGACCGCAGACAGAATTGCCAGTCTCAAGACAACCCTTGAGGACGCCAGACGCAGTCTCTGGCGAAACGTCGGGGAACTACAAGCCTCACGACCACAGCGTACAGCCCGAAAATCTTCTTCAAGATCATTATAGCAACTCCGGCCGTGAAAGTCTACGTGAATACATCTTGTATTATTGTTACATGTGAGCAACTATTTTGGCAATTGGCTCTAGTAAGAAAGTGTTATACATTGGCCAACATAATGCTAATAGTCACTTATTCTCTGATCGAATATTCACTGGTGGCATAGAATAGCACCACAATTTGCATACAACAATAAATATTTAATAATTGTAAAATATGTTTTAAGAATCATTGAAAATATTTAAAATACTACGAAATGTTACTAGAAATAGTAAAAGTATGTAGTGCAACAGTGCCATAAGAATGTTGTATGGAAAATCATAGAATGTCATATTCTAAAGTCTAGCCACTGAGTCTCTGGCTTTGAAGTTTAGGTTGTACGAGGGGTAAAGGGAGAAATATGCCTTCCACTGCCAATAAGGATATAATTGAGTAGGAGAGGATGTCTGCCACAACCAATTACTGCTCTTGATGCCGCTAGTGAGATTTGAAATTGCTGCAATGATGTTGGCTGAATTTCTACTAACTGCATGGTACATAAAGCGGCCCCTCCACTGAATACCCATATCGGCAACACTGTCGTGAAAACGTCTGGGCCGGAGACTAAGCAGCTGGACTGTAAACGTCTTACTCTTCATAACCATTAATCTATATAGTTAGTAAAATGAGTCTCCAGCCCTGACGCTTAGGTTGTAGGAAGGGTAAAAGGAGAAACTTCGCCCTCTACTGCCACTATGGAAATAATTGAGTGAGAGTGGATGTCTGCCATAACCAATCACTGCTCTTGATGCTGCTAGTATGGTTTGAAAGTGCTGCGAGATTGTCAACTGTATTTCTGCTAACTGCATACATAAAGCAGCCCCTCCCACTGAATATCCATATTGGTAACACTGGCATGAAAACGTCAAGGCCAGAGACTCAGCGGCTGGACTATAATCTAGTTTACACTAACTTATCCCAATAGAATGTAACAAAATGACGGAAATGTCTTAAAATATGTATTGGAATTAATTACAAATACTGGTTAGACCGATTTCATAGATATTTCTGCTATCTGGTGAAAGTTACTTTAAGTTTTTGCACATGTCCACTGCGATTCTGTAGAATTTGGAAATAAATCATTAAGAGATAAATACCATAAGCGTGGATTGTATGCCACCACGCCACGAACATAAATTCAAATAAGAAATGCAAAATACAATTTATTGTTACAGTATGTGAATAATTACCCGAAAGAAAAATTTATGTTGATATTTTTCAACAAAATGTGAAAAATGCCTTAAAATAAAGTGAGAAGTTGAGCTCAATGTAACATAAATAAATCGCGTATTTGCAATATAAAATGTGTAGCCAACTTATCACAAAACCTAGCTAACAAAAAAGTGAACACTAAACTAATCTGGTGTACTAACGTGTCCACTTTCTCACCCTAACTTGCCCACTAATGTAGTTGGTGAACTCCTGGGATAGAATCTCTGGCTCAACAGTACATTACCTTTCCATTCATTTTCCAGTGAATTCTTGTAATATTGATCTTGAAGAAGATTTTTGGGTTGTAGGTCGTGGTCGTGAGGCTTGTAGTTCCCCGACGTTTTGCCAGAGACTGCGTCTGGCATCCTCAAGGGATGTCTAGAGACTGGCAATTGTCACACGATGTGTTCGTAAGTTGTATCTGACTTCTGATTGGTCAGCGTTATGGACTTCCATTGCTCCAATGGGATTGATGTCTCATGGTCTAGTCGACTGTATGTTATATTTACCTGCTGATTGGTCAGAGGTAGGGACTTCCATTGTTCCACTGAGATTGCTGTTTGGTCCCTACTGCTGACCAATCAGGAGGCAGATATAGCGTACAGTCGACTACACTATGAAACAGCAATCTAATAGGAGCAATGGAAGTCCATAACGCTGACCAATCAGAAGGCAGATACAACTTATGAACATATCGCGGTGAACGTATAAATAGGACAGACAGCAGACAGAATTGCCAGTCTCAAGACAACCCTTGAGGATGCCAGACGCAGTCTCTGGCGAAACGTCGGGGAACTACAAGCCTCACGACCACGGCCTACAGCCTGAAAATCTTCTTCAAGATCATTATAGCAACTACGGCCGTGAAAGTCTACGTGAATACATCTTGTATTATTGTTACTTACATGTAAGCACATATTTTGGCATTTGACTCTAGTGAGAAAGTGTTATACATTGGCCAACATAATACTAAAAGTCACTTATTCTCTGATCGAATATTCACTGGTGGCATAGAATAGCGCCACAATTTGCATACAACAATAAATATTTAATAATTGTAAAATATGTTTTAAGAATCATTGCAAAATATTTAAAAAACTACGAAATGTTACTAGAATAGTAAAAGTATGTAGTGCAACAGTGCCATAATATGTTGTATGGAAAATCATAGAATGTCGTATTCTAAAGTCTAGCCACTGAGTCTCTGGCTTTGAAGTTTAGGTTGTACGAGGGGTAAAGGGAGAAATTTGCCCTCCACTGCCAATAAGGATATAATTGAGTGGGAGTGGATGTCTGCCACAACCAATCACTGCTCTTGACGCCGCTAGTGAGATTTGAAATTGCTGCAATGAAGATGGCTGAATTTCTACTAACTGCATGGTACATAAAGTGGCCCCTCCACTGAATACCCATATCGGCAACACTGTCGTGAAAACGTCTGGGCCGGAGACTAAGCAGCTGACTGTAAACGTCTTATTCTTCATAACCCCTAATCTATATAGTTAGTAAAATGAGTCTCCAGCCCTGACATTTAGGTTGTATGAATGGTAAAAGGAGAAACTCGCCCTCTACTGCCAATATGGAAATAATTGAGTGAGAGTGGATGTCTGCCATAACCAATCACTGCTCTTGATGCTGCTAGTAAGGTTTGAAATTGCTGCAAGAATGTCAACTGTATTTCTGCTAACTGCATACATAAAGCAGCCCCTCCCACTGAATATCCATATTGATAACACTGGCATGAAAACGTCAAGGCCAGAGACTCAGCGGCTGGACTATAATCTAGTTTACACTAGCTTATCCCAATAGAATGTAACAAAATGACGGAAATGTCTTAAAATATGTTTTGGAATTAATTACAAATATTGGTTACACCGATTTCACAGATATTTCTGCTATCTGGTGAAAGTTACCTTAAGTTTTTGCACATGTCCACTGCGATTCTGCAAAATTTGGAAATAAATCATTAAGAGATAAATATCATAAACATGGATTGTATGCCACCAATCCACGAATATAAATTCAAATAAGAAATGAAAAAACACAATTTATTGTTAGTGTGAATAATTACCCGAAAGAAATATTTATATTGATTTTATTCCAAAAAATGTGAAAAATGCCTTAAAATAAAGTGAGAAGTTGAGCTCAAAGTAACCTGAAATCAGCGTATTTGCAATATAAAATGTGTAGCCAACTTATCACAAAACCTAGCTAACAAAAAAGTGAACACTAAACTAATCTGGTGTACTAACGTGTCCACTTTCTCACCCTAACTTGCCCACTAATGTAGTTGGTGAACTCCTGGGAAGAATCTCTGGCTCAACAGTACATTAACTTTCCCTTAATTTTCCAGTGAATTCTTGTAATATTGATCTTGAAGAAGATTTTCGGGTTGTAGGCCGTGGTCGTGATGCTTGTAGTTCCCCGACATTTCGCCAGAGACTGCGTCTGGCATCCTCAAAGGTTGTCTTGAGACTGGTAATTCTGCCTGCTGTCTGTCCTATTTATACGTTCACCGCGATATGTTCGTAAGTTGTATCTGCCTTCTGATTGGTCAGCATTATGGAATTCCATTCCTCCAATGGGATTGCTGTTTGATGGTCTAGTCGACTGTACGTTATATTTGCCTTCTGATTGGTCAGCGGTAGGGACCAAACAGCAATCTCAGGAAAGTCCCAACCGCAAACCAATCAGAAAGCAGATATAACGTACAGTCGACTAGACCATGAAGCAGCAATCCCATTGGAGCAATGGAAGTCCATAACGCTGACCGATCAGAAGGCAGATACAACTTACGAACACATCGTGGTGAACGTATAAATAGGACAGACAGCGGACAAATTGCCAGTCTCAAGACAACCCTTGAGGATGCCAGACGCAGTCTCTGGCAAAATGTCAGGGAACTACAAGCCTCACGACCACGGCCTACAGCCCGAAAATCTTCTTCAAGATCATCATAGCAACTCCGGCCGTGAAAGTCTACGTGAATACATCTTGTATTATTGTTACTTACATGTGAGCAAATATTTTGGCAATTGGCTCTAATGAGAAAGTGTTATTAACTGGCCAACGTAATGCTAAAAGTCACTTATTCTCTGATCGAATATTCACTAGTGGCATAGAATAGCGCGACAAGTTGCATACAACAATAAATATTTAATAATTGTAAAATATGTTTTAAGAATCATTGCAAAATATTTAAAATACTACGAAATGTTACTAGAAATAGTAAAAGTATGTAGTGCAACAGTGCCATAAGAATGTTGTATAGAAAATCATAGAATGTCGCATTCTGAAGTCTAGCCATTGAGTCTCTGGCTTTGAAGTTTAGGTTGTACGAGGGGTAAATGGAGAAATTTGCCTTCACTGCCATTAAGGATATAATTGAATGGGAGTGGATGTCTGCCACAAGCAATCACTGCTCTTGACGCCGCTAGTGAGATCTGAAATTGCTGCAATGATGTTGGCTGAATTTCTACTAACTGCATGGTACATAAAGCGACCCCTTCACTGAATACCAATTTCGGCAACACTGTAGTGAAAACGTCTGGGCCGGAGACTAAGCAGCTGGACTGTAAACGTCTTACTCTTCATAACCCTTAATCTATATAGTTAGTAAAATGAGTCTCCAGCCCTGACCTTTAGGTTGTATGAAGGGTAAAAGGAGAAACTTGCCCTCTACTGCCAATATGGAAATAATTGAGTGAGAGTGGATGTCTGCCATAACCAATCACTGCTCTTGATGCTGCTAGTAAGGTTTGAAATTGCTGCGAGATTGTCAACTGTATTTCTGCTAACTGCATACATAAAGCAGCCCCTCCCACTGAACATCCATATTGGTACACTGGCATGAAAACGTCAAGGCCAGAGACTCAGCGGCTGGACTATAATCTAGTTTACACTAACTTATCCCAATAGAATGTAGCAAAATGGCGGAAATGTCTTAAAATATTTTTGGAATTAATTACAAATATTGGTTACACCGATTTCACAGATATTTCTGCTATCTGGTGAAAGTTACTTTAAGTTTTTGCACATGTCCACTGCGATTCTGTAGAATTTGGAAATAAATCATTAAGAGATAAATACCATAAGCGTGGATTGTATGCCACCACGCCACGAACATAAATTCAAATAAGAAATGCAAAAACACAATTTATTGTTACAGTATGTGAATAATTACCCGAAAGAAATATTTATGTTGATTTTTCAACAAAATGTGAAAAATGCCTTAAAATAAAGTGAGAAGTTGAGCTCAAAGTAACCTAAAATCAGCGTATTTGCAATATAAAATGTGTAGCCAACTTATCACAAAACCTAGCTAACAAAAAGTGAACACTAAACTAATCTGGTGTACTAACGTGTCCACTTTCTCACCCTAACATGCCCACTAATGTAGTTGGTGAACTCCTGGGATAGAATCTCTGGCTCAACAGTACATTACCTTTCCCTTCATTTTCCAGTGAATTCTTGTAATATTGATCTTGTAGAAGATTTTTGGGTTGTAGGTCGTGGTCGTGAGGCTTGTAGTTCCCCGACGTTTTGCCAGAGACTGCGTCTGGCATCCTCAAGGGATGTCTTGAGACTGGCAATTGTCACACGATGTGTTCGTAAGTTGTATCTGACTTCTGATTGGTCAGCATTATGGACTTCCATTGCTCCAATGGGATTGATGTCTCATGGTCTAGTCGACTGTATGTTATATTTACCTGCTGATTGGTCAGAGGTAGGGACTTCCATTGTTCCACTGAGATTGCTGTTTGGTCCCTACTGCTGACCAATCAGGAGGCAGATATAGCGTACAGTCGACTACACTATGAAACAGCAATCTAATAGGAGCAATGGAAGTCCATAACGCTGACCAATCAGAAGGCAGATACAACTTATGAACATATCGCGGTGAACGTATAAATAGGACAGACAGCAGACAGAATTGCCAGTCTCAAGACAACCCTTGAGGATGCCAGACGCAGTCTCTGGCGAAACGTCGGGGAACTACAAGCCTCACGACCACGGCCTACAGCCTGAAAATCTTCTTCAAGACCATTATAGCAACTCCGGCCGGAAAGTCTACGTGAATACATCTTGTATTATTGTTACTTACATTTGAGCAAATATTTTGGCAATTGACTCTAGTGAGAAAGTGTTATACATTGGCCAAGATAATGCTAAAAGTCACTTATTCTCTGATCGAATATTCACTGGTGGCATAGAATAGCGCCACAATTTGCATACAACAATAAATATTTAATAATTGTAAAATATGTTTTAGAATCATTGCAAAATATTTAAAATACTACGAAATGTTACTAGAATAGTAAAAGTATGTAGTGCAACAGTGCCATAATATGTTGTATGGAAAATCATAGAATGTCGTATTCTAAAGTCTAGCCACTGAGTCTCAGGCTTTGAAGTTTAGGTTGTACGAGGGGTAAAGGGAGAAATTTGCCTTCCACTTCCAATAAGGATGTAATTGAGTGGGAGTGGATGTCTGCCACAACCAATCACTGCTCTTGACGCCGCTAGTGAGATTTGAAATTGCGCAATGAAGTTGGCTGAATTTCTACTAACTGCATAGTACATAAAGTGGCCCCTCCACTGAATACCCATATCGGCAACACTGTCGTGAAAACGTCTGGGCCGGAGACTAAGCAGCTGGACTGTAAACGTCTTATTCTTCATAACCCCTAATCTATATAGTTAGTAAAATGAGTCTCCAGCCCTGACGTTTAGGTTGTACGAAGGGTAAAAGGAGAAACTCGCTCTCTACTGCCAATATGGAAATAATTGAGTGAGAGTGGATGTCTGCCATAACCAATCACTGCTCTTGATGCTGCTAGTAAGGTTTGAAATTGCTGCAAGATTGTCAACTGTATTTCTGCTAACTGCAAACATAAAGCAGCCCCTCCCACTGAATATCCATATTGGTAACACTGGCATGAAAACGTCAAGGTCAGAAACTCAGCGGCTGGACTATAATCTAGTTTACACTAACTTATCCCAATAGAATGTAACAAAATGACGGAATTGTCTTAAAATATGTTTCCCTTCATTTTCCAGTGAATTCTTGTAATATTGATCTTGAAGAAGATTTTCGGGTTGTAGGCCGTGGTCGTGAGGCTTGTAGTTCCCCGACATTTCACCAGAGACTGCGTCTGGCATCCTCAAGGGTTGTCTTGAGACTGGTAATTCTGCGTGCTGTCTGTTCTATTTATACGTTCACCGCGATATGTTCGTAAGTTGTATCTGCCTTCTGATTGGTCAGCATTATGGAGTTCCATTGCTCCAATGGGATTGCTGTTTGATGGTCTAGTCGACTGTACATTATATCTGCCTTCTGATTGGTCAGCGGTAGGGACCAAACAGCAATCTCAGTGGAACAATGGAAGTCCCAACTGCTGACCAATCAGAAGGCAGATATAACGTACAGTCGACTAGACCATGAAACAGCAATCCCATTGGAGCAATGGAAGTCCATAACGCTGACCAATCAGAAGGCAGATACAACTTACGAACACATCGCGGTGAACGTATAAATAGGACAGACAGTGGACAGAATTGCCAGTCTCAAGACAACCCTTGAGGATGCCAGACGCAGTCTCTGGTGAAACATCGGGGAACTACAAGCCTCACGACCACGGCCTACAGCCTGAAAATCTTCTTCAAGATCATCATAGCAACTCCGGCCGTGAAAGTCTACGTGAATACATTTTGTAATATTGTTACTTACATGTGAGCAAATATTTTGGCCATTGGCTCTAGTGAGAATGCGTTATACATTGGCCAACATAATGCTAAAAGTCACTTATTCTCTGATCGAATATTCACTAGTGGTATAGAATAGCACCACAATTTGCATACAACAATAAATATTTAATAATTGAAAAATTATGTTTTAAGAATCACTGCAAAATATTTAAAATACTAAAAGCATATAGTGCAACAGTGCCATAAGAATGTTGTATGGAAAATCATATAATGTCGTATTCTAAAGTCTAGCCACTAAGTCTCTGGCTTTGAAGTTTAGGTTGTACGAGGGGTAAAGGGAGAAATTTGCCTTCCACTGCCAATAATGATATAGTTGAGTGGGAGTGGACGTCTGCCACAATTCGATCACTGCTCTTGACGCCGCTAGTGTGATTTGAAATGCTGCAATATTGTTGGCTGAATTTCTACTAACTTAGTGGTACATAAAGCGGCCCCTCCACTGAATACCCATATCGGCAACACTGTCGTGAAAACGTCTGGGCCGGAGACTAAGCGGCTGGACTGTAAACGTCTTATTGTTCATAACCCTTAATCTACATAGTTAGTAATTCTAACCTTAATTCCCTACATTTTTCTAGCACATATTAGTAATTTTCAACAATTTTAAAGGTGAAAACTGGTAGGGCTATGAGATTTAACGATTATCTTAAAAATTAACACTTTCTTGAAACAAATACATGATCTTAATAACGAAAACATCAGTTATGAACGTACATCAAACATCACAATTACATTTTCTGAAAAATGACATAAATAGCATATTAGGATCAGAATTTGTAAGCAAATCTTACCTTTTCTAAGTACAAAACCACCAACCGCTTCATTCTCAAATGGGGTAAACGAAACACGTCAATTTTACCACAATCTGATGATGCTATCTTTGCTGAACGTCTTATTCTCCATATGACCCGAAATCTCTATAGTTAGTAATTCTAACTTTAGTTTTCTATTTTCTTCTAGCATGTGTTGGTTATTAGTAATTTTCTATGACCTTAAAGTTGAAAACTTGTAGGGTTATGAGATTCAACGTTTATCTTAAAAATTAACACTTTTTCTAGAAACAAATACATGATCTCAATAACGAAAACATAGGTTATGAACGTACATCAACCATCGCAATTACAATTTCTGAAAAATTACATGTAAATAGCATATTAAGATCAGAATTTTTAAGCAAATCTTACCTTTTCTAAGTACAAAACCACCAACTGCTTCATTCTCAAATGGGGTAAATGAAACACGTCAATTTCACCACAATCTGATGATGCCATTTTTGCTGAACGTCTTATTCTTCATATGACCCGTAATCTCTATAGTTAATAATTCTAACCTTACTTTTCTATTTTCGTCTAGCGTATGTTAGTTATTAGTAATTTTGAACGACCTTAAAGTTGAAAACTGGTAGGGTTATGAGATTCAACGTTTATCTTAAAAATTAACACCTTTTCTAGAAACAAACACACGATCTCAATAACGAAAACATAGGTTATGGACGTACATCAATAATCGCATTTACATACAATTTTTGTAAAAGACATATAAATAGCATATTAAGATCAGAATTTTTACGCAAATCTTACCTTTTCTGAGTACAAAACCACCAAATGCTTCATTCTCAAATGGGGTAAATGGAACACGTCAATTTCACCACAATCCGAAGACGCCATTTTTGTTGAACGTCATATCTGTATTAGGTCTATATAGTTAGTAATTCTAACCTTAGTTTTCTTATTTTCGTCTACCATATGTTATTAGAAATTTTAAACGATTTTAAAGTTGAATGCCGGTGTGGCTATGAGATTCAACATTTATCTTAAAAATTAACACCTTTTCTAGAAACAAATACATGATCACAATAACGAAAACATAGGTTATGAACGTACATCGACCATCGCATTTACATAGAATTTCTGAAAAATGACATGTAACTAGCATATTAAGATCAGAATTTTTACCCAAATCTTACCTTCTCTAAGTACAAAACCACCAATTGCTTCATTCTCAAATGGGGCAAATGAAAAACATCAATTTCACTAGAATCCGAAGATGCCATTTTTGCTACTAAATTTTTCTCAAATCAAACTTGTTGACATCAACAGAACACCATCTGGGGAGAAAGCTTCTATAGCAAGATAACACTACGCATTCAGTTTAACCAAAACACTCATTGTTTACTACAACAAATACAAAATTAGCAGCAGATATCGTCACTCAAAACATTCCAACCTCGAACCTCCGTTAAAGATAGCAGTAGGAAGACGATGCTATTAGAAATTAGCAGTTAGTATTAGCAGCTATCAAAGTTAAAAAAAAAACCTATGGTTAATGATAACCCAGTAGATTAACTGTTCTCAGAGACTGCAGATTACGACATAGAACACTTTTATTTATTTATGTATAGACGCTTTAACATTAAGGATCTTTATACGTATGATTTGTTTTGTAATTTGTTTTCAAACATGACGAGTAAACGATCACGCTTCTCTAGCTATTTAATCACAGTTTAATTACAGTTCAGGTTACAGCTTGCAAGTACGATATCCACATGTAGTGATTTTATAATAGCAGGTTAATATTAATTTATTTCAACCCTTTAAATTTTACGATTTCTACGATAGTAACATGTGCGAGGATGTGTGTAAAAATTTATTTAAATCAGCAAAGTGCGGTAACGATAGAGAATTCAGAATTTCAATGTCTGCCTTAGACACGTGCGATTACGATTGGACACAATGCAGAAACAAGAATTTCGATAATATTTTGCATATAGCCGTTCGGTACAAACATATTAAAATATTAAGGTAATTATAAAAATAAAATTTTATACTAGGAGAGCGCGGCTCCAGAGCAAGGGGCACGATATATGTATACGACACATCAATCCATAGTAATTCTGGCCTAGGGCAGGTCTTTCACTGCAATCATAGCATTTTCATTCAATGCTTTGCAGCTTTATTAGGGAGTTATAGGTACCGGTATGGTAGCTTCCCGTTGCTTTCCATACCGGTGAAGGATGATGATGGCCGGATGATTTTCGGGGACAATTGGGCCCTAAGCTTCCTGACATTTGTCTTACAGGTGAGAAAAACCTCACCATGGAGCCTGTCCTGACTGGGAATTGAACCCGGGCCTGCTGCGTGACAAGGCAGCACGTTACCTCGAGTCTACAAACAGTGGATTATATGACACAATAACACAAATAATAATGGTATTTGAGTTTTTTCATTTCACATTTATTCATGTTAATCTTAAACTTGAAAAGCTAACAAAAAATAACTCACTCTAACCTTATATTTTTCATTTTTGTTTAGCATATGTTGTTAGTAGGTCATTTCGATACGGCTTTCGCCCTCTGATTTTGGAGTTTTGCTAAAAACTGAAATTAATGTTGAGGGATTGCATCATGCTTACACCTTGTGAATCTCTGCACCAACATCTGCGTGCAGTGACAGCAAATAATTCAGTTGAGCTTTGGTTCTCCAGAACTGTTGTTCCATGGATATATTTTATTTGAACTCTCCAGACATTGCCAATTTGCTTCTACTACAATAGATTAAACCCTTTTAAAAGTTATTAAATATAAAATTGGTACCTGGTGAGTCAGTTGTTGATGAAGTTTAATAATTTAGTTGAGGACGACTGACTTACCAGGTACCAATTTTATATTTAATATCTTAATACATAACCTCAACAGCGCTTTAATGACTTTTAAAAGTATCAATAAATTTAGCTCTATGTTTTATTAAGTAAATAATTCAATGGTGCAACAGGCCTTGAAGGCCTTGGACATATCAGTCAGCTGCAGACCTCATATCCAGATGTGTTCATTTATGGACATGGACAATCATCTAGCCAGTGTAGGGGTTAAACCAAAAATTGTCATCAGGTGTGGGGTGTGATCCAGATTGTGTAAATGATTTTCTTTCAACCTGGCTGCCACTTCTTATTGTAGCTACCCAAAACTTTCCTCATGGTTTGCTGGATGGACATTGATCCCATACTGGTGAAATTCCATGAGAAAATTTCTTCCCTTCAGGGACTCGAACCAGCACATGTCCCATAGCTTTGACTAAGACATGATCCCTTAGACTACCCAGCTACCAGGCAGGTCTATTTCAATAGGTATGAACATCTTATACAGGATGTTTGTTTGTGAGAATTTAAAGCAACTCTAACGTACTACCCGTTTGGGCTGGCTAGACTGCAAGGGATAAAGTGTGGGATGGAGGGTTCCCATCCAGGCAAGGTGATTACTCTGCAAGTGATGTTATTGTTATACCGCCAATACTCGGTCTCTAGAACCTCATCTGTTATAAGCAGGTTGTACCACAGGCAGCTTGAGGTTAGGTTTTGGATAGGAGAGATTTTGGAATGCACTTCACTATCCCATGCTTACAATATTCAGTATATAATTTTAACAAAATAGCCAACAAATATAACATGAAAATCAGTACAGAGAAACAAAAGTAATGGTTTTTCAAGGAAAAAACCCTGCACGTAGCAAAATTTGTATAGATTCAAAAATACTGGAAAGAGTAAATTCATTTACCTATGTTGGATGCACATTAACATATTTGGATGAAGTAGACACAGCAAATAAAATTATTAATTTTAATAAAACCATTGGAATAATAAATTCATTAATGAAAATTTCGCTAGTCCAGAAAGATACCAGAATACGGTAATGCAAAACCTTAGCAAGACCTGCACTTTGCTATGGCAGTGAGGCATGGACTTTGAGGAAAGGAGAAGAGAGCAGGATAACTTTTAGTGAAATGAGATATACAGCAGTATCTGCCAAATGGGATCACAAACACATTGATGATATCTTGAAGGAACTACGTTTAGAAGCAGTCATTGAATACATATGTAAATACCAGAACACCTGGATGAATCATTTGCGACTATTAGTTCAAATAGAGTTCCCAAGGCCATGCTTCGTTATTGTCCAACAGGGAAGAGATCTCTGGGCCGTCCAAGGAAACACTGGATACAAAATTCATCAGTCAGATCGTAAGACGCCTGTAGACCTAAGACTTGGTTGGATGAAGAAGAGATACAGGATGTTTGAAAAGTGATGGTGCAAAATGTAGGGATGAGAAGTAAAAATGAAGAGAACTGGTTTGACGAGATAACATTTTCTTTGCTGATTGGGGCTCACTGAATACTAAGTACTAATTCCAACAAAAGCTACACATCACTGAAAGAGGGGAAGGAAAGTTAGTGTGCATGTATAAATAAACCAGAAGTCAATCCCAAAATTTACTGCTGACATAAAAATGTAACTACAAAGCCCTTAGAATGTGGTGGATCTCATGAATACATATTCATTTACAGTTAATTTGCAGACTAGCATTTATTGAAGCTTTATGGTTATTTCGGTAATTATGTTGAATACATCACTTTTACATGCCACATTTCTTTAACAGTAGTATCCTTGGAAATAAATATTAATTTATTTAGTCATTTTCAAAGTGGCTACCATGTTCCATGTATTTTAGTTTCACCTATTATTTACACACTATATGTTCTGGGGTTTTCACACAGTTTGGGCAGATGAAGCCTTCTTTATTTAGGTTTTATAAACATGAAACTGTCCCACACTGTAGCCAAGTGGTTTAAGACATGTTACCTAGGTGCAGAGCTACAGGATTTGTATTGATTCAAGTCCCTATGTGGAAAGAAATTTTCTGATAGAATTTTGGCTAATGTGGGACCGATGCCCACACATCATCATGATGAAATTGGTGAGAAACAATAAATAGCGGCTCCAGGTTGAGAAAAGAAGTTATAATGGCTGGGGGACCCAACATGCTGACCATGTGTCACCCATATACTGGCTGGATGATCATCCTCTGTGATTAATACGTGTGGATGTGAGGGCAGTAGGCAGCTGTTAATCCAAAGACCTTCTAGGTCTGTCATGCCATGGAGAAAAATGAAACTGTCCTATATTGAACCACAAAACCTATCCACATCAGAAGTAAAAGCAATAATATTTGAGTTTTACTTCCAGTTAATTGGTCCTTAAACTTAAAAAAAGCTATAAAAATAACATCCCTTAACTTTATATTTGTCCTTTTTATCTAGCATAGGTTCTTAGTGAGGTCTCATTTTGTTAGAATTAATATTCCTTGATCTTCAACTTAAGAAGCTAATTCAAATTACTAATGTTGTTGTACTCTGTCTGATCTTAAAGTGATCCTCATCAGAACAAAACCATGTGACCTGCTCGCTTTTCATTGGTTATGGACACCGATGTACGTTGTAGAAGCAATAAGTATGCGAAAAAGTAGTTCTATCTATCTTCGGGTTTTTACAGCTGCTGCCATTTTCCCGTGCCAAACCTCCAAAGCCTACAATCTTGGGCATCTTCAATGCTTAGCCATTTTGCTTGCATTACTGTCTTCGTGTTCCGGCTTTGACTGATTTGGTCTTTTAGCATTTTGTTTTTTTTTAATGTGTGGGGAGCTGGCCCACAGCATAAACCCCCAACCTGGAGGACCAGGAAAATTTCTGTCTGTGTTTTCCTCCCATAGCCTTTGAAGATCCCTCTTCACCACAAGGCAGCGTTTCTCTATTTCCCTTAGAGATAGGGTTGCCTCTTCTGCCAGATCTGCCATGTTGAAGGACTCCTTCTGTGCCGACTCTGCCATTGAGGTCTTCACTGTAACCCTGGCTAGGGGCCCTTACAGAGTACTATCAGTCGGAGCCAACTGAACCCTGGTTTTTTAATGAGGTTGTTACTCCTCCCCCTCCTCCTTTCTTATCCGGGCTTGGGACTGGCCATGGCGGAGTTCAGAAAAGTAGTTCTCTTCATTAAATTAAAAATATGTCCTCTGAATATACTTGTTATTTTTCGTGAATAAAAATAATAATATTCAAAATGTACAAAATATTCTAAAATATACCTAATCAATAATTACAACTTAAAATAGTTTATTACATATGGGTGATGCATTTGTGTCATGCTTCAGTCGATTCTCATGAAACAAAATGGCTTGAAAATATTGAGTCTTCTGTTGCTGTGTCGTCATCTCCCTTTCAAAAGTGACAGTAATTATGGCATGAATGGCAGAAGGATTTGCTTCTACAACGTACGTCAGTGTCCATAACCAATGAAAAGTGAGCAGGTCACATGGTTTTATTTTGACAAGGATCATTTTAAGAGTGGACAGTGTATAGGCTTATTGTCTTTTTTGTCTTGCATCTAAATTTTTAAGAATTTTAGGGTTAATAAATTCTATCTTCAAGCCACAGTTAGTCCAAAAGCATTCAAGACTGAAAGTGTATAAAACACTGGCTCTTCCAACTCTTTTGTATGGTAGCGAAGTATGGACGTTGAAACAGAAGGATATACAGAGACTTAGATCTGCTGAAATGAGATATCTTCGGAGGACTGCAGGATACACACTATTAGATCACAAAAAAAATGAAGACATCTTAGAAGAATTACACATGGAATCTTTAGAAAACAAAATTTCTGATTATAAGTCAAGATGGATACAACATGTTCATCGAATGGAAGATCTCAGAATACCCAAACTAATGTTAAGATATCAACCTGCAGGAAGAAGAAGACCAGGACGTCCACTCAAAAGACTTCTGGATGGTGTTTCTCTTGAGGCCGAAACAGGTCAACAAATGGCCTAAATTCGTGAATGTACTATGATGATGATGATGATGTCTTGCATACATAGTTATAATAATGCTTTAAATAAGGTGTTTGAGCGAGAACATTGAGTCACGAAAATCAGACCTGCACGTAGAAGATGTTGCCATCCGATGATTCACATTACTACTTCTGCAGCATCTTCTCCCTTGTCAGCCTTAAAAGTCGCTTCATTTCCAAGTTTGCTTTTGTATCATGTAGAGGAGACATTTCGAGACAAGAGTTCCAGTGTATGTCTCAGAAGATGTCAGGCATTCTTTAAAGCAGATGGAGAACATCTGTTTAAATTTAGTTAAGTTTCAGCAATATTTTTGTATTGCAGAATCACTTAATATTTTGCCATTTGGCCAGGCAGCATTTTAAACGAGTTACCACATGAGATTTTGGAGCCAATCCCACCCTCGCAGAAACTCCTTCTGACTTAAAATAATCATCTTCTGGACATAACTAACTAAGAGGTGGCTATGATCAAAGCATTGCCCAGTGTGCCATGTCTGGATCCAGTTAGTGGTTATCAGTAGGGGTTTAACCACTTAGCCCTCGTGTGATTAGAAGCATATGGCGTTCAGCCGATAGTCGATGTGGAATTAAGCAAAATAAGGTGTTACCTCTCTAGAGCAGGGCATCGTGAACCATATGACCGGACAAGCAGAGAGTCCAAAAACTGAAGGTGAAACCGAAAATGTGGGAAAGTTGAATGTGTGTTGTGGTATTTTGCATGTAGCAGGAAAACTGTACATTTCCGGACATGAGTTCCTATGCTAAATGTAACCATCTTGGTCTCCACATACATGTCCTCAAAGCCTGTAATGAGAATTTAGTTACACCCTGTATACAAGTATGAGATTAAATGGAAATTGCGTATTTCAAGAATGCCAGAAGAACAATTACCCGTTGAAAGCACTGTGTTATTAATCATAGGGTAGGAGAGACCTGGGAGATCCTACAATAGATGGACTGATCATTTTGTGTGGTTGCAGAAAAGGCGATTTGCCTACACCTGCAGAGGGCAGAAGAAGAAGAAGATTCAGGTGAAAATTAACTCCATGGCACAACAGGCGTAGAAGGCTCTTGGCCTATCACCCAGCTGCTGGCCTCACATCCACCTATGCTATTTACAGAGGTGGATGATCATTCAGCCAGTATGAGGTGATATGCAGTCAACACGTCAAATTCTCCAGTTGTTAAAGTTAGTTTTCCCAACCTGGAGCCACTACTTATTGTAGCTACTCAAATTCCTCGCAGTACTATTATTTGTCTGGCTTAACTTTGCAAGAAATTTGTGGAAAGAGACAGCTGTGCTCACCTCTCTCACTTGCACCAGTGTTTCTTCACCAGATGCTAATAAGAGAAAGGAGGAAGACAAAAACTGACAACAGGGTAGGTTATTTCTTTTGTAACTGCATAAAAGTGGTCAAGGTTGTACCCTTACATCTCTACCTCTCTCTTTGCCAAGTTAAACCATATATACAGTAAGTGGGCATTGGCCAAAATTCCATAAGAAAATGTCTTCCTCCTTAGAGACTTGAACCAGTGCATGTCCCATAGCTCTGTACCAAGGCATGTTGACTTAGATGAATCAGCTACCACTTGGGACAGGTGAAAATATACTTCAGTAATTTTTAGCTCTTTGTTTATTTCAGTTTACTCACTGTAATTTATAATTTAAAGGTAACTTTGAATGCATATAGAGCCTTGTTTCTTTTTGAAGGATAGGTTAACATCATTAGTAAAAAGAGTGAGAATACAGTTAGTAGCACAAATAAAATAACATTTTAAGTAAAACCCAATTGATGTCTGCACAGTCTTTGCTTACATTTGTAAAAAAGTATATTGTCGCTTAAGAAACAATACCGCGTAACTAACAAAATACAAATTGTACAGGAGAAACACAAATCTGTTTTGACTTAGGCTTTCACGGCCGGAGTTACTATGATGAACTTGCAGAAGATTTCTGGGCTGTTGGCCATGGTCTTGAGGCTTGTACTTCCCCAACGTTTCGCCAGAGACTGGCCAGTCTCAAGACAACCCTTGAGAATGCCGGATGCAGTCTCTGGCGAAACATTGGGGAACTACAAGCCTCAAGACCACGGCCAACAGCCCGGAAATCTTCTGCAAGATCACAAATCTGTTTATTTTTCTCCTTAGTACCTATAGATTGAAACCATTTTATCTATAAGTTTAGCGAAGTCATGGTACAAAATTTCATCCTAATCTATATTTGAACTGAGCGCACTTCTTCAGTGATACTAACAGTATAAAAATGTCAATTTCACCAAAACTGTCAGTTACGCGGTATTGTTTCTTAAGCGACGATATGATACTGAAATAAGACAAATATTAAAGTCCTAATAGGATATCTACAGAACTCAATTTGTGACAAAAGTGTAAAAGGAATTACCTTAATAATACAGCATTTGAGTAAATTTTATCACCTCACCTCATATTCTTCTTCTTCTTAGACTAGGTTCAAGATCTTCTTTGGTTCCATTCTCAGTATTTTCACGAAAGTTATGTTGTCTTGAAGAGCCGCCTCTTGTTCCCTCTGTTGGTAGGATGAAGAACCTCAAAATCAAATAATTTTCCATAGGAATTTCAAAGTTCATTAATTTCTCCTTTCCGTTTTTTTGAATGTAGATTTTTTCCCAAACTGTAATTTTTTTTTGGGTTTTTCTATTTGTTTTATTAATTTACCCTTTCTTTCAATTTGAATAATACCTCATAGTAAGAATCAAATGAATCGTGAGTTCTTCTTACCTCATGCATCTATGTTTTTTCTGATACTGGAGTTCTGTGTTAAAAAAAATAGATGTATGAGGTAAGAAGAATTCACGATTCATTTGATTCTCATTAAGAAAACCTCATAATGTAAAAATTCCCAAATGTTATATTAATACCTCATAGTGTTAATTTCTAAAAGTTAATTAATACAGTATTGTATGAATACAAATTTCAGTAAATAAAACCGTGGAATTCTTCTGTATGTTAATGATATTTCAACATTCTTTCACTTTCACACAATATGGTAACAATAATTGTACAGTGCGATCAGTATAGTACTGGACAGCAGATGCGGGGATTTCACTATACACTGCTGACACACTCGCGGTGGGGAACGGACAGAATAGGATCGCGGTGATACAACCACACACATTTTTGTAACTATTTTACAAATTGTCGTATTTACCAACTTTATTGAAGCAGGTGCTGGAACTATTCACCTTCGTTGTCCATACATTTTTTGACACCTCTTTATAAAATTTGTTGTACAGATTAAGGACTGTTGAATGTGATGGAATTTTTACACCCGGGAATCCTGTTTCAAAAAGTCTTTGTACTTGGCTGGCAGACTTACTTACTTACTTACTTACTCACTGGCACTATCGAACCCGTAGGTTCATGGCCGCGGCGGACATAAGCTCTCCATACATCCCTATCCTGAGCTAATGCTTTCCAATCATTCCCTGTATAATCTTACTTCCCTCAAATCATAGTTAATGTTGTTCTCCCAACCTCATTCTTGGTCTACCAACTGGGCGTTTTCCCTCTGGCTTTCCTACAAGAAGCTTCCATGCACGTCTTTCATTCCCCATACGTGCAACATGTCCTGCCCATCGCAGTCTACGAGACTTAATTATTCTTATTATATCTGGCTTTCCTATAAAGACCATGTATTTCATTGTTATGTAGTCTTCTCCATTCACCTGTCTGTTCATCTCTCTTTGCGTCCAAAAATTTTCCTAAGAACTTTATTCTCAAATACTCGTAATCTCCTTTCCTCCCTTAAAGTAAGAGTCCATGTTTCGCACCCATATAATATAACTGGTAAAATAATAGTTTTATATATTTTCAGCTTAAGGCTGGCAGACTAAGTTAACAAATATTGATCATAAATAAATACATATAGTTCAGTAGAAAAATTATTAGCCATTATAGAGTTTACACTTATGCACACGTCATTGAATTTACACAATTTACATGCCTGTTTTATAAGATTCAAATTTTAAAATTGAAATAACTTATACACACGTCATTCAGTTCACAAAGAAAAGCGAGCGAGCACCTTATCCACTCAAAACACACAACCTGACTGCGACTGTGATTGCATGGAATGTGCTTGTGTACTGCTGAGTCTGCGCACATTTCAAGTCCCGTGTCTGCACGTGTAGGCCTTCGTCACCGCACAGCACAAACCTCGCGTCTGCTGTCTAATGCTATACTGATCACACTGTATAATAGATAACATCAATTTATATCAATTCTGACATTTACATCTAAAAAATATTATAAACAAATGAACTTCTAAGTGACCTAATTGTTTTCAGGATTTTATTTGAAAGATGTGAAACCAAAATGCATATAAATGTTGGCAATAAAACAGGAAAAACTCCACTTCATGAAGCAACACAGATCTGTTCCACTGATATAACAAATTATTTGTTATTGCAAGGTAAGTTTATGTGACATTACATTGTTATCAAACACACTTGAAAAATGAACTTTGCTTATTGTTTCGGTCAGCATTTTCTGTGGTTTAGTTCTTTGGCTGTAATGTATAAGTTGGATACAATGTATGATCACAAGCATAGGGAACTCTGATTACTGCTGCTGTGACCAGATAAACTCCACATAGGTTTGAATCATGACAGTACATTGTGTACTGTTCTGTATTACAAATAACAACATGGTTAGATCTGCAGAGTTCAATGACTTTTACATGGCATCTTCATAAGTGCCCAGCTAAGAGAAATTTCACCCCTTCTGAACCTTCCAAAATCAATAATTTTAAGTTTAGTTATAAAGTGAAAATGCTCTTGTATTACAAATAAATAGGTAATCAATGGACATGTATGTTTATTAGGGTGTCCCAAAAATCAAAGTATTTTATTTTTAATGCATACACTCTTCATTTATTTGTATAATGTCAAAACAATTATAAGTACTCATACAATTTGATGTATGTAGACCCACGGCAACCCGTGCCGATTTGCTTCGAAACATGTCAGTACTTGCTAACTAAGGTGAAAAAAATTGGAACAATAATGTTTTTTTATTGTAAAGTAGTAAATATTATACATCCAAGTTAACTGTTCACGAGCGGAGGGGAAGAGTTTTAGCGCTAGTGTCGCCGATCTACTGAATCTGTAGAAGGGATGTAGGAGAAAACCGTACATCCGATCACGTATTGAAATTTTTCAACTTCAAATGTGGGGGAGAATCTCTAAACACGTGTGAAAGTTCTTAACATGGTTGTCAAATTGTCATTTAAGCACGGAACGCTCTAGCGGTCGGATCATTTAAAATCACAGTATTTGTCGTCACTCTGTTGCCAGCCTCACAATAAATCACAAGTGGCAACATGTAATGAGAAGAGCAAAGAAGGGACAGCTCATTCCTAGATGTAGCCCCAAAACTAACAGCATTGTCAAGTTAGTCATTCTGGCACTGACCGCGCAGAATGACGGATCATTAAAATACATAGTATTTGTCAGCTCCCTACCTGCCAATCAAACAACATAATACAAAGGACAGGAAGTGGCAACATAGTAAGGAATAGAAAGAGAAAGACAGTTTGTTAGATAACATATTTTCCGCCTGCACAAAACACTTGATGGGTAATAGTTATATGTTTTGGGCATATTGATGTTTTATTTACTAAATAAACTTTTAGTTCTAGAATCCTTCTATACTAACTCAGTACAAATTTTCATGTCTTATGTTTGGCATGAAATCAGCACGTGTTGTCATCATCCAATGACAATAATATTTGTTATCTGAGCTAATAACATGGACTCTTATTTTAAGGGAGGAAAGGAGATTATGATTATTTGAGATTAAAGTTCTCAGGAAAATTTTTGGACCAAAGAGAGATGAACAGACAGGTGAATGGAGAAGACTACATAACAGTGAAGTGCATGAGTGAAGTACATGATCTTTATAGGAAGCCAGACATAATAAGAACAGTTAAGTCTTGTAGACTGTGATGGCAGGACATGTGGCAAAAAATTGCTGGGACATCCAAAAAAGCGCTGGATGGAAAATTCCTCTTTGAGACCATAACAGGCCACATACCCTAATACTTGCATGGATGATGATGATGATGATGAATTACTTTTGTTGTAGTAGTAATATGTTATTATTTAAATGTAGTAAATCCATGGCTTTGTACATACATAGCTTTAAGTGGCTCTTTTAATAAATATTGACGGCTCCTGAATTATTTTAATTTAATTTAAATTAGTGAAGTTAATAATTATTATTTATTTAGTGCAATGAATTGCACATAATATTGAAACATGTGGCTTCCTTTACAGAGGAACATAAAACCTTCTGCCATCTATGACAGAGATGTATGGAAATTTAATTTTCAAATGTGCATGAATAAGGAAGCTTATCTCTTTGTATTGATATTGTCTCGTAGCAGAAATAATTATATTACACTATTTTAAACATTTTTTTATTTGTATTTATGTACTGTTTTCTTTGTTTACATTTATTTATTGTTTTCATTTTTGTTTTATTTGTTATAATATTTGTAAGTTAAATAGCACAGCCTAGTTATTATAAAATGAGTTGATTCTTACCTCATATTCACTTACTCACTGGCACTATCGAACCCGTAGGTTCATGGTCACACGGACATAAGCTCTCCATACATCTCTATCCTGAGCTAATGTTTTCCAATCATTCACTGTAAAATCTACTTCCCTCAAATCATAGTTAAAGTTATTCTCCCATCTCATTCTTGGTCTACCAACTGGGCATTTTCCCTCTGGTTTTCCTACAAGAAGCTTCCTTGCATGTCTTTCATTCCCCATATATGCCACATGTCCTGCCCATTGCAGTCTATGAGACTTAACTGTTCTTATGATATCTGGCTTCTTATAAAGACCATGTAGTAATTGTATGAAGTCCTAACATTGCATGCTCCTAGGAACATGTTCCTGTGTTTGAGCAATCTTACCTCATATTTCATGTAATTTTAACACAGGAACTGTAGTTTTCAAGAGGCATACCTCTCATTCTCAGCCATGACTCAATTTTTTTAAAAATTTTCATCTATAAACAAGAATGCAGTTTTCAAGAGGCATACCTCTCATCCTCAGCCATGACAGCCAATTTTTTTTTTTAATTTACATATATAAACAAAAATTTGACAGTCGTGGCTGAGGACGAGAGGGATGCCTCTTGAAAACTGCAGTTCCCATGTTAAAGAAACATTATGTATGAGTTAAGATAAGAATCAATTCATTTTATAATTGAAGAACCTCATAATGTTTTTTTTTTCCCATAATTAACTTACAAATGGCCTAGTTATATTTATCTTAACACACTTATTTTACTTTAAGTTACCAGAATAGATTTCCTATCAGATTAAAAAGTAGTTATTGAGTCAGGCTGTCACCCAAAGGCATATGATTTCAAACAATGTTATGGCATGATATTTCAACTTCATAACTACGGTAAAGAATTATAGGCTTTAATGGCCGGTGTCTAGATGATTCCTGTTTAGTTGGTCTTCCGGGCTGTATGGCCATGGTCTTTACTATAGATTCCTGTTTAGTTGATATTGTGGGCTGAATGGTTGTTGTCCCATTTTGTTGAAACACAACATTTTATCCACTACTGCAGTAGATATTCTCAGGAGTTCACAGAGACCATGCAGAATCTTCTGAGGATGTTTACCACAGTTGTAGACAAAATGTCGAGTATCAACAAAATGGCCATTCAGCCCGGAATATCAACTAAACAGGAATTGTATTAAAGAAATTATCCTACAGTGGATCCCATCTTGGGCAATGAAACAACCGATCTCCTTGGAAAGAAACATTCCCTGATAACACAATCACCAGCACTCAAACCTATATCTTACATTTTAGCTAAACAGCACACAATCAGAAACCAAGGACATTAACAACAGTAGAATTCAGTTATCCACAAAAGACAAAAAAATGTAAATGCCTCCTTCACAACACCAACTCCATACCAGAGCTTCCATGGAAGTTGTATTCGTTCAATTCAGAGTAACTGTGGGTCATGACTAGAGCTAGGAATTTTAGGTGCTGCACCTTAATTTTATTTTGTTACTGCAATGCTCAAATTAGCTTGTCTTGCAAAGAAAACATTAAATAAATGCCCTTAAATGTGTTTTAGTTGCACCTTTTGCACCTTTTTTCAATGCTAGCACTTTTTTGCACCTTTTTATCAATGCAAGCACATTTTGCACTTTTTTAAACCTTTTTTATCTCTTAGCAGCATTGTATTCCCAAAATAATGTGTATGTATTTTTTTAACATTTCTTCAAATACACTTTCAAGGGTTGGTAACGATGTGTGGTATCATGGTATCAGTCCACATCACATTACTTCCACTTTAGTGCAGTCCCGTTAGGCTGTTCCTTTTAAATTAGTTTGCACCTTCTTGCACCACAGTTATGCGAAAGCTATTGTTTAAGCAAGGGAGATTGTTGAGTATAAACAAATGTTTCAGTTCAAAATAATATTTGACTTGTGTGGTCTACTATTTTCCTGAGTGACCAGTATACAGTATGCCAAAACCGAATGTGAACCCCTACAAACTACATGATTTTGTAAAACAGTGAAGTGCAATTTGGAATTCAGAGTGACAGATCTGTTATGAGGTGCATTCTTTGTGATATTTCAACAACAGTTGATGAAAAACACCAACACAAACGTGTTATGCAGCATATAGGTAGTGCAAAACACGACAAATATGAAACTACAAAGCAGTAAATGTCTATTGTGACAACAGTTTATTGGCAAAGCGCTACCTTCTTCTAGTTTAATAAATAAAAAAAAAATTAATGATACAGCAAAGACATTTGTGGCATGTGGTATTCCTGTTTCCAAACTTAACAACCCTATATGAAAGCATATTTGGAGAAATATACTGGGAAGTCTATCCCAGATGAAAACCGTACCTTCAACCTCTGTTTGAAGAAAAATTAAAACAGATTAGTCAAGTAGAAGGTGAAAACCAGTATATTTTTCATTAGACGAAACCACTGATAGACAGTTGAGATATTGAACTTTTTTAGATATGTTCTAAACATTTGAGTTGTTGAATAATATCTGCTTTAACAGTTTTCTGGACTTGTGATTTCAATAACATAATGTTCTGGGACTTGTCCTACTCAGACTTTTTAATATATGACAACATGACTGAATTTTGTGTCGTGAGTTACTTGATGTAACTGGTTTAGGTACCCTTTAATGATAATTCACATGGGAAATTTGCACCTTCTATTTTAAAAAATTGCACCTTTTTTTTGCACCTTTTTCACCAAAATTTTGCACCTGAAATTCCTAGCTCTAGTCATGACTATCTTGCAAAACACCTGCACAAGATCAATATATTGTCTACACTAGATGTATTCTATGAACTACCTAGAGGAAGAAGTGGATGATGAATATCTCAACAATTGTGCAGCCATCAAGCAGAAAACTTCCAAAATTTCAAAGTACTGGAGAGAAAGACTGCTAATGACTTCAGTGTTAGATGCAGCACATTTGACACCAACCAACCAACTCATGTTACCAATACAGTAATTGTTTCTTAGCATTTATTTTTGCAACTACCTTTTTAATTGTATTTTTTATTTTATATATTATATTAATCCTTAGAGGGAAGAGATGGCTCGAAGACCTTATACCTGAAAGTAAATAAATACATACTATACAAACTATACTACATGCCCACAGTATAATCGGACCTGAAATAAATGCGCAGGACACTTGGCGAAATCTCCATACAATGGGACTTGGACAGTTGAATCCTCTAACTAACTCTATAGATATTTCAGTAGATGATTTAAATGAACATTTTACCTCAATACCCTTGACACCTTCAGACAATAAGACTAAAATAATCATTCTTAAAAACTTATCCCCATCCCCCCGTACAGGAAGAGAGAAATTTTACTTTTACGACATTTCACCTATAGACGTTAAAAAAGCACTCAAGCGGATTAAATCCAATGCACAAGGAACAGGTGACATCAGCATTTTAATGCTAAATAAAATCATTGACATTATACTACGCACAGTGACTCATATTTTTAATGCTTCCCTTATAGAACTTCAATCTTCCTCACTGTATGGAATCAGTCTAGGGTTCAGCCTATACCTAAAATAAGTACACCCACTAACTGTAATGACTTCCAACCGTTTAGCATCCTTCTGACATTATCTAAAGCCCTTGAACATATTGTACATAAACAATTGACTGAATATTTCCAAGCAAATTACCTCCTTGATCCTTATCAATCCAGCTTTAGATCTGGTCATAGCACAACCACAGCTTTGTTAAAAATTACTGAAGATATTTGCGAAGCAATGGACAGACATGAATTGACTCCTTTAACCTTATTTGACTTCAGCAAAGCTTTTGCCACAGTAGACCATGACTTACTTATGATAAAGCTCAAGCACCTACACTTGTCTGACAGCGCTGTATCCTGGTTCGACTCATACCTGCACAAGCGTCAACTTTAGATCTTTGTCTTGGTGCAACGTGCAGGAGGGAGTCCCCCAGAGCAGTGTTCTTGGACCTCTTCTTTTCTCAATCTACATAAATGACTTACCAACTGTACTAAATCAGTGCCGTTATTACCTCTATGCTGATGATCTCCAAATATACCTACATTCACCACCTTATTCTCTCTATAACAGCTTGATGAAAATGAATGACGATCTCATATCCATCTTTAACTGGTCTTCCAGTATTGGTCTAAATCTAAATCCTAACAAGTGACAAGTAATTCTAATGGGTCAACAAAGACTGCTTACAACCTTTGACATATCTACACTTACTATAAATAATATAATTATCCTGTATTCTTCTTCAGTAATAGGTCTTGGACTACATCTAGATGCAAACTTAACCTGGCAAACACAAGTGAGACACATATATAAAAAGACTTTCTCCATCTTACAATATCTTAGACGTTTAAAGAATTTTCTCCCAGTTTCATTAAAACAATCCTTGTGCAGAATCTTGTGTTGCCACACTTCAATTATTGTAACATTATATATAATGATCTTAACTATGACTTGTTGCAGAGGCTGCAGCATGTTCATATTGCTTGTGTTCGATTCATTTTCAAAATCTGCCATTATGACCACATTTTCAAACACTTCAATAACCTCTCTTGGCTCCGTTTTACTGACTGACATAAATTACACTCTCTTTCACTACTTTTCAAGCTTTTGAATTCCTACACTCCTAGTTACCTGGCGTCCAGATTTGAGAAGTTATCTTCTTACCACAATATTGACACTAGGTCACAAGATAACAGTCTGTTAACAATCAAACTTCATAGTACTTCCTCTTATTCTGCTTCCTTCACAGTAGCCTCTCCCCGCACCTGGAATTTTCTTCCTTAAGATATCAGGTGTTGCCGCCCACTTGGCACTTTTAAGTCACAATTATACAGTTACCTGTTGTCTAATAATTAATTTTTCTCCATTTATTTAAATTTATAGTATGTCATTAATTTTTTCTCATTTTTTTATATATCTTGCATGTATTATATTTAATTAGTTAAATCTAGGGTAAATGAAAATACATTATAAATAATAACTGTATTTATAATATGTAATCGTTTATGTTTATTGTAATTTAGATGTAAGATTATGATTCTGTACTTTTTAAAACCTGGTTGAGTGGTAGACACGCCCCTAAGGCCTTAACTCTGCCAGGTAAAATAAAGCTATTATTATTATTACTACACATATTTAGTAAACTCACTAATCAATACTGAATTTTAAAGGAAGTTTGTCATAAAATATTTTTCTATAATGCACTTGAATTTTCATTAGATGTGGTTTAGAGAAAATTTTTCATTCAAAATATAATTTAAAATTCTTTTTACCTCACCTCACATCAAGTCTTATAATTACACTGGTTTCAAAACCTATGTGGTTTCATCTTCAGTAATATCTTGACCGATGTTATGTTGTTCATGAGAAATGTTTCTTACTCCATCTGTTGGTGGGCCGATGAACCTCCAAATTAAATCAAATTTCCCAGTTTTTCTTTTTTAGCTTTTTTGATTGTGATTTTTTCCCAAACTGTGAGCTCTTTTCTTGGTCTGAAATACTTCTAATTTATATAAAAGCTAGTTTAATTAAGTTAATAGAAAAACAAAAAGAGCACAGGGTTGTGAAAAAATCTACATTAAAAAAACAAGGAAGAAAAACTTATGAATTTTGAAATTCCTGGGGAGTTTGATTTAATTCAGAGGTTCATTGGTCCATCAACAGAGGGAGTAAGAAACAGTTCTCCTCAACAACATAACATCAATGTTTTTATTATTAATTTCATATATCTCAATGATTTATCCATCACTGAGATATATGAAATTAATAATAAAAACATCGAAAAAAGCTGTACTGGCATTTATAATGTAATGTATAATCCCCAAATATGTCTTCTTAATAATGCAGCCACCATTTGCAAAGATAGAAGCAAAGGCTTCATAGCATTTGGTGGGCGGGAATTACAACATGTATAGAGAAACATTTGCATTTTGATCGGTACTTGCTCAGGTGATAGAACACTTGGTCTAGAGAACTAAGGGTCCCGGGTTCAAGTCCTGGTCTGAGCGTATAATTTTTCTCTTCAAATATGAACATAACATATGTTGAGATATTACTGAAGATGTAACCACATTTGCTTTGAAACTGCTATAATTAGGAGACTGGATATGAGGTGAGGTATAAAGAATTTTAATTTAAATATTAAATGAAACCTCATAGTAATTTTTCCTATAAAAGTTAAATTTTTTCATTATTTCATTAATATTTCAAAATACAAGTAAATGTGCAGTGTCATTTCTTGACACATTTGAACTGTTAAACCAGCTGAAGTGCATGTGGCACTGATGGTAGTTACCTCTATATTTCAACTGTTTCTCGTTATTCAAAATTTGCTGTTTAGTTAGATTTAATTGCAATAAAATATTGTTACTAGATTGTGCTTAGAAAAAATAAAGGTTTAGATTTGATGTTAATTTTGCAATTGACTCTTCCGTTTTGCAGGTGCTGATGCAAATGCTCTGACTTCTAATGGTTGGACACCTTTAATGTTGGCCTCATCTAAATTGAATCCGCAAAATTTAGAACTTGTGACTTTATTGATCCAGCATAAAGCAGATCCATTTATACAAAATAAAGATGGTTGGACAGCACTTCATATTGCGTGTAGAAATGGGGATGTGAAATTAGTCAATTTTTTTATTACATCATTTTCGGACTTGGTATTAGTAAAGTCAAAGAATGGTCGTTATTGTCTTCATACTGCAGGTAACTGAATTGTTCTCTTATTAATTTCTTTTTCTCCTCCTTCTTCTTCTTCTTTGACAGTACAGCACAGGATAGGCTTTGGCCCCCTACAAGTGTTTCTGCCATTCCTCTCTATTATGGGCAACTCTTTCCCAGTTCTTACGAGGCGTGTTTTTAAAGTAAGTTCCGTTTTCAATTATATCCGTTGCATCACTGAAATCATAATTTTTCACATGCGTGTTTTCTTCTTCAGTTCTTAGACAAGCTGGACACTTAGTTTCAGAGCTTCAGTCCATGTGTGTGGTTAGTTGTGATCAGTTGAAATGTTTAAAGTGATCGAGCACCCGCCGGCTGTGAGATACGGTCTGTTATCCATTTCTTGAATGCGAGAAACATCAAACCAGCTGGCATTCATCAACTTAGTGAGGTGTATGATGAAGATGCCATTAGTGATGGAATGGTCAAGAGATGGGTTAAGAATTTCAACGAGGGCCGCGTCTCTGTACATGACTAACAGCATACTGGTCAGCCATCATTGATCAATGACAATATGGTGCGTGCTGTCGATGAAAAGATTCTTCCTGCACCTCAAGACGTTCCTCAATGGCTAACATTTTGATGGCAACAATGAAGTGAAAACAGCAGTGCAGGAGTGGTTTGTATCGTAGGCGGGTGGATTCTACAATGAGGGATAGAAAAGCTTGTGCCCCGACTTGATAAATGCCTCAATAATGGTGGAGATAATGTTGAAAAGTAATTGAAGTGTGGGGAATAAAATGCAACAAAATCGTTTGTAAATATATTCCCATTTATGATGATCTTGTAGTAGATTTCCGGGCTGTTGGCCGTGGTCTTGAGGCTTGTAGTTCCCCAACGTTTTGCCAGAGAATGCGTCCGGCATCCTCAAGGGTTGTTTTGAGACTGGCAATTTTGTCGACTACCTGCTCTATTTATACATGTATCCGCGATGTGTTCTCTGCGCGGTCCGTTACTTCGGGAACAAGCCTCAAGACCATGGCCAACAGCCCGGAAATCTACTGCAAGATCATCATAGTAACTCCGGCCATGAAAGCCTAAGTCAATATATATATTCCCATTTAATTACTACAGCCTTTCGGAAGTTACTTTAAGACATGCCTCGTACATCATGCTCATGCTGCATCCTCTTCAATCATTTCCAACTCTTCTCTTTGTTACACAGGTTTGTCATCTGTTGATCAATCTGGCTCTTTCACTTTCTGGTTACTGAACAAGTTAATTTTATGTATTTGGTGAGTCAGTCCAATGCTCAACCCCGAAGCTGGAGGACCAGGGACTTTTCTGTTAGAGTTATCATACCTTAATCGAGAGAGCCTTGTTTTGAGATGCCAGGCACTCGCCCTTACCCATCCCCCCCCCAAGATGTAGGAATTGCTGGTTGCTTAAGTAGGTAAGCCTACCAACTTGAGTATTTCACAGTATTTACTAGGGACACCTACTCATCATCAGTGTCTCAACTTGGACTCAGTAACCAGCTATTTTTTTTCCCTTTAAGTCACATTTTACAACAGGCAGGAAACACTGCAGGCATATTCTAATCTATATATTAAATTTGGGAATTTTTAACATTGTGAGGTTCAATTAATAAGAATTAAATGAATCGTGATTCCTTCTTACCTCATACTTCTATGTTTTTTTAAACACAGCACTGCAGTATCGGTGACCCATTATCACTATCGTCAGCTGTTTTCACGACTGTCAATTTTTTCTTTTTTTGCCGGTAATTATCCAAACTGCCATCTGGTGTTCTTTTGAATGATTCATTCAAAAGAATACCAGATGGCAGTTTGGAGAGTAATTCCTTCAAAAGAACGCCAGATGGCAGTTTGGATAATTACCGGCAAAAAAAGAAAAAAATTGACAGTCGTGAAAACAGCTGACGATGGTGATAATGGGTCACCGATATTGCAGTGCTGTGTTTAAAAAAATATAGAAGTATGAGGTAAGAAGAAATCACCATTCATTTAATTCTTATATTCTAATCTCCCAAAACCACAGGGGGGGTCTCAATAATTTCTTGTTAATGTAATTACGATTATGATGATCTTGAAGAAGATTTTCGGGCTGTAGGCCGTGGTTATGAGGCTTGTAATTCCCCGACATTTTTCCAGAGACTGCATCTAGCATCCTCAAGGGTTGTCTTGAGACTGGCAATTCTGTCCAGTCTCAAGACAATCCTTAAGGATGCCAGACGTAGGGTCGTATGCAAATACATTACTCTCTACTCAAATTACTTCCAATCACTGGTGAGCTGAGATCGAATTAACGGCCGCCTTAACCGGTCATGCATGAATGTTGACGTTTTCGTAATATTGGCAACGAATTACCCAGAATTCTCAGCGATAAAACCACTTCCGTTATTTTCGTCTGCTATAGAGGAATGCATTTATGCTTGCATCCTGCAAATAATACCGTATACAAACACGTCTGCGACCCGCAATATTATGCCAATTCTCCTGTTCTTCCAGTTGAATTCTTTGGTAGACTCTATCAAATTCCTCTTCTCCGCGTATACCGAAAACATGATCGAAGTCTTCAAGGTCCGACATCTTGGATAAGTTTCAAACTACATCGGTTCCCTTCGGGATTTTCACATAAGTTTATATCTTGAGCTACGATCTTAAGGTACCTTGTCAGGTAGCTTTACAATTATTACCGCGTGAATAGATTTCTGAGTAAGAAAAATGTGTTTGAATAAAACTTTATCAGCAGAGAATGCCTTTTATTGTCTAATGCGTTCAAACATTCGACCCGTAGTCTCTGGCAAAACGTCGGGGAACTACAAGCCTCACAACCACAGCCTACAGCCCGAAAATCTTCTTGAAGATCATCATAGCAACTCCGGCTGTGAAAGTCTACGTCAATACAGTAATTAAGATTGTTTAAGCAACAAACAGTGTATCAACTCTTTGTTTCATTTATAGATATTTCATTGTTATACCTTAAAACAAGTTCATTTTTAAACAGCAGAAAATTTGAAATTTGATTACTTGTTTTGATGTTACATGTTAAATTAACACCGTTCCAGAATTGGGCATAGTTTAATTTTAGAAAGAAAAATTAACGCGTCATATTAACATCAAAATATGAAGCTTTACCGCTTTAAAGTAATGTATACATTCTCAATAAAAATACTTTGAATAGAAGTCGTTAGATGCCATTTTTGGTAGCGATGGAGAATTGTATAAGTGGAAAAAAATAGTTGACATATTGGAGTTCAGATGGTTTTATCCCGATCCGAGTGTTAATTTTTCTTTCTAAAATTGATTACTTGTATTGTGCATTGATTAACATGTATAACTAGAACACAGGGAGTTGCAGATTTGATTCCCAGCTACACCATATAAAACTTCCTTCTCTATTTAGCTCCTTGATATGAGAAGTAGAAAGATCCAGTTATTGAACACTAAAATTAAAGTTAAGAAATTGATATTCAGAGCAGTCGAGATCTCTATTCAGATCCTTCAGCTTCTAATATAGTTGCAGTTTCTATGGTTTCATGTCCAACTGTTTTCTCAATTCTTTCCAGCTCATGAGTAGCTCTGTACAAGGACTTTAGGTTTACATTGGAAGATCTCTCTTACATGCTCATCACATTAATCACTGACTGCTGAATGTCCATTTCTTTTCTGTAGAGGTAAACTACCAGTTGTGACAAATTGGAGATGCCATTTCTCTATGAACTTCCTGAAGGAAGCCTGCTTTCCCTACATAGTCCAAAATTAAACTTGCATTTGCATATCACATTGCAGAACTTAGAAAGGTTTTTCAGCACCAGAAAATCCCATTGTTACATACTGCACAGCATGCAGTCAACAGAGGAGATTATGATTATGATACAGAAAAGACCTTAAGGTTCAGTGCATCATATCAGGCCTGGTAGTCTATAAAAGGAAAAAAGAAGTCTCAAAATCAACCAAACTCCACTCCCAATGCACAGTATTTCAAGCTGAGCTGCTCAAAACTCTGATGGCACTAAAATGGATAAAAAAATTGCCAAAAACCTACAACTAAATATGCCATAAACATTGACTCACAATTAGCCCTGAAAGCAAAAAGCAGATCAGTCAATTCAATTGTAAATCAGTTCAGGACAGATCTTCAAAATGTACAGTGCAACAACCAAGTAAAATTTTATTGGATCTGAGGCCACACTGATCAATATGGGAATGAAAGAGCAGATTTCCTCACAAAAATAGACTCAAAGAACAATATTACATAACAGACTACCTCTCTCATTTTGCAAACAAAGGCTCCTTAAATACTACACAAACATCTGGAATGCGCTATACACATCATGATACTGAGATCACCAAACAAAACTCTTTGGGGATTCTTTACAACATGTGACGTGAAAAATATTTCTAAGTTCCAATCATACACCATGCGCATGCGCCAACAAATGCAAAGCATATGATGATCTTGAAGAAGATTTTCGGGCTGTAGGCAGTGGTCGTGAGGCTTGTAGTTCCCCGACGTTTCGCCAACCCTCAAGGGTTGTCTTGAGACTGAGGATGCCAGATGCAGTCTCTGGCAAAACGTCGGGGAACTACAAGCCTCACGACCACGGCCTACAGCCCGAAAATCTTCTTCAAGATCATCATAGCAACTCCGGCCGTGAAAGTCTACGTGAATACAAATGCAAAGCAGTTTACACTATGGAATCATGGGATGCAGCCAACATATACATTATATTTAATGAACCTAAAAGCTAACCTAATGCAATTTAAGCACTGTAACTTGTTAAAGAATGCAACACCCAAAAATAAATAGTAAGTTCTATAATCCTGAAGTTTATGTGTACAGTTAATTAGCACATACTCTTTGTTGGCTGGACTGGATCACGACTTTGTTTTTGCTTAGAATATTCGTTAAAATCAATATGGCTGCCACGTCTTCATGCTACATATGTAGTTAACCTTCCATCAGGTGCAATATTCTGACCGTCAAGTTTGGGTGCAATGTGCCTGATCAGCACATGCTTAAAAAATTATTTAACACACTGTTTGCCAATCTGAACAATGGGAAGTCGAAGGAATGTAATTGTTAGGGATGTCCAAAGGATAAAATATTTAAAATTTGCTGCTAGAAATTTTTTTATTGGACATAATATTGATTAAACAAATTTGTGACAAGCCTTCAAACAACATGATATAAAAGTAAGAAGAAGGTAGGTTCAGTTCAAATATACTTGAAAATAGTTCACATTATCAACATTTAGCCTATTTTTTTAGCAAAATTATTCAAGAATATAACATTATTTAGTCTAAATAAGTTAAATAAATAATTTTCTTTTTGCAAATATTTTCAAAATACACATCTTCAATAATGTAACGACTTTGGGTGCAATGAGCTTCTCTGAACAAATATTTACAACCCACCGTGGTAACGGTCAAGAGCAAACTAAGTGGGGTGGTTGTTTACAGCAGGTAAAAAGAAACAGCTACTCGGATGCCCAGTCGTCAATGCCGTCTGATGACAGTGGAATGTGACAAAATTGACAACCTGTGCCTCTCAGATCACATGTGACCGATGGAAGGTTAAATATGGAAAAATATATTTAAATAATTGTTATGAAAAATGTGAAAATCATTGTAAATGGTGAGATATAATTTGAAAAAATGGAAACCTAAGAATAAAATTTGACATGAGATTATGAAGGAATTAAAAAAGTTGCGTCACATGTTGTAAAGAATAGCCAAATCTTCTTCCCGAATATCCATACCAGGCAAGAAACTGACCTAAATCCAACATTCATACTCATGCAATTCCTCACAAATCATGGAAAATTCAAACAGTACCTATGTAGAATTGGAAAAGCAGCCTCACCTAAGTTCACATGCTCAGATGACAACTAAACAGCTATACATCTTCTACTTCACTGCAAGGTACAAAAAAAAAACAGACCAGCGCACCTGAAGAACCCCAACACAGTGCTGTGAAAAGTGATCAAAAGGCCACGAACAATCCTGTTCATAAATTAAATCTTCAAGACACTAGAATAAACATTATCAAGTGAATAACTGCAAGCAATAACTCAACCAGAGTTTAGACATTAACTCAAACACTGTACCAATGAAGTACCAATTTACTTTTTAGGAATTATCACTATGAGGTATTATTTATTTGTGTAAAATTTTATCACCTCACCTCTTATTCTTCTTCTTCTTAGACCAGTTTGGTGACCTCCTTCTTTGGTTCCATCCTCAGTATTTTCACGAATGTTATGTTGTCTTGAAGAGCCGCTTCCTGCTCCCTCTGTTGGTTGACTGAAGAACCTCGAAATCAAATAACATAATTTTTCAAAGTTCATTAATTTCTCGTTTCCATTTTTTTAATGTAGATTTTTTTTTCCAAACCGTGAGCTCTTTGGGTTTTTCTATTTGTTTAATTAATTTAGCCTTTCTTTCGATTTTATATATTTTTTTTACCGTACATGCATGGAATCGATGAAGAAGGTCCCAAAATTGGTGTAAGAAGAAGAAGAATATGAGGTGAGGTGATAAAATTTTACTTAAATAAATACCAATTTTCATTATTATTAGTTAGGGATTTTGACTCACCTCATATTTTTTATTTTCTTGTAGACTCTAGTTTCTTCATATTGTTCTGACATTGTCAGTGCTTCCCAACTTGCAGACTATAGTTTCTTCACATTTCTGTGACATATTACCCATTCCTTGTATTTACATTTTAGAATCAGCTTTATTCGTAAAAAAATTAAACTCTTCAAAATAAATTCAGATTTACATGAACATAACACTAGAATATCTAATAATATACACCTAAATTGTCACAGGCTTACCAGAAGTATTAACAGCATATAACATAGAGGTAGTAATCTATATAATCATCTCCCTTCCAATATTAAACTTCTTAAGGGCAGACAATTTAAGCTTGCTGTAAAGAACATTTTATTTGTCACACATACCATTAAGTATGGGTGAATACCTAAATTTAAAATTGTAAGTACAATTTGATTGGAATTGCATTGCTACCTTTTCTTGTGAAAGTGCTGCCCCTTGGTATTTTGGGGTATTTTAGTTACAATGTAAACTGGTTTTGTTATATATATATGTATATGTTATATTTATATTATATATTGTATGTGTTTATTTATATTTGTTATGTATAGATTGTAATCTGAACAAGTCCTAAATGCTCTAATCTAATATATAAAAATGAATGTTGTTTTGTTTGTTCATACTTCATGCACGGCCATATTGTTGATCCGATTGTGATGGGGCTTTTTGCAAAATGTTCAGGAGATTCCCAGGATGAACATAGGCTATAAGGGAGTTGTGATACTCAACTCCTACACCCTTAAAAATCATCCTTTCTAGTGGAAAATGTGAAAAAAGTAGCCCTTTGGATGCTTAAATGGCTTATGCTGTCTAAACCATAACAAATACACAAAATGAATGTACACAGAATTGAATATCTAAAAGCTCTACAAAACAGTCCGTGACAGCATATGTTTTATCTCTTATGGATAACTCACAATAACCAGTTTTGTCTTTCATTGATGCCAAGAAGATCGAGACAAGTACGTAGATTCCTGTGCAAGCATAGAAGCACTTGGCGGGTATTCTTTTACAGATAACTCACAATAATGAATTTATCTTTTAGCTCATTTAAGCCAAGAAGATCGAGATAAGTAGATTCCCGGGCAACACCGGTTAATCAGCACGAGGAATCATAAATAATTACGATATACATTTATAACTATTTTTCATTTGACTTATTCAACTAATCATAAGAAGTGCAATAATTTTCGTCTTTCAGCTTATTTATGCCTAGAAGACTGAGATGAGTAGATTCCCGGGGAATCTTAAAATAATTACAATATACATTTGTAATTATTTTTCATTCTACTTATTCAACTAATCATAAAAAGTACATTAATTATCGTCTTTCAGCTCATTTATGCCAAGAAGATTGGGGTAAGTAGATTCCCGGATAATGCCGGGTAAACAGCACGGGATATCTAAAAATAATTACAATATGAATTTTTCCCCTTACTTATTTAACTAAACATAAAACATATTAATTTTCATATTTCAGCTCATTTATGCCAAGATCAGGATACGTAGATTCCCGGGAAATGCTGGGTAATCAGCACGGAGTAACTAAAAATATATAAATTTATAATTAATTTTTCGGTCCACCGCTGTGGTCTCGGGGTAGCGTGCTGCCTTGTCACGCAGCGGGCCCGGGTTCGATCCCCGGTCGGGACAGTTTTTCTGGGTAAGGTTTTTATCGGGGTTTTTCCTCACCTGTAAGACATGTCAGGAAAACTTTAAGGCCCAAACGGTCCCCGAAATCATATGGCCAACGCAATCATCATTCATGTTCATATTAGGTTAAGCTTAGGATTAGGGACTCTCCTGGTGCACCATTATCATCATTATCACCCATCATATCATCGGGGCAATGTAACCCCGCCTTCCAGGTGCCCCAACCTCAGAAGTGGGTTACAAGTATGCCATGCCAGGAGAGAAACCAGGAATGTTGAAAGACAAACCTGGGGCATTTGGAAAAAAAAAAATAATAATAATTTTTCTTTTACTTATTGAACTAAACATAGAAGCACATTAATTTTCATTTATTTAGGCATAGTAGTGCACGCCGGGTATTAGCTAGTGGGTGATAAAAAAATAAATAAATTGTCAATGCTTTTACCAACTGTTGGGAAGCATTGACAATGTCTCAAAAATGCGAAGAAACTATAGTCTGCAAGAAAATAAAAAATATGAGGTGAGTCAAAATCTCTGACTCATAGTATTTAAAAGAAACCTCATGGTGTTCACTTCCTTCAAATATTAAACCAATTTTCGTATTTTAACACATAGCATTTCTTAGACTAAATATCCTGTGATATTTCCTCAGGTAAAATGCAGGTTGCAGGAATTTGTTCAAATAAAAAAAAGGCCATCAAACGTCAGCTTATGTGTAATACTATTTGAATTTATGCTTATCAAAGTGTGAGTTTCTTTAGAGACATGGTGTAGTGCTTGTTGAAAAATGTGAGCAAATGGCATATATTGACTACCTGGTTGTGAAGATGCAGACTCTACACTGATATTATTTAAACAGTGTTTCAAGATGTTGCAGCCTGTTGCAGTAGCCTGAAATTAAGCTGTCTACTGACTAAATTGCATGCACAAAACCCCTCAATTCAAGTGCACTCATTGATTCTCTGCAGTTAGTTACAATATTCATCTATTCTTGTCATAGATTATGTTGAAATATCTTTGTATTGCCACACATTTTTATCAGTCTATCAAACCTGGTGTCACAACAGCTGTCACCATCCTCAGGAAACCATATGCAAATCCTCTCTGTCCATCTATGATCCAGGTCCAATCCTCGTACATTCATAGCTGCTTGTACTCCTTCCATCCAAGTCTTCCCCAGCTATCTCTTAATTCCTTCAATCTGCTGGTGTCCATTCCATGATAATTTTTGGTAATCTTTCTTCTGACAATCTTTTAACATGTCTGTACCATTGTAGCCTTTTATTTTCAATTATACTTATGATATATTTGAAAAGAAAAAAAATATGCCTAGACCAGGGATTGAACCCAGGACCTTTAGATTTATATGCTAATGCTCTGCCATTGAACTATCCAAGGCCTCCAATCTAAATGAAAATTTTTCTCTTATACCTTTCAATTCCCTGAAGCGCCAAAGACTTGCAAACCATTGCTCGACACACGAATGGCTTCTTATGGGAATTTAACATTATTTAATAAAGCCAGTGAGCTTCTTTTGATGTCGATACTAGTAAAATTCATGGCAAGTTTCCATTGAGGTGTTAATTCACAGTAATATAATGTACGATTAAAAACTATAAAGTGGTTACTTTGTAGGTCTGTCTCCTCAACTTAAGTTGTTTTAAAACTCTGTAGGCCTTTTGGGACTAGTCCCATCAACAGCAGAATGCATTAGGTCTGTACTTGTTGACCCTTGTTGAAGCACTGACTTGGTTGTATTTTGTATAGAAGATTGTGTGGACTGGGTGTGTTCTCATTAAGAATCAGGTTGTTGTCGATTTCTCTTAGAATTGTGATTTCCTCCAGTATATTTATCCTTGTTGGAATATTTTCTCAATGTAATATTGTGAGGGTGTTATCGATGTTATGCATCCTCACAATATTACATAGAGAAAACATTCCAACGAGGATAAATATGTATTGTATTGTAAGCCCATGTTTTCCCTTTACATAGATTTAGGTGCTCTTCCCCTACAGGGAAGAATTTGAACCATTACTAATTTAGTTACACTTGTTTTTGTATAGATGTAATTTTTGAGTGTCTGTGGTCAGCGTTCCACCTCATACTGACATCTAGGAAACCAAGGTAGTACTAGGACGGGAAAATTCGGTAAATTTTGCTCAGAGGCCTTTTCATTCAGGCTTAAGGATTTTTTACGAGCCTGAAAATCTTCAGACTCGGGACCCACGGCTTAAAGTCCCTCCTGGAGGACTTGCTCCTTGGATTTTTCCGTCCTAAAAATCCATTGAACCTGCGACCCTCGGAACCAGAGGCAAGGAGCATAACCACTAGTCCACCGCGGCCGATGATAAATATACTGGAGGAAATCGCAATCCTAAGAGAAATCGACAACAACCTAATTCTTAATGAGAACACACCCAGTCCACACAATCCTCTATACAAAATACTCACAACCAAGTCAGTGCTTCAACAAGGGTCAACAAGTACAGATTTAATGCATTCTGCTGATGATGGGACTAGTCCCGAAAGGCCTACAGAGTTTTAAAACAACCTAAGTTGAGGAAATGGACCTACAATGTAACAACTTTATAGTTTTTAATTGTACATTATATTACTTCTTTTGATGTTTTTATCATAAATTTAACATTTCTCACTGAAGGTCAAATTGTATTTAAAGAGACTATTTAACTCATGCCCCAAATGGGAGTCAATGACCAATCACGTTTCAATGATTTCTGTTTTACAACCAATCACAGTCGTGTTTCACCAAATATTTATCAATATCAAATTTACCATATTAAAGAAAGCTCCTCCTTTTTAATATTCTGAACAGGTCTGACCATTATTTTGCAGTGACTGACTCTGTAAGAAATATGGCTACCAGATTGTATATATAGTGCATGGATGTCAACACATAGCACTTGCAGGAGTTAATATAAAAACATTTGTAGCAATTGATTATACCACCAAAAAAAGAAACCACTGTTTGCACTTTCGTAAATGTATTTTTTCCCAGGTAATAATCCAGAAAAATATAATTGCCATATTTACATCATACGACATCAGAAATGAATTAATATATAGTTTGATGTGTTTCATTTTTTCTCCACTAGAGAGCATTCTTACAATATTGCGTTCCTTTGGCAATAAATAATATGATCTCGTTGCAGTGATAAACAAAAGAAGCAGATGAAGCGTACCAATCGTTTCTCATTTGTCTTCAAACATCGCCGTTTACATTAAATATATAAATATTTTAAAATAACTATTGTTAAATAATGATTTGTGAGTAAACAGCTTAATTTTATTCGTTACATAGTCCTAACAAATGCCACTCTTGATTTCCAAATTCTCTAGATAAATTCACTCCTCTCTTCGTGAGTCGTGAATTTATCGATAATTTGGAAATCACTCATGGCATTACTTATGAAAAATATATGCCTAGACAAGGGCATGGTGTCTATTTTCTCCTACATTCCTATAATTAATTAACTTTATATATTTTTTCCTTATTTTTTCTATTCTTTATTTAATCTTGATTTTCCAGCAACAATTTCTGTCCTTAAAATTCTTTTTTTGTTTCTCTGTTAGTGTCACACATTTTTAATTATTATTTAAACCTCTTTTTGTTTTGTTTTAGCTCTGTATGGTCACCGTACTATTGTTGAACTCCTTCTGAAAGCTCAGCATGGGATTGTATCAGCATCTGATTTCTGTGGAGCTTCTCCTATTCACGAGGCTGCACGTAGTAATAGCTGTGATATTATAAAAATTCTTATAGACAAAGGTGCTTCTATTTATGATGTGGATTTGATGGGACTTAATTGTTTGCATATGGCAGCTCAAGCAGGAGCCATTTCTGTTGTGCAGTTTCTTGTTTCAACTTACCAAATGGATACAAATATAAAGAATTGTTTTAACAACTTCACACCTTTGCACTATGCTTCACAGGCAGGACAATATGATACTATTAGAGAACTCTTGAAACTTGGAGCTAATTCCAAAAGTGTAGATCATAAAGGACGTCTTCGTAAGTAACTATTTCTTGGCATAACTGTATTATTCTGATGGCTGGTTTCATCAAACCTTTTTATATATCCTATAATATTTGTTAATAAGTAATAATTCCCATCACTCCTCCAAGGAGTGAAAGATTACCAACAAATTCTATTTGCACATCTTAACTTCACTCCAACTCTTCCCCAATTGTTGTTTTTATTGTAAATTTAACTTTTCTCACCGAAGGGCAAATTATATTTGAAGAGAAAAATAGATGCCTATACTCCAGTCTAGGCATATATGTTCTCTTCAAATATATTTTTCCCCAATTGCTCAGCTTCGCTTTAATAGTTTTTCTGGGTCTTCCTATTCTTCTGGGCATTCCTTGGGATTCTATTCCTTAGCCATTTTCCCTGTATTTCCATCTTTCCTTCTCAAAACATTTTCAATCCATTTTATTTCTCCTTGTTTGATTTCCTTGGAAATCTCACATTTATTTGCCAATTTCTTGTTCAAAATAATTTTTAATCATCAAGTTCTTGTGATAAATCTCAGACATTGATTTATGATAACTTGTAATTTTTGGAGTTTAGCTACTGATGATGGTGATGGAGGCAATTGCCTTTGAAACTAGTCAGGTGATATATATATATATATATATCCATCCATAGTAATTCTCCCTGACGGCAGGTCCTTCACTGCAATCATAGAATTTTCATGCTATACTTGCAGCTTTACTAGGGAATTGTAGGTGTGGTAGCTTCCCGTTGCTTTCCACACTGGTGAAGGATGATGATGATGATGATAATTGTAAGGATGAATATGATGGCCATATGTTTTCGGGGACTGTTTGGGCCTTAAAGTTTTCCTGACATTTGTCTTACGGTGAGGAAAAACCCTGATAAAAACCTCACCCAGAAAAACTGCCCCGACCAGGGATTAAACCCAGGCCCGCTCCATGACAAGGCAGCACGCTACCTCGAATCCACAGCGGTGGACTCTATATATATATATGGAGAGTATAATACATATATAAGAAAAATAAGTGTTTGAATTGGATTCGCCTGGGTAGTGTAATGGATATCACGCTGAGGTACAGACTCAGAGATCCGGGTTCGAATCCCGTCCAGGCATTTATTTTTCTTATCATACCATATATATATATATACACCATATTTTAGTTCTTTAATCAGAAAGTTGATTAATTTGCTTAAAAATTTATTATATAGCTAACTAAAATATATTTTACTGTAAGTTACGAAATGAGCCCTTTAAGAAAGTTTATTCTGTTTTTTTATTTAAAAATCAATCATATTTTACAAACCATAATCATATATGTCTTTTTTAATATTCTTTAGGAACTTTTAAAGCAGTGATAGTTTGGCAAATGCATACACAATTTTTTGCCGTCTTTATAAATTAATTAAAAATATTTTCTTGGATATTAGCAGACTAGAAATTTTAATTGAAGTAAAATGTTTGGAGACTATTGATGTGTCACAGAGAAAACACCATCCATTAAATTGCTATTTTGTAATTGTCCTCCTTGATGTTTCCATCGGGTGCATGCCATAGCGTAAATGAATTTCCTTGAGTATAAAGGTATAGATAAATCAATTTATCTAATTTGTCTTGATATATCATTTTCCATAAAAAAGTCCTAAAGTACTTCATTTTTCTGAAGAGAGTAGTCTTTAATATAGTATTTAAAGTTCATCGGAGAACATTTTTTGACAACTCACCTCATAAATTTCATGTTTTTTCATGATATTGCAGTTTCAGACGATATCATGTCCATCTTCAGGCATCTGAAACTGCAGTATCATGAAAAACATGAAATTTATGAGGTGAGTTGTCAAAAAAATGTTCTATGATGAATTTCAATGATTATACCTCATAATGTTTACTTCCCAACATTAATTTAATTTAATATACAATGCGATCAGTATAGCACTGGACAGCAGATGTGGGGATTTCACTATACACTGCTGATGCACTTGCGGTGGGGAACAGACAGCACATATTTTTGTAACTATTTTACAAATTGTCGTACTTACCAACTTTATTGAAGTAGGTGCTGGAACTGTTCACCTTCATTGTCCATATATTTTTTGACACCTCTTTATAAAATTTGTTGTACAGATTATGGACTGTTGAACATGATGGAATTTTTACACCCGGGAATCGTGTTTGAAAAAGTCTTCGTACTTGGCTGGCAGATTGAGTTAACAAATATTGATCATAAATAAATACATGTTGTTCAGTAGAAAAATTATTAGCCATTATACAGTTTACACTTTACATTTATACACACGTCATTCAATTTACACTTATACATGCCTGTTTTATAAGATACAAATTTTAAAATAACTTATACATATGCCTCATTCAGTAAACAAGGAAAAGTGAGCGAGCACCTTATCCACTCGAAGCATACAATCTGACTGTGATCGTGATTGCATGGGATATGCTTGTATACTGCTGAGTCTGCACACATTTCAAGTCCCATGTTTGCACATGTAAGCCTTTGTCCCCGCACAGCACAAACCCTGCGTCTGCTGTCCAATGCTATACTGATCACACTGTGGTATGTTATGATAAAATAAAATAATTGAAAAAATATAAATTTTTTGTTTACAAACATATTCTTCCATTCACAAAATTGATAAGAAGTAACACCATGAGGTAATTTATTAAGAGATTGAAACAGAAATGTACACCTTACCTCATTATGAGGTGAGATGCCCATTTCTGATTCAAATTTTTTATATTCTTTGATATTTAATTTTGAAATGCTGTATTGTTTTAGCAACTGATATATTCTCTCTTATCAATTGTCTCCACTTGCATCCACGTCTCTTAGAAGCAGGATGTTGAAAGACCAAAGATTTGTGAAAAACACAAGATAAGACTGAGGTGCTATTATTCAAAACCAGATATTTACACATTTATTCTGCTATAGATATCTAATTCTGCACAAGCCACAACAAATTATCTTCCAAAAAATTATGATGGTATGCATGCTGGTTATAAAAATAAAATACTTAGAATCTTATTCGGAAAAATCTATCCGAAAGGCACAATAACTACCAATATTGTGTAATAATAAATATCTTCATGCCATGCATCCCACTTGTAGCAAGGCTAGGAGGTGCATACGAATCTCAATGGTTCAGTGTGACTCAGCTCAAAGCCATGCATAGTAGTTTAGCAGTCAGTGCTCCATTACTTGAATTTGTGTGTTGTATAAAAATGTGATTTTTAAGTTTGTATTCATTTTCAGGTAGAGATATAGAATTTGATTAATATTTAAAGGAAGTGACACTATGAGGTTTATTTTAATTAACAAATAGAGTTAGATTTAACACCTCACTTCATAATTGTAGATTTCTTGAAGATATATCGAAACTAGTCTTAAAGAATTCTACAGTTATGAGGTGAGGTGTTGAATCTAATTCTATTTATTAATTAAGTGATATAGATTAAATATATATAGGAAATAACACTATGAGGTTTATTTTAATTATGCTTGAGTTGTATATTTCGACTCACCTCATATTTCTTGATTTGTATGCAGACTAGTTTCATTGCTAACTGTGCGACATTCTCGATGCTTTACAACTGTTGTCTTACAGTTGTCCTTCCTGTAAATTGATTTCTGCACCCTCTATTGGCTGACCGATGAACTTCCAAATCAAATTTTTTTTCTCTTTCATTGGGAATTTCAAAATTTTGAATATTCAAAATTTTGAAATTCCCGGTAAAAGAGAAAACAAATTAATTTAGAAGTTCATCAGTCAGCCAACAGAGGTGCAGAAATCAATTTGCAGGAAGGACAACTGCAAGACAACAGTTGTAAAGCATCGAGAATGTCGCACAGTTAACAAAGAAACTAGTCTGCATAAAAATCAAGTAGTATGAGGTGAGTCGAAATATACAATGCTAATAATTAAGAGATATAGATGTCTTGTGAATAAATTAACTCATGTGAAGACATGAGTGATAATTCTGTTTCAAGAGCATTTGTATGATTGAATTAATTAGATTATTGCATTGTTGAAATGGCAGTCAAATTCACACTTGAGCAAAGAATTTTTTTGTATGTCACGTATGTAAAAACTGAGTCATATAGAGAGGTGCATAGGAGAAATTACCTGGAGTTCCAGTTACAGGTAGAGATACAGTTAAATATCTTAATGGGATGACTAAATCTGTAATTCCTAAACCAAAACAAAGAGTTCTAATGTAAGAAAAAAATCAGCAACAATATTGAAGCATCATTTGAATGGTCTCCAAATAACTCTGTGTGACGAGTTGCACATTAAGTTGGTGTTTCATAATCCTCAGTACATAGGGCTACTAAACTTTTGAAAATTAAAGCTTATAGAATGACTATCATCCAATAATTACAATCCCATTTTGATGAAATAGAAGTAAATTTTTTGTAATTGGATTTTACAAAGTATTTTTGGCAGCATTGTTGTTCCACATTTAATAATTCTCGGGTGGGCATGTAATGAGAGATATCTCCATTAATAAAAATTAATTAAATGAGTGATAATTGTTAAATTCCAGATTTTTTTACTATCTGGAATTTATCAAATTAGTTATAAAGACTGCAATAATGTATATATAAAAAAACAAAATGGAATTTAGACACTTGAACAAAAGAACACTTTAGAAATATTAAAAATGGTGAAATTGAAAAATCAGCAACTGCAGCTTCTAGTTTGCTAGAGAGGCATAAAATTGAAATTGAAGCTAAACTTTTGAAACATTTGGAAAAATATTTGGAATTGATGATTTGAAAAAATATATTTATTCAAAAGAACAAATTTAGATCCATGAATTTTTTAATTCCCGGCAAGCATGGTTTGAACTCGAAATTCATCAAATTATCACCAGATGGTAACTTTGAAAAAGAAGATGTAGAATGAAATACGTTAGTCGTAATAATGACTGAAGACGGGAGGGATTCCTCTCGAAACTCAAGGAACACAAAGTATGAGGCAAGATAAGACTCATTAATTAATTTTTATTAATTGAAAACCTCATAATGTTATTTCTCATATTTAATTTATAAATAGATATCTCCATAAGAATCAAATGATCATGAATTGTTCTTACCTCATACATCTATTTTTTTTAAACACAGAACTGCAGTATTGGGAATGATATGTTTCCTGATACTGCAGTTCTGAGTTTAAAAAAAATAGATGTTTGACGTAAGAAGAATTCATGATTCATTTTATTCTTATTGAGAAAATCTCATAATATAAAAATTCCCAAATGTATTATATTAAGATATCTCCATCCCAATTTTATCTTTTTATGCACCAGGAATCCAAAATTATGACTAACCACAAAATACACCATGAAATATACTAATTGCTATTGCCATTATAATGTTTTGTCCTGTTCTACAATATCAATATTTTATTTTTTATGACAAAAAATTGATAGTCTTTCTAGCTAGACAACTCATTTTCCACAATTTTGGAGATATCTTTCTTTACCCACCCACCCACCCGAGATGGAGATATTTCTATTTACACACTCACCTGAGAAATTTCTCAGATGAGGCATGGTGTCATTTAAGTGGTCCATGTTGCTTCAAAAACATTAGGTATTGGAGCATTGAAAATCTGTGATTACTTCACAATTTTTTTTGTATGACCAGAAAATTGGTGTATGGTGTATTATAACAAATAATTCAACACCACCTATATAGTGGTTAGCACTCATTATATAATAGAATTATGACTACATACATACATAAATACTTTCATAGTGTACATACACACATATATAGTGTTCTGCCCAAGAGCAGGTCTTTCACTGCAAACTCAGCATTATCCACTCTTTCCTTAACTCAGCCTTCCTTTTTTAATCCCAATAAAAAGCATTTATTTTAATATTGTCTATCATCTGATGTCTTTTTCTGCCTCTAACCTTCTTTCTGTTGACCATTCTTCTAGGGCATCCGTTAGCAGACAGTTTCTTCTTAGGCAGTGGCCTATCCAATTTCTTTTCCTCTTCTTTATGAGTTAGCATTGTTCTTTCTTCACCCACTCTGTCTAGCACATCTTTATTTTTTATTATGTCTATCCATTTTATATGCTTCATCCTTCTCCATATCCACATCTCAAAAGCTTCCAGTCATTTTTCCTCATTCCGTCGTATTGTCCAAGTCTCTGTACATACAATTCTACAATCCACACAAAGCACTTAACTAGCCTCTTCCATAATTCTTTTTCCAAAGTTCTGCAGAAAATGCTTCTCTCTACTTGTTAAAAGCTTCTTTTTTCATTGCTATCCTCTGCTTTACTTCTTGACAGCAATTAATGTTACTACTATTTGTACAACCCAAGTATTTGAAGCACTGCACTTGCTCAATGGCCTCATCTTTAATTCTCATGTCTATCTTCCTTGGTTTCCTTCCAATAATCATGGCCTTCATCTTATTTATATTCATCTTCATTTCATAATCCTCACATCTGTCATTTAGCTCCATCAGCATGTTCTTCAGTGTCATTGCATCTTCTGCTAACAAAGCCATATCATCAGCAAATCTTATGACTATATAATTATAACTTAATTGTGCACATACATAATAATAAATGTAATAATATCAGTAATAAAAAGATTAGTATATGCTGGGGATTAGGGCTACACTGATTGGAACACGCATACTGTCTGCTGGCCTTGCTGCGAGTAGGATGCTCTATTCCTCAAATTATATTTAAAGCAGATGTCTGATTTTGTAAAAATGCACCACAACTCTTTTGGTTTGTATCATCTCATCTATACTCCTTCAATTTTACTCATTTATAAAATATTTATTTCAGCATGGGAGATATCATATGGAGAAAATCGAACTCAGTGCCTGAAGATAATACAAGAACATACGGAGAGTATGAATTCAGAAATGCTGCATTGTTAAGGTTGAACTAGTTCAACTCAGTGAACATTTTGTAATTTTAAAATCATTAAGAAATTACATTATGAGGTTTAATTTAATATTTGAGTTTGTATTTTTTTAACATTCTTACCTCATATGTTTATTTTGTTTGTCACTTTTCCATTCAACCAATACTGAAATGGTTATAGAATTAACTACCAGATGTCTCCATCTAACTCCCTTTCCTTCTTTTATATCCTACTACCAACAACGTGAACTTTAATTCTACTTCTGCCATCTAATTCTATGCACCTCAAACTGTATTACTGCATCATATAAATGGAACTTTTACTTACCTTGAGATTGGGCAAGAATCATTCCAGTTACCTTTTATAGTCTTAACGTAAAGGCTCAGAATGATTGGCTATTAACCCCTCAGCGTGGGAGCATTTAAATATATATTCTATGTTAAAGGAAATTTTAATATCTCCTCTATGAGATGGCAGTTCATAAAGCCTGTTTTCTTGATATATTTTCATAATAAAACAAACGTGGTGCATGTCGAACATGCTCGATCAGCACTCCGCAGAGAAGTAGTGTTTATTTTATGCAGGCACTGCACGCCATTCCACGCTGATGGGTTAAGCCAGTTGAAAAGAAGCGATAAAAATATATATAAATGGAATTTTTTTATATTAGAAAGAAAGATTACATTCGAACTGGGAGTCATACCCTGGATCTCTGACTCAGTACATCATTGCGGTAACCGCTATGCCATTTGATCTTCCGATAAAAAGTCATATTTCTTTCCACTTATATTATCGGATGTTCGAATGACAACAGTTATTACATTGATGTAAAGAGTCAGGGGTTCGACTCCCAGTTTGAACATAATTTTTCTTTCTAATGTAAAACTATATCCAATTCTAAAATATAACATCAAAATATAAATTTTAACCAAAGCTGTTTTGCAAATTGATATGTTAATCCTGTGATGTATTATTTTTATTTTATTTCAGGTTTGTTTCTGTTATTTACACAGGTATCCTCAACCAAAATATATAATTTTTTTCTTCCACACTTCCCAGTCTTGTGTTATGTGTTTTGTATCTGAGGCTGTATATTTTGGTTTTTAACATTGTTTTTTTTTACAATATATGTGAAGCTGGCCCATAGCATCAACCCCCAACCTGGAGGACCAGAGACTTTTTCTGGAGTCCACCATAGATCAGTTGCTTTCACTGCAGCTAAGAGTCTGATCCACCCTTTATTGCCTCATCTGCCGTCTGCACCATACCGTAGGTCTCCTACTCTGCTGTATCTGCCATTGGGGTCTTCACTATAACCCTGGCTAGGGACCCTTACAAGGTACTTTCAGCCGGGCGAGTTGAACCAAGGTTTTTTAATGAGGTGTTATACTCCTCCCGCTCCTCCTTTCTCAGCTGGACTTGGGACCGGCAATGGTGGAGTTTGTGATATATTATCAAATCATTATAAAAATATGGGTAAAAGATTAATTAACCCATTCACTTCAGATTTTAATGCTCAATGCATTCCCCCAGAAACCGTATTTAAGTTACTGTAAATGATATTGTCTATTTTCCGACATTCAAAACAAACAAAAGATAACGGTATTTGAGATCTCAATAAGAGTGAAAGCCAAAACACATTCCTCTACTATACATAAATGTTAACAAAACATTATCATGCCAGGGATGTACAAAAATTTCAAAATATATAATAGTAGAGTTAAGCGAGTCTACCTCGTCTTCTGAGGTGAATGGGTTAATATGATGTGAGGTTAGAACCACAGGGTTCTGTCTGACTATTTTTCTAAGTTTTGCATGAGAGTGATTTAAATTTTAGAATTAATATAGGATAAGATGTGTGTAGTAATGATTGACCTGCATAATACTCAGAGATAATAAACATTATGGACAAAATATGAATGCTAGTTATAGAAATTACTCTTAGAGACCATTAATATGAAAAACAAGAAAAATAAAAAAAATATATGCAAATCTGATTAACACCTCATTAAATTATTTATGTTAATATTATCAGACATGCAGACATAAACTCTCCATATATCCCTATCCCAAGCTAATGTTTACCAATCATTCCCCATACAATCCACCTCCCACAAATCACTGTTAATGCCACTCTCCCACCTCACTCTTGGTCTACCAACTGGTTGCTTTCCCTCTGGTTTTCCTACATGAAGCTTCCATACATGCCATTCACTCCCCATTCATGCCACATGTCCTGCCCATCACAGTCTATGAGACTTAACTGTTCTTATTATATCTGGCTTCCTATAAAGACCATGTAGTTCACGTTATGTAGCCTTCTCCATTCACCTGCCTGTTCTTCTCTCTTTGGTCCAAAAATTTTCCTAAGAACTTTATTCTCAAATACTCATAATCTCCTTTCTTCCCATAAAGTTAGAGTCCATGTTTCACATCAATATAATATAACTGGTAGAATAACAAATTTATACTCAGTTTAACATTTTTTGAAAGGAGTTGGGATATCAAGAGACCCTATAATGCATGATAGCACGCATTTCCAGAGTTGAGCGTATGTTTTATTTCTTTGTGCTTCTCATTCCTACTTGTGATTATTGTTCCTAGGTACTTGAATTCAGTCACTTCCTCAAAATTTCCCTCATTTGTCATGAGCTTTCCATTTCCATTATATGATGTATTTCCGTGTGTGACCATATATTTAGTTGTATTGATATTTACAACCACTCCCAGTTTCTTAGTGTTACTCAATAATGTGTGCATGTTGGCTTTTAGTATCTCGTTGCTATCGCTCAATAGTACTACATCATCAGCATAAGCTAATAGTTTATTAATACCATTGAAGGAAGTGACATTATGAAGTTTATTTTAATTAATAAATTGAGTTAGATTTGACAACTCACCTGATAATTGTAAATTTCTTGAAGACTAGTCTTGATACATCTAAGTTTTAATCTCAGTTCCATCTAACTTCGAGTTGGCAGTTGCTTCCTGCTTCCTCTCTTGGCTGACTGATGAACTTCCAAATTAAATCTTTTTTCCCAGGAATTTCAAAATTCATGATTTTTCTTTTATTTTTGTGGATGTGAATTTTGACTCAAACTGTGAGTTCCTGAGATTTAACTGCAATAGCTGCTCATGCATGGATGGAAAAACACAGAATTGAAACAAAGGTCAAATTATTGAAACAGTTAGATAAATCTAAGGAACTCGCAATTTGGGAGAAAATTCACATCCACAAAAATAAAAGGAAAATCATCAATTTTGAAATATTTGGGGACTATTTAACTCATGTCGCAAATGGTAGTCAATGACCAATCACGATTCAATGAATTCTGTTTTACACCAATGACAGTCGTGTTTCATCCTGCTCTTTATCAATTTCTCTTTATCAGCTCCTGCTTTTGTGATAAAGAAAGCTCCTCCTTTTTTTAATATTCTGAACAGGTTAGACCATTATTTTTCTCCAACAAATACATTGAATATAGCAAATAATGAATATTTATGAAGTTATTAAAAACAAAGGTACAAAAAGATATTAAAGACAAAATAGGAGAAGATCAAATAGATTCAGACTAGGAAGGTTATGTGTTGACAATACATTTGTAATCCAACAGTTAATCAAAGAACGGATTGCAGTTGGAGAAGAAACCCATTTGACAATGATAAATGTAGAAGAAGCTAATGACTCAATTCTGAGGAACAATTATGAGAAGTATTAGAGAAATACAAACTGATAGAAACCTAATTGAAATCATTAAACAAATTTATAAAGATGCAGCTTATGTTAAATTTTGAAATGTATGTAATATCTAATCCTATAAAAACCACAAGGGACTGAAACAATGGTGCAGTCTATCACCAATTTTATTTAATATTTATGTAGAATTTATGTTAAAGAAATGGAAAGAAAGCTGCAAAGGTATGGTTATCCCAATAGGCAACAGATTTTTGCTGACATTTCAATTTGCTAATGATCAACTGGTTTTAACACAAGACAAATTTGATACAGAATTCATGATAAAAAGGTTGAAAAACACACATGAATCATGGGGTCTCACAGTAAATTTACAAAATACAGAATATTTGGCAATAAATAGCAATGAAAGAGAAAATTTAATATTGGAAGAAGGAATTCAATTGAAGCAAGTGAAACAAACTAAATATTTGGGAATAATTATGGATAACATTGAAGGCATAGGCAAAGAAAACATAAATGATAGAATTGAATTGAGTAGCAAAATAAATTTGTCGTTAAATTCCACACGATGGGATAAGGATATTTGGAAAGACACAAAAATATATTGGTAAAACATTGGTGGAATCTGTTGCAATGTATGGAAGTGAGGTATGGCCATATCATTAATGGCAACAAGAACAGACTAATAGATCTGGAAAGAAGGAGTATTTCCGCAGAGAGAAGTGCAGAAAGTCAAAATTAGGAACATGGTCACAAATAAGGAAATTAGAAACATATATGGAAGCAGAAAGAAAAGCTATAAATGACACAGAAAGGATTGAGGAGAAGGAATTAAAATAAAGTGGTTAGGACATATTTTAAGAATGGAAGATGAGCGATGGCCAAAAAACAACTACAGTATATCAATGGCAACTGACCAGAACGAAGAAAAAAGGGAGACCAAAGTTAACATGGAAAGAAAGCATGAAGATAGTAATGCAAGCAAGAGGGCTAAGCATTGAAGATGCCCAAGACTGTAGGCTTTGGAGATTTGGCACGGGAAGATGGCAGCAGCTGTAAAAACCCAAAGACAGATGATTATTAAGTTATATTATTATTCAGCTAATTGTATTTAGCCTAATGAAAAAAAAAACAAAAACTTCAAAATATTTTGTTAAAGGAATGTTATTAATTTTATTATTGAAACACAATGTTGCAAAATTGACTCTTTCACTGTGCGGTGATTTGTCATTGTCATAATTTTAAAGCACCCTGGTGGCTAATCCCCTTCAATCGCAGTGTCACATGATTATAGTTCAAAATTTGTAACACATGGAGTCCATTAACTAAACAAATGAACTATAGTGCAGAACCTTTTATTGTGTAAAAACTACATGAAATACATCATACTCCAGAGTGCAAACTAATGAATTATTAGTATTCTTAAAGTTAATTTGGTTAATTTGTGGCCACTTATACCAACAGATATTGCAAAATTTCACTCATTTTTATACACATTCTTCTTATTTCAAAGCACATTTTAGATCATTAATTAAACTTGGTTAAGAATATAATGATTAAATTAGTAAATCTCAAATACAACTACAAATACTATTTTCCTTCTGAATACTTAGTATGTAATTATTTTATTAAAACATTTCTCCCTTCTCGATATATTTGATTAATTTTAGTAGTTTACTACTCTATGTAAATTAACCTTAAAAAATAACACTATTGACATGTTTTGAATTCTACCATTCTTTATCATCTTATTGCTTAGAAATCCTCTATTTCTGAAGTTATAATTCTGCCATACTAAAAATTCATTTCAAATTCATAAAGTTTATTTTTAAATTTTGGGAGAAATGGTAGGGAGGTTCATTTAAAAATGAACATTTTTTCCATCATTTGATGGTTCCATTTTTTCCTATTGCTGTTAAGTACAAGACGACACCACAAATAGCGAGAATAACAATTGTGAATATGGCACCTAGGCAGCAATCAATTCTCCGTGCACTCTTTGCGTGTCTCTCAATATCCTCAGACATTCTGATGGTGACATAATCATCAGTTGGTGGTGATATGTTGTTCAAGAGAGGAAATTCACTAAATTCCATCCAATTTCCCTCCATCCTGAAATATAATTTACATTATTTATGTTTGTATGAAGTTAAAAAAGAATAAGTTATAGTAACTTACATGTGTATTTTGATTTACTATACAGATATTTAAACAAATTTCACCTTATATTTGAACAGAAAAATTATATGCTCAGACCAGGATTTGAACCCAGGACCTTTGGCTTTTTAGGCCAATGTTCTACTGCTGAGCTATCTGAGCACTCCAATCTAAATGCAAATTGATGATCGATAGTTCACATAGCTCAGTGGTAGAGCATTGAAAGAAAGCCAAAGGTCCTGGGTTCAAACCCCGGTCTGAGCATATAATTTTTGTGTTCAGTTATAATTTGTCGTTCAGTGAGAGTATTAAATTAATAATAAAAACATCGAAATTTCACCTTATTTAGTTTGCAATAAAGTAACCATTTATTTCCAAAATTTTGCATGCTTATAACTGTCAATTTTACACTAACACCAGAAGTCAGTTATACAGGGTGTATCAAGAAGGATGGCGCAAACTTACATGGTTGAATACACGATAATAGAAGCAACAATGTCCCAGTAAACATGGGTCTGCAAACGAGCTGTTTGCGAGATAATTACGAATGTATGGTTACAAGCCACCACTGACGTCATTGTTTGTAACATCGTACTAGGTGATTATCTCATTGGGCCACACATTCTTCGACTAAAACTTAATGGCTGGAGGTACCTTAGGTTTCTACGGCATCATCTTCCAGGATTGCTTGAGGATGTTTCCTTTCAGCAAGTTGGAGTTTGTGATACAAGCATGATGGAGCTCCGGCACATTTTGCTGCTGCTGTGATACGGCATCTAACGCGCAGATACAGCCAAAGATGGATAGGTCGAGGTGGATCTGTACCTTGGCCTCCGAGATCACCTGATCTAAATCCTTTGGATTTTTGTGTCTGGGGTCACCTCAAAAGCGAAGTGTACAGCACACCCGTTAACACGGTTGAAGAACCAGAGCAGAGAGTTGTACATGCTTGTCAAAAATTCAGAAATGATCCAGGGGTTTTCGAAAGAATTCGACATTCATTGCAGAGACGAGCTCAGTATTGCATCCAGATGCAAGGAAGACACTTTAACAGGTAACCCATAAGTGAAGTGAACTGTGAAATGTGAACTAAATGAGATGAAAAACTAATACTAAAGTCTAAATTCAAATAAATTTCTACTAACTAGGACAATGTTTACAATAAAGTCAGTGGCGGCTTGTAACCATACATTCGTAATTATCTTGCAAACGGTTAGTTTGCAGACCCATGTTTACTGGGACATTGTTGCTTTTATTATCATGTACTTTCAACCATGTAAGTTTGCGCCATCCTTTTTGATACACCTTATATAAGCAATTCCACATTATCTGAAAATATTACTGTAATGTGCTAACAAGCACAAATTTTGTTTGGAAAATAAATTGCTTAAATGCTATGAGATCTAGTAGCTTAAGTTACAGTATATTGTTAAGTTTGAAGTCTGATTTAACTCTTTCCCTTGTTTAATTTCATCGGAGAAAATTTTTTGAAAAACTAGTCATAAATTTTGTGCTTTTCAACGATACCACAGTTTCAAACTCCAGAGTTGTGACTGATGATGGATGCGATGTCGTCTGAAACCATGGTATCATGAAAAGCACAAAATTTATGAGGTGAATTTTTCAAAAAATTTTCTACGATGAAATTAAATGATTACCTCATACTTTTTAATGAGTTATAATTTTGACTCACCTAATATTTCTTGATTTTTATGCAGACTAGTTTTGTCACTTCTGTGCGACATTCTTGATGCATTGAGTTGTAATGCATCGAGAATGTCGCACAGAAACGACAAAACTAGTCTGCATAAAATCAAGAAATATGAGGTGAGTCAAAATTACTACTCATTAAAAATTAAAAGAAACTTCATAGTGTTATTTCCTACATATATTTACATTACCTCATAATGTTTACTTCCCAACATTAATTTTAAAATCTTTCCCACGTGTTCTTGTTAAAACACTGTAAACAGTTGCCTTTATTTTCCTGATGTGGGTTTATTGCATATTTTGTCTAAAAGGGATCATCAATCTGTGAAAACTGTAATGTCTAAAAATTTTCAATTGTTTGCTGAATAAATCACCCAAGAATTCAACCATGCAACCAGAATTGGAAGTTAGCTTCATGCTGTTTATCATGAGTTGAGAAAACTGGGTACCATGGCTGGGAAGCCACACAGAAGGCAAATATTTCTCCTGTAAATACTAACCATTGCCATCCCTGGACTGTGGACCATTGGAACCTTTGAATTTTAGTGCAAGTTGTGGTATAATTTGATGGATGCAAAACATGTACTCTTACTTTAAGGGAGGAAAGGAGATTACGAGTATTTGAGAATAAAGTTCTTAGGACAATTTTTGAACCAAAGAGAGATAAACAGACAGGTGAATGGAGAAGACTAAATAACAGTGAACTACATGGTCTTTATAGGAAGCTAGGTATAATAAGAACAGTTAAGTCTCATAGACTGCAATGGGCAGGATGTGTGGCATAAATGAGGAATGAAAGATTTGCATGGAAGCTTCTTGTAGGAAATCTAGAGGGAAAACGCCCCGTTGGTAGACCAAGAATGAAGTGGGAGAATAACATTTACTATGATATGAGGAAAGTAGATTATACAGGGAATGATTGGAAAACATTAGCTCAGGATAGGGATGTATGGAGAGCTTATGTCCGCCGGCCATGAACCTACAGGTTTGATAGTGCCAATGAGTTAATTAGTTTGTGGTATAATTTGCTGTAATCTGGTGGAAAGACTTGATTGTGGGTAACGCCAGAGGAATGAAATTTGGAGGCAGTGGCATTACAGTGTGGGGCTGTTTATTCATAGTACAGGGTTGGTGCCCTAGTAAATCTGAAAGATAATCTAAATGCAAAAGGTTATGGAGAGATTTTGAATGGTTTTGTACTGCTATCTTAGGGGATACGTTTTGTGTAGACCATTGTTTGTACCTGTATAATAATGCTTCATGCTATAAAGAAAGGTCTATCGGGTGGTTTGGAAACAAGATTTAAGAAATGGATTGGCCATATCAGAGTCCTGACCTCAATCCAATTCAGCACTTGTGGAATGAATTAGAATATAAACTTTTCTGCAGACCCCAGTGATCCACTGCATTATCTTTTCTGTTCACAGTTCTGCTGGAAGAAAGGGCTGTCTTTCCTCCAAACACCTTCTAAAAAGTCTTCCTGACAGAGTTAAGGCTGTCATGAAGGCAAAGGATGGACCACTCAAGATTAAAGATCTGTCTATAGTGTTCTACTCTAGAGTAGGTCTTTTCACAGCAGTGATAGCATTTTTATGCTATGTTTTGCAGCTTTACTAGGGAATTATAGGTGTGGTAACTTCCCGTTGTTTTCCACACTGGTGAAATGATGGGGATGATGATGATGGCCGGATAATTTTCAAGGACTTTTGGATCCTAAGCTTCCTGACATTTGTCTTACAGGTGAGAAAAAACCCCGAAAAAAAACCTCACCCAGGAAGCCTGCCCCGACCAGGAAATGAACTCAGGCCCACTGAGTGATAAGGCAGCACGTAACTTCGAGACCACAGCGGTGGATGATTAAAGATCAGTTCATGAGTATGTCAGTGATGAAAGACTAACTATGAGTTATTGGTGAGTCTCCCTAGATTTTAAAACTAAAAACTTCATGGCATGACAGCCCTAGAAAGCTTTGGTCTACCAGCTGCTGCTGGCCTCACATCCACATGTGCTAATCACAGACATGGACAATCATCTGGACAGTATAGGGGTGATATATGGTCAGTATGTCAGGTCTTCCAGTTCGTTATAACTGGTTATTTCAACCTGGAGCCACTACTTATTATAGCTACCAAGATTCCTTATGATGCTGGATGGGCACAGTCACAAACTGGAAATTCCATGAGAAAATTTCTTTCCCCATGGGGACTCGAACCAGCACAAGTCCTGCAGCTTTTTACCAAGGCATCATGCCTCAAACAGCTCCCTTAGACATTTATAAGTACTATAAATTTGCAGTATAGAGATTTTCAAAATCCCATAAAACACAGTAGTCTTCATTCTCTGTGCCTTTATCAAAGGAAATCTCATAATTAGGGCTCAGAAGTTGAGGACCTATAAAATGCCTATAAAAGACCTTTAAAAAGACCTAAAGATATTCTTAAAAAAACCTAAAAAGTGAAAAAAGGACTGAAAAGGCAACTAAAATTAAATGATAATTCTAATTTCAACCAAATTTTTATTGAATATAATAAAAATGTTAAAAAAATACAAAATTCTAGTGAAATGCAACATACATTATGAAAAAAAAATTGATAACTGAAAATGCTTCTTCTTTCATACTTTATTTTTTTAATTGAAGATAGTTTGAAAAAGGAATTCTGTGTTCATTAAAAAGAAAGTTCTTAGAGAATTTAGATTGAACAAATTTTTCCACTTTTAGAATGAATTCAGCGAACTCGCAATGGATATCAGGCGGTCAGTAGGCTGGTTGAAAATAACAGGATATTTTGTGAAGATTCAATAGTTTCTCACGAAACAAAAGTGTTTGTAATGTGAAAAGTCTGGAAAGTAAAACTACCATAACTAACTAACTCACTGGCACTATCGAAACCATAGGTTCATGGTCGTGCAGACATAAGCTCTCTATACATCCCTATCCTGAGCTAATGTTTTCTAATCATTTCCTGTATAATCTACTTCCCTCAAATCATAATTACTGTTATTCTCCCACCCCATTCTTGGTCTACCAACTGGACGTTTTCCCTCTGGTTTTCCTACAAGAAGCTTCCATATACATCTTTCATTCCCCATTTGTGCCACCTGTCCTGTCCATCACAGTCTATGAGATTTAACTGTTCTCATTATATCTGGCTTCCTATAAAGACCATGTAGTTCATTGTTATGTAGTCTTCTCCATTCACCTGTCTGTTCATCTCCTTTCCTCCCTTAAAGTAAGAGTCAGTAAAACTACCATAGATAGTGTTTTTAAAAGAAGTTGGAATTGAGACTAGACTGCAGATTCTTGAATTATACAATTGGTATAAATGTAGTCAAAAGAAGGCAAAGTTGCAATAAAAGCCATTAAGACATAGAAAAAAAGGCTAAAAAAGAACCAATAAGTAACAAAACTTAAAAAATGGACAAATAAAACCAACCATTTTCTGGCCTACAATGACCCAAAATGTATATATATTAAGTTGGGCCTCATCTTCAGACATAAAATGAAAAAAGGATTTTTCCTCTACTTCCGAGCCCTATCCTTAATAAACAATATTAAAGCTATGGACAAGATTAGAGTAGGTTACAAGCCAGTTTACAAAACTAAATTAATTTAATTTGGAAAGAGGGAATATTGGCCCCAAAGTCCCTCAACCTGCCAAACTGCTCATAAAAACCACAAAAATGCATGTAAATATTAAGTAGAACTGAAATATGCTTAAATACTGAAAGTGATTTAAACTAACAAGAAATAGTTACTGAATTGAACTGCAATGAAAATCACTCACTTAAACTAACTGAATGATTTAGCATCATATTATACAAAATACCCAAAGTTTCTATCAATTAGTAGATTATTTGGAGTATTATGTGATTCATAAAAATTAACAAGTACATTATCAAACTTACTTAAGATCAAGAGAATTGAAAAATAAACTGTTTGTCCAAGATATGATCCACTGAATTATCAGCCAAGAAATCTGAAACAAATTAACATTAAATCATAAACTTCATTTGGTTAACCAACCTTTTATTTCATCTAAAACATTATCAGATACAGTGGTGGAGCATCCATGTTAGCACTGTTAGCCCGGCTGACTCTTTCAAAAGTTAGAATTTAAACTCTTTGACATTTAATTAAAACGAAACATAATACCGGAACGAGATACAACAATGCATTGATAGTAGTCTAAATGTTGTAAACAATAGTAATTTAATAATATATATTGTATGCGTTGCATATATACTGTAGCATTCCAGTACAATACCATGTGCTTCAACGTTTTAAATGCCCACAATGTTAGCTGGTTTCCCGAGGCTAACATGGAAGATGACAAGAGAGTATATTGACTTAGGCTTTCACGGCTGGAGTTATTATGATGATCTTGTAGAAGATTTCCAGGCTGTTGGCCGTGACCTACGAGGAAAATCAAAAACCTCCTCAGACCGATTAAGGATTAACTTCATCCTCATCAATCAGCAGGCATATACAGGATCCCGTGCAGTTGCGGCCACCACTAAACGCAGCATCACAACCAGATTTAAGAACACGAAAGATACAGCCGTCTTAAACAAGTGGAAATGTGGGCAGGTAGTCGACAAAATTGTCAGTCTCAAGACAACCCTTGAGGATGCCAGACACAGTCTCTGGTAAAATGTCGGGGAACTTCGAGCCTCAAGACCACGGCCAACAGCCCGAAAATCTTCTACAAGATCATCACAAGAGAGTATGTTGCGCAGGAACATTCAAGCAGTTGCGGCCACCACTAAATGCAGCATCACAACCAGATTTAAGAACACGAAAGATACAGCCGTCTTAAACAAGTGGAAATGTGGGCAGGTAGTCGACAAAATTGTCTGTCTCAAGACAACCCTTGAGGATGCCGGACACAGTCTCTGGCAAAACGTCGGGGAACTACAAGCCTCAAGACCACGGCCAACAGCCCGGAAATCTTCTACAAGATCATCACAAGAGAGTATGTTGCGCAGGAACATTCAAGCTCATTGGTAGTACATCCTGCTGCATTTCAAGCTGAGCCCAATGCTACTTTGTAGCTGCCCTGTTAGCACTCTAGAAATGGTTAACAGCGAGGTTTCAGTTGCTCCGAGTAAGTTCTATGTAAACATAGTGCTTCTGAGCGTATCAAATACAATAATTAAACCACTAAATAAATATTATCATGGGAGGGGAATGTGCTTGAGTTACTGAAGACTTGTTAAGTCATCACTTTTCCTGCTGAAGCTTTCTAGAAAAAAAAATGTTATAAACCAGCTCCTTATTTAAATAAACAAAAGTGTGTTGTTTAATGAAGAACATGAAGGTTAGTATGAACATGACATATGGCTGCAGGAAGTTAGCCCTGCCTTATATTTTCAATGGAGAAAAATTAATATACACCAGCAAATCAATGGATTTGTGATCATCAGGGATTGTCTTGTTCCGAATGGAGAGAAGCGATTAAAATGCAAGCCAATGTAACGGCAGTGCATTCTTTGCCAGGCAGGTCTAGGGACGATACCCTCTGTAGATGTCGCAGAGAGCACGAAACCCTTGCACACGTCCTTGGGGCCTGTCCGTTTGGAGAATCACTGAGAAACATTCGGCACCACACGATTCGAAATATGATGGCAGAAGCCTTGCGAGATTATGGATACACAGTTTATGAGGAAATTGATGGTGTGGCGACTAATGGAAGTAACAGACAAATAGGTATTATTGCATTTAGACCATCTTCTAAAATTGGTATCATATTAGATCCCACAGTCCATTTTGAGACTCATAGTGGCCAACCTGAGGAAGTTGACTGTGAAAAGAAAGCCATATATGAGCCAACAATTGACTATTACAAAGATAAATACCAATCTGATAATATAACTGTCACAGGATTGATGATTGGGTCAAGAGGTACTATACCAGGATTCTTAGCTAAATTTTGGAATTCCTTAGATTTAGGGTGTATCTTTCTAAAATTGCCATCGCAGCCATTGGAGGATCAATTTAAATTTTAAGAAACCATATTTACAAAATTTCTACTTTATAGTATGTATACTTCAATTACAATTTGAAATTTTTTAATGTATTTTATCAATTTAAAAAAAATAATTGTCTGTATCACTTTGTCCTTGTGGCAATCCTCTAATGAGGAAAGTTGTGTATAATAAAAAAAGTAAGTCCTGGAGTATTGCATCACTTCATATAGACTGTTAGACTGTTTCTAGCAGGTACGGTTATGGTCTAGTGGAGGGAATGTCTGTTTCCCATGCATGAGGTCATGTGTTCAATCCCGCTGTCATGCTTTTTTCTCTCTCTCCCTCCCTCTCTCTCTCTCTTGTCCTTATTTCAGTTAATTTTGTTTTCTTTTACTTTGTTATATTTACAGCATTTATTGCGCTACTTATTTATGCAAAATTATTTTCCCTTGAATGACACACAACAAAATAGAATGGAGTTTAGTTTCTTAAATAGTTGTGAACTTGTGAACCAAGTGACTGACTTCTGTTCATGTGCAATGGCTTCGTTCTGGGACTTAAAATTATCTTTGTGCCATCAATTCTTTCAAAGGCTGTACATGTTTTAAAGTTTTAAATCTCGTCAATCTATTAAATAATATAAGACTAAATTACCTTACCAGAGTAAATGAAGAATTTGTTGTTACTTTCACTGTTGTTTCCAGCTAGCTCTCTACTACGGTATTACTGTTTACTACTGTAAAAAGGAGAACATTACGAGTTATTACTCCTGATTTTAATAAAATAATTTAGGAGGAGCATTGCTACTAATTTGATTATACAAATATTTACTGGTTGATCCACCAGTGACAAGGGGCATGTAAGTAAGTTGTTTTTCTCCTCTCTCCTTGCAGCTCGTCCGAGCTGCAGGAGTTTCATACAGAGGAAATGAACCTCTGCACTTCTGAAGCATGCTTGCTCAAAATTTATAGAACAGAAATATATAGTTGATTCAGTCTAACTGTGAATTTAACCTATGTCAAATACAGTGTTTGTCATTATAATTATTCTCCTTCGGACTAAAACACCTGTTCCAAATTCAGGTCTTTCTGCACCCCATAGTATAATGCAAAGCTTCCTGATTCCTGACTACCTTCTCCTGGCCATTTAACTTCCTGTAAAGCGACTATCCAAGGGTGATTTATCTAATTCATGGATTAATACCTTTAGTGCCCCGCTATTGTATAAAGTCCTAACATTCCATGTTCCTAGGAACATGTCCCTATGTTTAAGCCTTTGGCATGGGTTCCCTGAAGTAGTCTCCACCTGGAGAACTGAATGGGGGACTATTTGACCTCCGGAAAATTTTACCCCAGTTGAACCCATGTCCGCATTTCTTGACGGTTGTATTTTTACAGTGAATGATCATCACTCTTTTGACCAAGGTACGTTTTTTGTCTGGCTTATCACCTTCGACCAGTCCAGCATGGGTAACCCTATCGGCAGCAATGCTACCGCCGGCATAGCTCTCGGGATCATTTAAGCATGCAAGCCACTCCACCACGACAAGGTAAAGATACCATGGAGGGCATCATTATAATTATTCATTATATCTTATTTAAATTAATTTTTTTGGGGGTTCAGTGAATCATTAAACATAAAGGGTGTGTCGCTACTGACCAGAAGTTAAACTTACAACACAAATACAAATTGGTAACTTTATACCACACTTCATATGATCCTCTAACGAGAATGTTTCGGAGATTAATCCAATTAATATTTGTATTCAATATACCTCGTAGCGACATTTCCCACATTTTTTTATAAAAAAGATAAACTTTTGGATATTTCAGACAGAATTCTTCAAATCAGCGAGTAAAGAGACAAATTAAAATTCATCGGAGAACATTTTGTTTAAACAACTCACCTCGTAGGATTCATGCTTCCATGATACCGTGATTTCAAACACAGTCGTGTTCATCCTCAGCCAAAACTCCAACTCTCAATCGATAAATTTTACTGATTATACATCATAATGTTTACTTCCCAACATTAATTTAATATAAAGAGACAAATGTTTCCTATTAATAAATAATTAGTGAATCATGAAAATCTCACCTCATAAACTATGTGTTCTTAAAGCATAGAACAGCAGTTTCTAGAGGAATACCTCCCATCTTCAGTCAACTTTACGAGTAGAGTAAAAATGGCTGAAGATGGAAGTGATGCCTCCTGAAACTGCAGTTCTATGCTTGAAGAGCACAGAGTTTATGAGGTGAGATTTTCATGATTAACTTGTGGAAGCCTCGTAACATTATTTCCCATAATTAATTTATGAAATAAATATTTTCTAATTTATGCGCAAAGGAATGAACATTCAATCTCATAAATAATAAGTAGGTAAGTGGCACTCGAAGGAGCATTAAGTTTTAGGTTTGTGATTTGTCTTTTATCAGTTCGTTCAATGATCCCATCCATCTTCTGCATTGTTTTTAATAGTATCGCTCACATTTTTGTTCACATATCTTGCATTCACACGAGTCACTCAGTTGGTGGAATTTCGTATTTTTGCACATTTTATGGTGATATCCATGTGTTGCCAGGCCTATTATTACGTGCCTTTGTGGTTGGTTGCTTCCAGTCCACTCCCTGTTCACCATGTCATCAGAGGCGTAGAACTCTTTGTTGATTTCTTTTTGCTTCTGTTTCTTTTTTTCAGTGACTTTGTTATATGGCTCCGTTGCTGGCAATAGTATCCTTTGTCTCAGGTCCTCTAGGAAGTAGGTTTCTCTGGCTAGCATATAGGCCATTCTATTTGCTGTGTATTTACTTGTACCTAATGCCTTTTTGATGTATCTTGCTTTCACTTCTTCTAACCTCTCCAAATCGTTGGTCGATAGTTTCTCCAATATCAGTTCTATCCTGTAGGTGGCGATCGGGGTGTTCACTGATACAAATAATTTTATGGCTGTGTCTAATTTTAATGCTGTAATGACTTTGATATTGCACATAGCTCTTATAGCTGCTGCTGCTCTCTCGTGCACATGTGCGTTGAAAGACTTTGTTGTTGGCTGCAGTGTTATGCCTAAGTATTTGAATTTGTTCACCATTCATATCGGTTCTTCTCCTAGTTTTAGATTATCACTTGCCGCTGTTCTTCCCCCCTTTCCGGAAAACCTTTTGTACAGTCTTGTTGCTGTTTATCATGAACTCATTTTCTGTAGGTCATTGTTGTATTGCGTCTATGCTTTGTTGTAATTCTTCTTTGTTTTCTGCCCCAATGGCCATGTCATCTGTATACATTACCAGCATGGTCCTATTAGTTGCCTTCCCAATGTCAGCCGTCATTATGTTAAATAGTAGCGGGCTGATGGCGTCTCCTTGTAGTATCCCGTTAGTTTGCTTAACCTCGCCTGATGCCGCAATCTCATCAGTTATTTGTAACCAGTTTCGCCTTATCATGTCGTGTACTATTCCAACAATGGGGTGCTCGTTTCCAATCATGTCCCTCATCTTCGTGAGTAGTTTTTTTCTGTTTATGTAATCAAACGCTTTTTCATAATCTATGAAGACCACGTAGTATTTCCCTTTCGGCCTGTTGAGGGCTGCTTCTATCTCGTATAATAATGTGGATGCTGCTTGCAGAGTGGATTTTTCTTTCCTAAATCCGAATTGGTTTTCTGGGATGTTTAATTTTGTGATGTCCATCAGTCTGTTTGTTAGTATCTTCATAAAGATTTTGAACAGGGTGTTCTCCAGTACCACACCTCTGTAGGAGTCCATTTCTCCCGTGTTTCCTTTACCCTTATACAGCATTTTCAGGGTAGCCCTTCTCCATTGCTCTGGTACGGTTCCTGTCTCTAGGCATTTGTTAAACAGTTCTTTCCATATTAGAATTAGCACGTCAGCTGATGCCTTTAGGTGTTCGTATGTTACTTGATCTGGTCCTGTGGCATTTCTGGTTTTTGCTTCTATCACGCATTTGTTTATTTCATCTTCTGTGATTTCCATTTCCAGATTCGAGGTTCTTGGGTTCCTGGTAGTATTGGCTTCGTAAGCTTCTGTTCTGTTTCTTTTATTCAGTATTTTGGAGAAGTGGTTTTCCCAATCTTCTTTCGGTATTTCTTTCATCACTCCTCTGGCTTTCCTCCTTCTGCTTCTTCAGCCAGCTGTTAGGCTTTCTTTTCTGTGTAATTGTTTTTTTTCTTGTCTTTGATTGTGTTTTTGTACTGTTTTCTTTTGTGGGCATATCTTTCAAGGTCTTCTTGAGTTTTGGATTCCTTATGAATGTAATTCATATCCATATTAAATGTCCACCTCTCTCTCACATTCAACATTCTCTGACAACAGGTGACTAAATTTATAATATATAACTCCTGTTTAGTAAACAAAATAGCAAATATATATTACAGTGTACCGTATCATACATTACTTGTGATGGAAGAACTCGAGTCCTGTTGACTCCAGTCACTATATTTCTGCTAGAGTTGTAGAGTGTGAATAAACAAACATATAATATACAAAATAAAAATAAAACAATATACTTTAGTGACTATTTAACTCATGCCCCAAATGGGAGTCAATGACCAATCACGTTTCAATGATTTCTGTTTTACAACCAATCAGAGTCGTGTTTCACCAAATATTTATCAGTGTTATAATTACCATATTAAAGAAAGCTCCTCCTTACAATATTGCGTTCCTTTGGCAATAAATAGTATGATCTGGTTGCAGTGATAAACAAAAGAAGCAGTAGAAGCGTACCTATCGTTTCTCATTTGTTTTCAAACATCGCCATTTACATTAAATATATAAATATTTTAAAATAACTATAGTTAAATAATGATTTGTGAGTAAACAGCTTAATTGTATTCGTTAAATAGTCCTAACAAATGCCACTCTTGATTTTCAAATTCTCTAGATAAATTCACTCCTCACTTCGTGAGTCGTGAATTTATCGATAATTTGAAAATCACTCGTGGCATTACTTATGATAATTCAGCTAAAAGTAAGTAAACAATCTGCGATGCAGATTTGTCCAATTAAAATTACAAATACTAGTAAAAGCAATAAAATCATGACAAAAACATACACAAATTAATAACAAAACATGTATCGCTCTTATACAGAGCATCATCAGGGTTGGAACTTTAAGCACAAGAACACAATTAAAAACCAGACCACAAGCTCTACTCTTTTTAGTATATTGTTTTATTTATATTTTGTATATCTCCTCTACTATTTAATTTTGTACTAGATCATGCCATTAAATCTTTAGAGAATGAGGAAGGTTTACAACTGAATGGTATTAATAAGCTGTTAGTTTATGCTGATGATGTAGTACTACTGGCCGATAGCGAGGAGATACTAAAGGCCAACACGCACACACTATTGAGTAACACTAAGAAATTAGGACTGGAAGTAAATATCAGTAAAACTAAATATATGGTCACACATAGAAATTCAGTATATAATGGAAATGGACAGCTAAGGACAAATGATGGAAATTTTGAGGAAGTGGCTGAATTCAAATACCTAGGAACAATAATCACTAATAGGAATGAGATGCACAAAGAAATTAAACATAGGCTCAATTCTGGAAATGCATGCTATTATGCATTGCAGAGACTCTTGATGTCCCAACTCCTTTCAAAAAACGTTAAGCTGAAAATATATAAAACTATTATTCTACCAGTTATATTATATGGATGCGAAACATGGACTCTTACTTTAAGGGAGGAAAGGAGATTACAAGTATTTGAGAATAAAGTTCTTAGGAAAATTTTTAGACCAAAGAGAGATGAACAGACAGGTGAATGGAGAAGACTACATAACAATGAACTACATGGTCTTTATAGGAAGCCAGATATAATAAGAACAGTTAAGTCTCGTAGACTGCGATGGGCAGGACATGTTGCGCGTATGGGGAAAGAAAGATGTGCATGGAAACTTCTTGTAGGAAAGCCAGAAGGAAAACGCCCAGTTGGTAGACAAAGAATGAGGTGGGAGAACAACATTAACTATGATTTGAGGGAAGTAGATTATACAGGGAATGATTGGAAAGCATTGGCTCAGGATAAGGATGTATGGAGAGCTTATGTCCGCGCGGCCATGAACCTACGGGTTCGATAGTGCCAGTGAGTAAGTATGTTATGAATATTTGCAAAGTTATGCCTGACTCCTGAGCTTTCAATTTTATTTTTTAAATGAATGGGTAGGATACTTTTCATGCAATTAATCCACCGTAATTGGCTAAAGAGGTTGAAAAGTTTCACTGGTCAAATTCAGATAAAATTGCTTCCAAAATTTAAAGTTGAGAGGCACTTCTATTCGGTTCTCTATGGTAACAAATTATTAAGATCATTGTCGGTTTTAAAGTATAAACCTAAAAACCCGAGTTCAGAAGTTATATCTAACTGAATGCAGGCTTTCACGGCCGGTAATCGTAATGTTGAGTGATTCCGGGTTATGTGGCCGTGGTCCATAGTTGGTGTTGATACCAGACGTTTCGCCCTCAACTGCGGAGGGCATCTTCAGTGGCGAGTGCTTCTCTATGCGTGTCACGCATAGAAGCACTCGCCACTGAAGATGCCCTCCGCAGTTGAGGGCGAAACGTCTGGTATCAACACCAACTATGGACCACGGCCACATAACCCGGAATCACTCAACATTATATCTAACTGTTATTATTTATAAGCAAATAATATTTATTTATAACAGTGCGGTCAGTTAAACAAAATCTGAGAATGATTGTTGTCACCCATATCCATCCATAGTAATTCTGCCCGAAGGCAGGTCTTTCACTGCAATCATAGCATTTTTATGCTATGCTTTGCAGTTTTACTAGGGAATTATAGGTGTGGTAGCTTCCTGTTGCTTTTCACACCAGTGAAAGATGATGATGATGAGATGAATATGAATGATGATGATTGCGATGGCCATATGATTTCGGGGACCGTTTGGGCCTTAAAGTTTTCCTGACATTTGTCTTACAGGTGAGGAAAAATCCGATAAAAACCTCACCCAGAAAAACTGTCCCGAGTGGGGATCGAACCCGGGCCCGCTGCGTGACAAGGCAGCACGCTACCTCACCCATATTTTATATTATTATTGTTGAATATTTAATGTTAATACAGTAGGCCTACTTATTTTAAATGACTATTTAGAATGTATACATCCCACACCGTAGCCAAGTGGTTAAGGCAAGAAGCCTTGGTGCATAACTACAGGACTTGCGCTAGTTCGAGTCCCCTTGAGGGAAGACATTTCGTCATGGAATTTCGGCCAGTATAGGACCGGTGCCTACCCAAGATCGTGAGGCATTTGGGTAGCTACAATAAGTAGCGACTCCAGGTTGAGAAGACCAGCTGCAATGCCTGGGGGACCTGACATGCTGACCACATGTCACCCCTACACTGGCTCAATGATCATCTACCTCTGTGATTAACATATGTGGATGTGAGGCCAGTTGCTGGCTGGTAGGCCAAGGGCCTTCTAGGCCTGTCACACTTGGAGTTGGAGTTAGAATGCATACTATTTTTATATTTTATGCTGAGCAGAAATATTATTCTCATGTTAGAGCTCGTTTATTCTTGAGATTATTAATGCTTTAATACAAGTTTTACTGTAGTCTATTTTGCCATTCAATATAAACACAATACTAATATTAAGATATGAGGTCTGATAAGAAAACAATGCATTTATCTACCTTTGTTCACATGCCATTCTTTTATCCTCTACATATGAAGAATGTGTTTTTTGTAAACTTATTGTTACACCTTATAGTCTGATAGGAATATATTTGAAGGGTACAGGCAAAGAATTGAATAAGTCACTTTGTCCATGAAACGTACAAAATGGATTTTTTTAATATTTAAAGGTGACATTATGATGTTTATTTTAATTAATAAATAGTTAGATTATTACGACTCAGGGGGTCATGATTGTAGATTTCCTGAAGACTATAGTTTTGATATGTTACATATCATTATCAATTCAACAGTTAGATGGAATTGACAATGACGCATAACATATCAAAACTATAATGTTGAGTGATACCGGGTTATGTGGCCATGGTCCATCACTGGTGTTCCTACCAGACGTTTACTCCCTCAACTGCAGAGGGCATCTTCAGTGGCAAGTACTTGAAGGTGTGTTTCCTGGTCGGAGGTTCGACTGTGAATGAGTCGTGCCTCCGACCAGGAAACACACCTAGAAGTACTCGCCACTGAAGATGACCTCCGCAGTTGAGGGAGAAATGTAGGAACACCAGTAATGGATCATGGCCACGTAACATGGAATCACTCAACATTATGATTACCGGTCGTGAAAGCCTGCATTCAAATATCAAAACTATAGTATTCAAGAAATCTACAATTACGAGGTGACTCATAAAACTCTAACTATTTAGAATAGAATAGATTTATTGAGCCTGGTGGAGTTAAGGCCATGTGGCCTTCTCTTCCACTCACCAGGACAAACATATGTTGCATTTAAATACAAAATATTGCAATATAGTACATCCTAAACAATTAATTGTCTGGTTAAATTGAACAATAATGAAAATATTATCTAATAATACAATAAATTAAATACGATTAAAATTAAACTAATGGAAGAATGTATACTCAAAGGAATAACAGCTCGAATCTATTATACTTAAAAAAAAAAGAAAAAACACAAAGAAAGTAACAAACTGTAATAAATTAATATATCGCTTATATATAGTTAATTAAAGAGAAAATGGACTTTTAACTGTACAACATACCTGCTTCTTTAACTGAATGCCAAAACTTAATGGAAATAAACCCATGACTAAACTGTTTCACACTTATAAAAGGTAGTCCTTTCCGCGGAGAACCTAATGGCACCTCAAACTCCATTCCAACAAAAAAGCTTCTTACATGGTTTTTCCCTGTACCCTTAATTTTATATACGGTATCATTTTATTAAAAAATGATTTGAATAGAGTTAATTCTGCATAGAAAATTCTGGTATCGTAACTTGAAACACTAAAAACACAAACCTACAATATGTCCTTATTATCAAAATTCACTTATCCTAAAATTCTAGTCGTCATTGCTTAACTATCTTATTATATTACCGATACTGTGTTTAATGACTGTAAAAAAAGTTAATTGTACCTGAAATAGCTGTAAAGATTTGCAGTAGTACTTACCTCCTCTGCTTTCAAGCACCAGAATGTTCAGTGTTCTGCTCTCTCTCCCCTCCACTGACTCAGTGCTGTGTGGTTTAAAAGTAGTGCAATATCTGCAAAGCACTGAAGGTCATGAGCTCTTGCTAAGATGAATCATGCACAGTGGCATATGGAATGTAATGTCCTTATGATAGTCTGGTTTTAATATAAATAAGGACAAACTGTTAACATTTAATTTATTTTTATGTTCCTTATATGATTCTGTGCAATCCCTTCCATTATGTCTTTTATGAGTTCAATTCATTGCCCTTTGTGGCTATAATTGCAGAAAGAATCTCCTATCACCAAGGGACTTAGTTTCAACTGAAATTTTTCATTATTATTGCATTTTTTATTTATTTTGTTAATTTGACATTTGATTGATTGCCATGAATTAATATAAGATAAAAATTAAAATGTATACCTGTTGGCAGGTGCCATCATCCTCAACTGTGTTAAAATACTGTATTTAAACTGTTATCTGGAGACCTTTTGGAAGTTAACTTTCATCATCAGCAGGATGAGTGTCTGCTACTAGATGTTGTTGTTTAGGACATAGTAGACTTGAAGTGTCATTAGTAGCAAACTCTACGAACGACACATCATGTCTACAATGTCCTAAACAACATCTAGTAACAGACACTCATTCTGCTGATGATGGAAGTTAACTTCCGAAAGACCTCCAGATAACAGTTTAAATATAGTATTTTAATGCAGTTGAGGACGACGGCACCTGCCAACAGGTATATATTTTAATTTTTATCTTATGACTATTCACCTCAATAGAATTTTATAAGAATTTTCTTAGTATTGCCATGAATTAAGAATGAGATACTTAAATAGAAATATATTTCATTTTGTTATTATAAATTAAGGATCATAGTTAAATGTTTTGCATTTCTCTTCAGGTCTAGTTGAATTCAGCTCTCTACAGTGGTAATTTTGATGCAACGACAACTGTTAAATCTGTTGACAGGAAGCAGACTTTGATTGCACTACCTAATGTCAACTTAGGGTCTAGTTTTTGATGAGCTGTCTATGAAAGTATATATTACATGTGACTGGAAAGAAAATTATTTGCTCTGTTTACCTCTAAACTCCTGTAATTCCTTCTCATCCCATAACATTGTTGCCTGCTTATTGAACAAATGATTTCAGGAAAATATGTTTAGCAATTATTTTCTTTTTAAATTACTTGTTTATTTATCTCTTGTTTTATTACTATTATGATTAAAGTAGTTTCTATATTGAAAATGCTAATCTTAACTTTATTTGGCCGCGGTGGACTAGTGATTATGCCTCTGGTTCTGAGGGTCGTGGGTTTAAACCTGGCCAAGGTCAATGGATTTTTTTAGGACAGAAAAATCCAAGGAATAATTCCTCCGGGAGGGACTTTAAGCCATGGGTCCCAAGTCTGAAGATTTTCATGCTCGTGAAAGATCCTTCAGCCTGAATACATAGGCCTCTAAGCAAAATTTACCAACATCAACATCCTAGTTATTTCTTAGTTGCCTGTTAGATGTCTCATTGGGTCAGTGTGTTGACCGCATGCCAACCATGACATCTATAAGCAAATAAGGTAACTAAAAATTAACTTGGTCTAGTAAGTCCTTACAAAGGAGAGGCTGTGGCTCAACAATGAGCTTGGCCATTATAGATAGATAAATAGATTTTTAACTTTAACAATAAATGGGAAATTAGAAGTGGAAAGGTTGGTGGGCACCAATCACAGGATTTAAGTTTAATCAAAATTATATATAATAAAAAACAGAGTTTTGTCTGTTATTAATTTTATGTCTCTTGAGAGAAGTTTGGATGACTAGAATCCCTTTAGTGAATAATAGCACGTATTTCCAGAACTGAGCCCATGTTTAATTTATTTCTGAACCTCATTCTTCTTCTTCTCTTCCTGGTTTAGGCAAGAGTTGCCTGTTCCGTCTTCACTAATAGATCTAAGACCATCTCTTCCGAGGACGTCCGACGTCCCTTCTTCCTCTTGTAAAATAATGGAAGATTTTATTTGGTAATCTACTTTCTTCAATTCTTTCTACATGTTCTTTCCACTGTATCTTGTTGTTAAATATCTTTTCTTTTATGGAGTTTTATTCTAATTTGTATTTATTTATACACTACTCAAAAAAATTAGAGGAACACATGTTTAAACCAAAACACGAGAATGAATATTGAAACAATTTAATGTTTGATCTTTTGTAATTATAAATTGAAGATTTATATAAAATTAGAATAGACATTCAAACAAAATGTTCTTGTACAGTATTAGCAATACGAATAAGTTATCATTTGTAACAGAAAACAAAGTGGAAATTTGAGATTTACAATTTTTGGAATCAATGTTTCCATGGTTATTTCAACACTCAGTACTTAGTGTGTCCTCCATGAGCCTGAATGACCGCATTACACCTACGAGGCATGCTTCGCAGAAGCCTTCTTACAGAAACTTGTGAGATTCTCTCCCATTCCTCGGTGAGTGCATGTGAAAGTTCTTCAAGGTTCTGAGGTACAGCAGGATGCTTACGAACAAGTTTTTCCAACTTATCCCACATATGCTCGATCGGATTAAGGTCCGGACTGCATGCAGGCCAGTCCATCACCCAAATTTGGCATTCTTGCAGGACATCTCTGGTAGCCTGTGCTGTATGACATCTAGCATTATCTTGCATTAGAAGAAAATTAGGGTCCATACCATAAGCAAAGGGTACAACATGTTGGAGGATAATGTCATTAATGTAAATATCAGCATTCATGCACTGTGGGACAACGACAAGCTCTCTCCGAGACTCAATAGTAATCCCAGCCCAAACCATAACCGAACCACCTCCAAATCTGTCACGTTCAATAATTGTGGCTGGATCAAAACGTTCACCAGGACGTCTCCATACACGTGTACGACCATCAGAACCTGTTAGACGAAATCTTGATTCGTCCGTGAATAAAACACCCTTCCATTGGCGGAGCTGCCAGTTGACATGATTCTGAGCAAATCGCAGCCGGGCTTCTTTGTGCTGACGTGTTAAACGAGGGGCTTTAAAGGGGATTCTAGACCTCAACCTTGCATTTCTCAGTCTATTTCTTACAGTCTGATCAGAAATTACCGTCCCAGTTGCTGTGCGTAAATGATTTTGTAGATCTCTGGCTGTAGATTTTCTTCTGCGCAAAGCTGATAAGACAAGAAATCTATCCTGTACGTCTGTAGTCTTCTTCTTACGACCTTGCCCGGGTCTCCTCTTGTATCCATGTGTCTCTCTATATCGCCTCCACAGCCTATGGATGACGGAAGGGCTGACATCAAGAATCCTAGAGACATGGCGAATGGAACGACCATCTTCAATCAATGCAACTGCTCGTGCAACTGATGTTTCATTCAGATGTCTCATTGCTCTGTATTAGCTTCAGAGAACACAAAAATAACAATTCCCTACCACAGATTATTCTTCAAACCTGTTTTTAAAAAAATAAATCAATACGAACTCACTTTGGTTTCAGCAACTCTTGGAATTTCACTAACATATTCAGAGAAAAATTAATAAAACCCAGAAGATCTTCAATCTGATTTTAAACAATACTTGAACTCAAAACATCTGACTCTCAAAAATTAAATTGTTACAATATTTATTTTGTAGCTTTGGTTTAAACATGTGTTCATCTAATTTTTTTGAGTAGTGTATTCAAATTACACCTGACCTTATATTTAGTCTTCATTTTAAAAATAAGACTTTATATCAGGTGAAATGTAATTTTAATAATATCTAATTATCAGAAAACTGTTTGCCTATTCGAATTATACTCTTTGTGACATTTAGACAAATTTAAATAAAGTCAAACTTTTTAGGAATTCTAAATTTCAACAGATTTCTATACAACGTTTCCTTCTTAAATGAACTGTTTGGCTTTGTGAAGTCTACATATAGTTGATATACTCATACAGTGCCAATATATTCCCATTTCTTTTCTAAAATCTGTCTTATACTAAAAATCTGATCTTTTTTAGACCTATTTTCTCTAAATCCACATTGATTATCATCTATTACATAATCAATATACAGAGTAAGTCTGGATAATAATATATTTCTTAGAATTTCATAAGAATTTGAAAGTAATGAAATGACCCTTTAGGCGTTCAAAGCAGTTTTATCTCCTTTCTTATAGATTGGTACAATAACTTGATTCTTTCCTTTCATTTGGAGGAGCCTTTTTTCCCCCCAAATCTTACTAATCAACTTGCCTTTCAATTTTTGTCCTCTTGATTTTATCAGTTCTTCTAAGATCCCATCTGAACCTGATACCTTATACATCTTTAATTTTTCTATCTCCAGTTCAGTCTCTAGTGTGCTTGGCTCTGGCTCTGTAACTAATATTTACACTGTTTGTAGATTATCCTCTTCAATATTCCGTTCTGCATGTACATTTAATAGGTGATTAAAGTAGTTTTTCCATATATTTAATATATTCCTGGAATCTCCAATCTTATCCTCACTATCATTCCTTATTATACTTTATCTAACCTGAAACACTTTCTTTTCTATCCTAATTCCCTCATATAATTCTCTGAAATTCCGATTCTTTGGATTCATTTTGAGATCATTAGTCATCTCTTTCAATTATTCCCTTGTTTTATTTTTAAAAAACTAGTGGTTTCCCATTTGCTGTTACTGAATTGTTCTAAATTTATTTCATTTGGCTCGTGCAAGCTTTCTTTCTTTACAATGTTGTCACATTCCTGATCAAATAACTTTTTATTTTGCCTCTTTTCACATAACTTATGTTTTCTGATGCTGGCAATTTAATAGTATCTCTTATGGTTTCCCATTATCTAATTATATCAATTTCTTCGACTGCCACATTTTTATATGAACATTACAATATTTTAAATCTATTAGTTATTTTGGTCTATTGTTCTTGTCGCAGTTCATCATTTCTCTAATGTTTTAATTCAAAATTTTCAGAATCATCTTTAATGTTGTTCCTCTAATAACCTATAACCGTATTCTGTATTTCATCCTGACCAGTTAATGGTCTGATTTGCAGTCAGTCCTACAAACTGACCTGTCATTGATTATGGTAGAGTGCTAGCATATGTCTACTAATGTATGATCTATCTGGTTTTACATTTCACCTTCTGGAGAAGTCTGGGAAATATTTATTAATGTCCTTATACTGGAAAAGTCCACCGCTGTGGTCTCAAGGTAGCATGCTGCTTTGTCACGCAGCGGGCCTGGGTTCGATCCCCGGTCGGGGCAGTTTTTCTGGGTGAGGTTTTTATTGGGGTTTTTCCTCACCTGTAAGACAAATGTCAGGAAAACTTTAAGGCCCAAACGGTCCCCGAAATCATATGGCCATCATCATCATCCTCATCATTATCTTCATCATCATCGTCCTTCACTGGTGTGGAAAGCAACGTGAAGCTACCACATCTACAATTCTTTAGTAAAGCTGCAAACCATAGCATAGAAATGCTATGATTGCAGTGAAAGACCTGCCCTCGGGCAGAATTACTATGGATTGATGGATACTGGAATGGCACTCTCGAAACTATGCAGATGAAAGCTCTCCACACACAACCATATCATGAGCTAAAATTTTCAAATCATCCCTGCATAATATACCTCCATCATATCATAGTTAATGTTATTCTGCCACCTCATTCTTGGCCTACTTATTGGGCACTTTGCATCTGGTTTTCCTGCAAGGAGTTTCCAAGGTCTCTTTCATTCTCCATTTGTGCCACATGTCCTGCCCATCACAGTCTATGAGACTTAACTGTTCTAATTTCATCTGGCTTCTCATAAAGATCAAGTATTACACTGTTAAGTAGTCATCTTCATTTATCTGTCTGTTCATCTCTCTTTGATTAAAAAATATTTCTAAGAACTTTAGTCTCAAATACTCGTAATATTTTCTCCTCCTTTAAAGTAAGAGTCCATGTTTTGCATCCATAAAATATAACTGGGAGAATAATAGTATTAAATATTCTTAGTTTAACATTTTTTAAAGAGAAGTTGGGATGAAAGAAAGTTCCTTTAATGCATGATAGAATGCATTTCCAGAATTGAGCCTATGTTTAATTTTTGTCTGCACCTAATTCCTGTTTGTAATTTTTTTTATCTATTCAATGCCCCAGGTTGTCATTTTAACATTTCTGGTGTTCTCTCCTGGCATTAACTTGATTGTAACCACTTCTGAATTTGGGGCACCTGGAAGGCGGAGTTATGTTAGCCCGATGATATGATGGGTGATAAATGATAACGAAACTCTAGGAGAGTTCTTAACCTAAACTTAACCTGGATTCCAGACCATGGGCAACTACAGGAATGATTCCCTTTAAGGAAAATTCCTATGGTTTGACCGGGAATCGAACCCGGGACCTCATGAACAGTAGTCAGAAATGCTGTTCACTAGCCCATGAGGTTGATCTGCTAGTAATTATTGTTCCTAGGTATTTAAATTCAGCCATTCTTCAAAATTTTCCTCATTTGTCAGTAACTCTCCATTTCCATTATACATCAAATTTCCACGTGTGACCATATATTTAGTTTTATTGATGTTTACTTCCAGCCCCATTTCCTTAGTGTTACTCAATAGAATGTGCATGTTGGCCCTTAGTATCTCTCTACTATCATCTAATAAGATGACATCATCAGCATATAATAACAGCTTATTGATCTGTTGAATTGTATGCCTTCCTTATCATCAAAGAATTGATGGCATTTCTAGTTAAAAAAAACAGAGGAGATAGTAGATCTTGTTGTTTTAACCCATTGTGAGTTTCAAAAGTATCTGTAAACTGTTTGCCCACCCGGATCGTAATTTTTGTGCCATTTATACACATTCAAATAGTTCTAACTAACATTTTAGGATTTAAGAAATTCAGCAGGAGACTATATAACTTCTCCCACTTAATTTGTTGTTGTTGTTTTCAAATAGTGGGCCTTGGCAATGAAGCCATTAGCGTTCTTGCTCTCCAATATTTCTCTATTGTGGATCCAACAGGTAATACTTCACAAGTTTGTTGATGTTCTTCATTCACTTCTTCATCTTTGTTGCATAGAGGACAATTTGGATTCGTGTAGATTCCTATTTTATATAAATGCATGGCCAAATAGTCATGTTCTGTAAGCAGTCTATGTTTTGCTACTGTATTTTTATGTGGAATTTCTGGAATAATATCTGGCTTCTTTACTAAAATATTCCATTTTTTGTCTTTGGCTTTATTACATAGGCCTTGGTTTTGTGTGATTTTATATTTGTTCTTAATTATTCTTTTTATGGATGCGAAAGGTAAGCTTTTAGTAGTATTCTGAATTAAATTGGAGCCTTTTTTGGCAAGAAAATCAGCAGTGTCATTTCCAGCAATTCCACTGCAATTGAATTCTTTTCTGTAGTTTTTGGAGTTGTTTGAATCATTTTGTGGCACACTTTAATTTGTATTGACTTCATTTTGTGTAAATTTATTGCATATATTGCTGCCTTAGAATCAGAGAGTATGACAGCATTTTGAAATTTATTTATTCTGTATAGTAATTGTTGGAGTGAAATATGAATAGCCGTTACTTCCGAATCAAAATTTGTTGTATGGTATCCTGCTGGTTGATAAAATGAAAATAATGCACATGTAATTCCTGATCCTGAGTTGTTATTAATAGTCGATCCGTCTATGTAAACATGTAACCATTCTTCTGGTTGATATCTCTTATTCACAGCTTCTAACGTTAATTTAATGCTTTTTTTGAAGTCCTGATATAGTTGATCTACACTGCCATTATATTCCAGTTTATTTTCTAAAATCTGTCTTATAAAACTGTTATACTTCCAGTTTTATTATATGTATGTGAAACATAGATTCTTACTGTAAGGGAGGAGGAAAAATTAAGAGTATTTGAGAATAAAGTTCTTAGGAAAATTTTGGGACCAAAAAGAGACAGACAGATGAATGGAGAAGACTTCATAACAGTGAGCTACATGATCTGTATGGGCAAACCAGATGTTATAAGAACAGTTGCACTTCGTAGACTGCAATGGGCAGGCTATTTGGCACAAATGGGGAATGAAAGAGGTGCATGGAAGCTACCAGTTAGTTGGCTTAAGTGTAGGAGTGGGATGCATGGTACATAGCATATATGACTGTTTTTAATACAATATTTACACACCTACACTCATATACACTTGTAAAAAGAGAAGGCATAAGACATTCTCTCTCATCCATGCACCTATCTGTGTGTCTCTTGTTTTAGGGGACTTCCTTTAAATTAATATTTGTATATATTCATTTATATGAAGTACGATACCCTGAAACAAGATAAAGATATATATATATATATATATATATATATATATGTGTGTGTGTGTGTGTGTGTGTGTTAGTATGTATATATGTAGGTATAAATTAATTTATACGAAGTCCCCTAAAACAAGATGTACAGGATCATCGAAAAAGGTTGCAGCAATTTCAAACAACCTTAGCTGAGGAACTATTTGAGATATTAAAACGAGTATTTTTTGTTAAATTTATCAACTCAAAAAGTTTTTTTTTTCGTACATTAGAATGTTTCAATGTGCGCTCCGTCGATTGCTCTGCAAACATCCAGCCGATAGTCGATTTCGGCCCAACAGCGCTGGATCATTGCAGGCGTGATTGTTGCAACAACATTGGCGATCCTTTGCCTTAAATGTTGCAGATCTTTGATCGGTTCACTGTACATGTTTTTTTTACATATCCCTACAAAAAAGTCTAGGGGTGCCAAGTTGGGGCTTCTAGGAGACCATTGAATAGGACCGGACCTACCAATCCACCGATCAGGGAATCTTACATGCAGAGCGTCTCGAACTTTTTGGGTAAAGTGTGGGGGCGCGCCATCTTGTTGAAAGAATAACGATACGTTATTTTCTTCTTCAATTTGGTCTACTTGCGGGAAAACGTACTGTTCTAGCACGTCTAAATAATCATCTCCGGTCCTACTCAGTGGCCTCCTAGAAGCCCCGACTTGACACCCCTAGACTTTTTTATGGGGATAAAAGTAAAGTGATCCCACAACAGGCCCGGAGGCCCTTGGGGTAGTAGGAAGTTAAGGCTCCCACTTTTTCTTGACAATCGGCACTTTGTGTCAGCCGGGTTGTCAGCCCTGCGTGACGGCCGCCTTTACCCCCAGAACAAGCGTCTGGTACTCATTTCAGTTAGAGGCTGAGTCGACCCCAGGGCCATAGTGCCGCCAGAGGGTTTGGGTCAGTTTAAAAATCCTGACCCCAACGGGACTTGAACCCTCGACCCTCTGGCTTGTAGCTCAGTGCCTTAACCACTATGCTACGGCGTGCCGGATACGTAAAAAAAATTGTGTACAGTGAACCAATCAGAGATCTGCAACATTTAAGGTAAAGGGTCGCCGATGCTGTTGCAACAATCACGCCTGCGATGAACCAGCGCTGTTGGGCCGAAATTCACTATCAATTGGATGTTTGCAGAGCAACCAACGGAGCTCACATAGAAACATTCTAAGGCAGGGACAAAAACTTTTTGAGTTGGCGAATTTAACAAAAAAAAATATATTCGTTTTAATATCTCAAGTAGTTCCTGAGCTAAGATTGTTTGAAATTGCTGCAACCTTTTTCGATGACCCTGTATATATATATCCATCCATAGTAATTCTGCCCGAGGGCAGGTCTTTCACTGCAATCAAAGCATTTTTCATGCTATGTTTTGCAGCTTTACTAGGGGATTATAGGTGTGGTAGCTTCCCGTTGCTTTCCACACCGGTGAAAGATGATGATGATGATGATGATAGTCGTATGATTTTCGGGGACCGTTGGGCCGTAAGCTTCCTGATATTTGTCTTACAGGCGAGGAAAAATCCCGAAGAAACCTCACCCAGGAGCCTGTCCCGACCGGGAACCGAACCCGGGCCCACTGCGTGATAAGGCAGCACGCTACCTCGAGACTACAGCGGTGGACGAAATATATATATTCATTTGTAGGAATTCCCCTAAAACAAGGGACACACAGATAGGTGCATACAGAGTGTAATTAAACAGACTTTGAGGACGTGTAGTGGGGACCAAGATGGTTATATCTAGTACAGGGACTCATGACCGGAAACACCGTTTTCCCGCTAAACGAAGCAAAATAGTTCAACTCTCCCGCATTTTCGGCGCCAAGGACCCTCCAGGTTCTCCCAACTTGACCCCGCTAGGGGGTCACATGAAATCCCTGATTAATGAGATCCCTGTTGAATCCAAGGAAGACCTACTGGCGCGGGTTATAGCTGCGGCGAATGTTGCAGGAACAAGGGTTGGTGATGGTGTGTACCAGAACATGGTATGGCGATGCCATATCTGTGTTGACGTTTGTGGTCGTCACATCGATCCCTTCTTGTACGTGGGCCCATGGAAGCAGCAGGCGTCAGGGAGAGCAAACGTGTGTTGCGGTATTTTGCGTGTAGCGGGGAAACGGTACGTTTCCGGACATGGGTTCCTATGCTAAACGTAACCGTATTGGTTCCCATTACACGTCTTCATAATTTAGTTACACCTTGTATACACAGGGTGTTGACTCTGTATACATAGGGTGTTACAAAAAAACACCGTCAACTGAGGTGAGGTGGTACATTGAGATATGCTGATCATTTTTTAATAAGGTACCCATGACCGGAAATTATGCGTTTTCACACTATGACTAGTTAATTATGTCTCAAGATCAGTGTTAGTTCCAAGGATTTAAAAACTCATTACATAAAAAAAAAAAACGGACGACGGAGGAGAGGCGGTATTTTGAGATATGCTGATCATTTTTTAATAAGGTACCCATGTCCGGAGCACGCCGTAGCGTAGTGGTCAAGGCACTGCGCTACAAGCCGGAAGTTCGAGGGTTCGAGTCCCGGTGGAGGTCAGGATTTTTAAATTGACCCAAACGTTCTGGCAGCAATATGGCCCTGGGGTCTACTCAGCCTCTAACGGAAATGAGTACCAGCCACTTGTTCTGGGGGTAAAGACGGCCGTCACGCAGGGGTGACAACTCGGCTGACATCAAGTGCCGATTATCCAGAAAAAGTGGGAGCCCTAACCTCCTACTACCCCAAGGGCCTCCTGAGGCCTGTAGTGGGATCACTTTACCTTTTTACCCATGTCTGGAAATGATGCGTTTTGACACTATGAGTAGCTAACTCCTCAAGAGTTCCGGTAGTTGTATTTCAAGACTCAGTATTTGACAATACTGTGATTGTTGTGGCTCAAGAAGAGTACATGATGATGTCACATTGTATTTTTTAATGTCGATAAAGCAGATGACTACACATCTGACATAAAAATGTAGTGATTGGCGCACACGTTCAAATACTACGATGTACGCTCTGCATATGGAGATGGATATTTTGAAAACTTGATGTGACTGTGACAATATTGTCAAGTATTGAGTCCTGAAATCCAACTAACGGAACTCTTGAGATAGTGTGAAAACGCATCAATTCCGGACATGGGTACCTTATTAGAAATTGTCAGTATATCTCAATATACCACCTCACCTCCGTTGTCGGTGTTTTTTTGCAACCCACTGTATATTACACAGAGTTCCCACAAATGCTCTTTCGGGTTTCGAACACGTGTAACTTGCATTTAAATAAACTTACAAACATGAAACTAGTACTAATGGAAAGCGAAACTCAAAACCTTTTGGTTTAGTATCACAGTTGGCAACAATGACGTATAATTACATACAAGATTGTGTATTGTTGAAAGTGAGAAAATGGTAGTATAGAGGATAGGCGAGCGTTCTGTGTTCTCGATTATCATGTTCATCAATCTGTAATTGTTGTTCACTACATTTTTGAACAAGATTTGGTGAAGATCCGCCCAGTGGTCGTTTTCAATTCGTAAGTGGTACTCTGATTTTACGACAAGAGGGTGCATTTGTAGGAGGAAATCTTCTAGACGCCCGGATATAAGTTAGGAAACTGTTAGGATTCTTGAATCTTTTACACGTAGTCCTAAAAAATCAACCATTGCAGCTAGTACGGAGCTGCAGATCCCTAAATCACCGTAAGGAAAGTTCTGCGTATATTTTTGAAATTTCATCCATACCGGTTGCAGATGCTGCAGTTCTTAAAGAAAGAAGATAAAATGGTGCGTCGTACTTTCTGCGAGAATACACACTCTCATGGTAACTAATGGGTTTTTTTAATCCATAGTGTTTAGTGACGAGTGCACCTTCCATCTTTCAGGTAAAGTGAACAAACATGACGTTAGAATCTGGGGGTCAGAAAAACCCAATACCTACTTGCAGCATGTTCGCGACTCTCCTAAAGTGAATGTATTCTGCGCTTTAAGCCTGCAGAAGTGTACGGCCCGTTCTTCTTTGCAGAGAAAACAATTGGAGGATGTGAGTACCTGGATATGCTACAAAAGTAGCTCCAATATGACTACATTACGAAAATGAGGGGGTGCGCCGTCCTGTTGAAAGATCACATTGGGCATTTCCTGTTCCAGCTGGAACAGGAAATGCCCAATGTGATCTTTCAACAGGACGGCGCACCCCCTCATTTTCGTAATGTAATTATATTGGAGCTCAACACCAGATTACCGAACCGATGTATTGGCCGTGTTGGTAATGACGATGGAGAACTTCTTTGCCCTCCGCATCCGCCAGACCTCGCACCCCTTGACTTCTTTTTGTGGGGTTATGTCAAAGATCTTGTGTATGATACAAGCCACCTCTTCAACAAACCGTCCTTGATCTAAGAAGGCGCATCACAGCAGCCATCGAAACAGTTGACCATGATATGCTACAACGATCATGGGCGGAAATGGACTACAGGCTGTATGTGTGTTGTGTTACCAACGGAGCTCACATTGGAACATCCGTAATGTACTGTAACCAAAACTTTTTGAGTTTCTCTTTCCATTAGTACTAGTTTCATGTTAGTAAGTTTATTTAAACGCAAGTTACACGTGTTAGAAACCCGAAAGAGCAATTGTGGGAACTCTATATCCCTATATATAGTCTATGTCTACATATAAAACCACACACATGTATCTCGTACATAAAAATACAGTGTGTATAGATATAAAAATGTTCTCTTCCATAAACACATCTATGCATTATCTAATTGTATTATTGCTTATGGTAAAATATGAGGAGTTGATTCTAAAATTTTAACAATTGAGATGCCAACCTAAAGTAAAGTGGTTGATCCCATATATAGTTAATTGCTGACCAATGCTTATTGGAGCTTTTGAGGTTTTTTTGTTTGCACTTGAATGCTGGAATTAACTCGTGATTGATAAGTGAAATTGAAATATTACTGCTTTTTTTAAAATTAGTACTTTAGTATGCAGTAAGCTTCAACGAAAAAAGTATATATATATATATATATTTCGCAACTGGTTAATTTCTGGAAGCATATTTACCAGATTCGTTCATACTTCTCATTCCTATATTCTGGACCATCCTCTTTTTAAATACTTGTATAGTATTTTTAAAATAATCTTTATATATATAATAATATTGGACAATCGTTAATATGCAATTTATACAGATTTATAGTTTAGTCAACCTCATTGGATAAGACAATGGGGAGGTATTAACACCATTTTTGCACGTATTGTTCATTCGGACTATAATGACACGTCACGTCAAAAAAATCTGAAATGACGAATGTATTGATAAAAAAGTGACTAATTCTGCTTATGAAATATTTTAACTTGATTGCATCACCATTAAATTACATTTTCAACAAAACATCAAAATTGTTCATGCAATTCTTTTTATTGACATGTTTATTTCATTCATTTTAACCCCCTGCAGCCCCTGTCATATATGATAGGGTAAGCTCGGCTGAATAGGGAAAAAATCTGTAATATCGGTTTCATTATCGGTAAGACAAATATGTTTTGTATTTCATGCTTCAATATAATATTTCATCAATATTTTGTACCAGTTGTAGTCTCATCAATTGAATGCACGAGGGATTAGATGTTTTATATTCGAGTACCTTCATTCTAATTTGTTAGGGTGAATCGGGACAGTCTTTTGGGTGAATAAGGACAGTTTAAAATTGTTTATTTCGGTAAAATATTTATTTTTCATACATCTTAAACACACATTTATAACATAATTTTCTATATAAACTATCAAAAAATCAGATTTATTTGTTTATGTAGACCTACATATATTTTATTTTCTTCCCTCATCTCCAACACCTTTTAACGATACCATTCACGTCCTTTATCATTCCACTATACTTTATAAACAAAAACCCTCCGATAAAACACAACATTAAGACGAAATACACCATTCAAACAAAACATGGCGAATGTGATAATGATGATTATGATGTCCAGATGGTGTTAGGGGACCGTTTGGGCCTTAAAGTTTCCTGACATTTGTCTTATAGGTGAGGAAAATACCGAAAAAAAACCTCAACAAGGAAACTTGTCCCGACCGGGGATCGAACCGGGCCAGCTGCGTGACAAGGCAGCATGCTATCTCGAGACCACAGCGGGTGTTATTACTTAATTGTAATATTATTGTTTTCTTTATGTAATTGTAATGTTAATGTTTTTAGTGTATAATGCTGTTGTGTTATTATTTAATTGTAATATTATTATTGTGTTTTCTTTATGTAATTTAATGTTATTGCTATTGTGTTATTACTTAATTGTAATATTATTGTATTTTCTTTATGTAATTGTAATGTTAATGTTTTTAGTGTATAATGCTATTGTGTTATTATTTAATTGTAATATTTTTATTGTGTTTTCTTTATGTAATTGTAATGTTATTGCTGTTTTTGTTTATTTTTCTTTACACTAGTACCAATTATTACTTTATTGTAACGGACTGTCAACAGCACGTACGGCTTACTGCCCGTGCGACCCATATTTGTAAATAATATTGTAAATATCTTACTTTTTGTCTAATAAAGTCCTACTACTACTACTACTACTACTACTACTTATATATAAACGATAATACATTAATTTAGTATAAAGTACCAACATATTTAGTATAATGTAAAATAACATATTTTACTGTGAATGTTACATCATTTTAAAAGAATTCACAGTTCCAATTACTCTTCTCTGCAACATGACGCTTACCATTGAGGAATGCGACTTAGTCATTCTTATCTCTGTAAAGCTATTTATATTTGTTATATTTTTATTTCATAACATTCACCGTCATTAAATTGGTATTTTATTTACCTCTCTTTAACTTTTCAGGTCATTGCGTCACAATTAAATCTGGGTGTGAATAGCTCGACAAAATTAGGACCAGATGCCTTATATTTTAGGCTTGAAGTTTTTTACGTGTCTTTTAATAATTTTTCATCTAAAAAGGGAACTGTCAACAATTATATGCCGAAACCTACCTTGAAATTTCCGCCAGAGAAGCGTTATGATGTACCAAGACCATATCCAAAATAATCTGCCGTTTTTAACTGCTAGGCAAATAAATTGAAGCCAGAATTCGGAAATTGCAACCCACTGTACGGACCAGATGGACATCCCTGCTAGAATAAGAGCGGAGTGGAGTGTGAAGGGACGTAGCGCGGACGGCAGATAGCGAGGGTTATCCAATCTACCAATTAAAATGTTGTATCACTTCCCTACAGTTTGAATGAGAGATCTGGAGCTGAATTTTAGTGCCTTACAGTTAAAAACGGCAGGTAACTTTTTGGACACGACTTTGGTACATCAAAGCGCTTCTGTGGAAGAAATTTAAAGGTACGTTACGGCATGCAATGGTTGAAAGTTCCCTTGTATGACTAGGAGTTGGAGAGAATTTCCTCCTACCCTCGTCGAACAGTCCTGATTCAATTACCTAAATTGTAATATGTAGATAGTTCGGGCTACAATACATATACCCAATTGCTCTTGTAATGTTTAATGATATATGAGATCATGTTTGTCCCAAATCTCAGTGCTTGGACCTCAATTTTTTTTTCAGTACACAAAAATGAAGTATTAACAAGACTTCTACTCTGGGAACAACATCTCTTTGCTGATGATCTGCAAATCTATATTTACTTCAGACTTGACAATCTAATATTCTAGCATAGTCATTAAGTTCTGAGACTTCACGCCTGGAGGGTAGGCAGCCACAAGAAATTTGATGTCTCACAAGATGACGATAACTCGGCGTACACTTAAATAGAACCACACCCTCCCTCAAAATAGTCGCCGTTGGCCATTATGCACGTTTGTCAACGTTGGTATAGCTGCTGGAAGCATCGGTGAAATATATTGGCAGGAAGGTCCCGTGTGGCTTCTCTTGTGGCAGTCATGACCTCTTCGGAAGAATTAAATCGACGCCCATGTAGGATTGCTTTCATGCGAAGAAAGAGAAAAAATCGCATGGTGCGAGATCAGGTGAGTACGGAGGGTGTGGCAAATCTGTCACCTGTTGCCTTGCAAGTTCCTCTTGGACAAGGACAGGACGATGTCGTGTAGCAACAGCCAATTATTTGTACGCCAAACCTCAGGTCGCTTACGGCGAATTGAATCGCGTAAATTACCAATGATCTCTTTGTAGCGGGTTTTGTTTACAGTTACACCTTCTGGGATGAATTCCATGTGAATAATTCCATTTTAATAAAAAAACAGTTCAAGTATCACCTTGCCTTTTGACCTTGATTTTTTCTGTCGTGGTGATAATGGCTTTTTCCAGGTGGCGGATTGTCGTTTCAGTTGCGGATCGTAAAGGAAACACCATGTATTGTCTCCAGTTATTATCCGGTTGAGAAACTCGGATCATCGTCAGCACTACTGATGAGGTCATCACAAATCATCATGCGATCATCACGTTGGTCTTGCGACAGGATTCGTGGCACACTGTGCTGGGTAACATGAGACATGTTCTGATCGTTAGACAGAATTTTGTAGCTAGTACCATGGCTGACCCCTTCTGCTGCTGTGAAACCGTCTATCGATTGGGAGCGGTTAGCACGCACCAACGTTACAACTTCTTCGATCTTGCGTCCAGTTCGAATTGTTTGTGGCCGACCAGTACGCATATAATCTTCCAAACTGTCTCTTCCTTGCAGAAAACGTCGGTGCCAGCTTAACACAACACTGCGACTCAATGCGTTCTCACCGTAAACTTTCTGCATCATTTGAAACGTTTCAGACCGGTTTTGCATAATTTCTGACAGACCTTGATGTTTGCTCGTTTTTCAAACTCTGACATCCCGAGTTTCGACGTGCGCATTCAAATCACCGTCACAACAAAGACTGTAGATCTGCTTGCAGTGCATGCACTCAAATGTCTCTTGCTGGGATGAGAGACTAACTGACAAGGTACCATATCTCGGCGCCACCTATGCGCTATAGCGCACCAAAGCGCCACTATGTGCTCAGTCTCAAAACTTAATGACTGTACCACGTATAAAAATTTATGTTTTTTGTTTCTTCGTATTTTATGTGCTGCCATACCGTTTATCTGATTGTGATGGCGCTTTTTGCAAAATGTTCAGGAGATTCCCGGGATGAAAATAGGCTAATAGAGAGTTAAAATACTCAACTCCCTCAACCCTAAAAATCACCATTTGTAGTGAAAAACGTGAAATAAAGTCCCTATTTTGACGCTTAAATGGCTTACGCTGCCTAATCCATAACAAATACACCAAGTTAATGTACACAAAAATTGAATATCTAAAAAAAAAAAAAAAAAAAAACTCTACAAAGAAGTCCGCGACAGCATGTGTGTATCTTTTACAGATAACTCACAATAACAATTTTTGTCCTTCATTGATGCCAAGAAGATTGTAAACGTAAAAACACATTAGGAGCAACAGCACGCCGGGTATTGCTAGTATACTATAAAAGGAAAAATTGCTAGAGTTAATGACGGCCCTTTTTCCATCTCATCTTGGGCTCGACGATTTGGACATAGCCTTTAATGCAGAAAAGAGCACAAACAATTATCAGTGAACATGTAGTACTTCTACATTGTTTGATATTATTTGCTAATCATCCTGCTGAATACTAGTATCCCTAAAGCTCAGTGACTTTTTCTGACTTATACTATAGCTTGACTTATACTTTGAATGCAATCTAATTTAGATTAATTAGATAAAGCATACAACTAATAGCTTGGCAGCGAACAAAATTTAGTCGTGCTGCGCATGCGTTAGAATTCAATGACGTAATGTTACCGAACTATATTGTGTGAGATCTAAGTATGTGATTAACAGCTTATACGTATTTGGTTGCTGAACAATAACGTTTTTGTTATCTGATTCAAGGGACTTTCCACTGAATTTTGACATCATCCCTGTATCTTATATTGTAGTGAGACATACTTTTGGACATTGAATTCAAAAGACACCCAGCATCATTTCCAAATTTAAATCACATACTTAAATCTCACGTACTATTGAGTGGGGATTCCCCGTGATTACGTGATTTAGTTTTAACCGTGGAAGGCGTTTAATTCCATCAGGATTGTTGTTGTTGGTTAATATGTAGCAACGTTTTGCAGCGACACCAACTCCAGGTACAAGAGATACAAATATTGATAATGATAGGTTGAAAAAGAGCGGAAGAGGAGAATATTGGTCTGTAGTGAGTCTAGTACAGTCTAGGCAAGAATATATTAGCACTTCATTTTGTTTCCTGCCAAGCTATACAATGATATAAAAATACACACATTAAAAAGATTAAAATCTACCTTCCATTATATTCGAAACGAATCCTAGTTCAAACCTGGTGATGCTGCAAGTTTATTATTGTGACCTACTACTAACTGACCTCTTTCTGAAAATCTCTCAGATAATCTACGGCGTGTCTATAATATATGTGTCAGGAAGGCCAACATAGGCTGAAATGGGGGAATATCGATCACTTTTAGCAAGTAGTCAACTGTAATATTATTCATAGAAATGAATTGAAAAAACATTGAGAACTGTTTACTGTTCTATTACTTTCTTACACATTATTCGTATGGACAGCAAAATTACTACAAAAATAATTACAACGAGCGACCTCTATTGACCAAAAACGTTGGATGACCTAAATTAAGATGGGAGGACAGTATAATTCGATGCATTAAGATTTTAAAAATAAAAACATCGGAAGAATGAAGTTCAGGATAAGAAAGTCTGGCAAAAGCTTCTGAAGGCATCCTCGTCCCACATGGGGCTGTCGAGCTATTAATGATGATGATGAAGATTACTTTATTAGGTATACATAAAAATACAAATATACTATAAACAAACCTGAAAAAAAGATTGTATTTTGGTACCTGGGTTTGATCGGAATTAACTGACACTTGGGTAATTCCGATCACCTTATTGAAAGCTAAATAAAAGCTGAAATACGGTACACAATAATATAAACATTACTGTCTCTGCGAACAAAAATCTCACATGCAATTCTTTGCTGTTTCGTATCCAATGTATTCTGCATGAACCTCCTGAAAGTGAAGTGGACCTGTACTACAATGTGCTGTCCCCTCCTACATGACAACAGGCATCATTCTTCAGTTGCTTAATTGCATTGTTTAAACGTGAATATTATATATATATATATATATATTCTAACAATGAGGAGTCACTCGACCACAAGGCAATTCCGATCAATAATGATCGGAGTTACCCCAACGTGTTGTGTTGGAAATAATTTGGCACCTTTTCGTATTGGAGTTATATTTTGAAATTATAAGTAACTAGCTAATATCCGGCGTGCGCTGCTATTCATAAACAAATGTTAATGTATTTTTACCACCAGCCGTGCGCTGTTATACTTGCCCGGGTATCTGCTTATCCCGATCTTCTTGTCATCAATGAAAGACAAAAATGGTTATTGTGAGTTATCCGTAAAAGACAAACATGCTGTCGCGGACTTTTTTGTAGAGTTTTGTGAGATATTCAATTCTGTGTACATTAATTTGGTGTATTTGTTATGTTTTAGGCAGCGTAAGCCATTTAAGCGTCAAAATAGGGATTTTATTTCACGTTTTTCACTACATAGGGTAATTTTTAGGGGTGAAGGGGTTGAGTGTTACAACTCTCTTATAGCCTATGTTCATCCCCGGAATCTCCTGAACATTTTTCAAAAAGCCCCATCTCAATCGGATGAATGGTATAGCAGAGCACGCTTGCAAGTGAATCTACTTATCCCGATCTTCTTGTTATCAATGAAAGACAAAAATGGTTATTATGAGTTATCCGTAAAAGATAAACATATGCTATCGCGGACTTTTTTGTAGAGTTTTGTGAGATATTCAATTCTGTGTACATTAATTTGGTGTATTTGTTATGGTTTAGGCAGCGTAAGCCATTTAAACGTCAAAATAGGGACTTCATTTCACGTTTTTCACTACAAAGGGTGATTTTTAGGGGTGAAGGGGTTAAATATCACAACTCTCTTATAGTCTATGCTCATCTCGGGAATCTCCTGAACATTTTGCAAAAAAAAAACATCAAAATCGCATCAACGGTATGGCCGCGCATAGAATACGAACAAACAAACCAACAAACAAACATTGATTTTTATATATTAGATTATTTCATATTAATATTCATCCTGTTATCACAATCTGAAAAATTAATACAATTAATTGATAAATACCTAACTTACCTGGCATAAAACAGCTCAGCTTGCTTACAAGAAATGTACACGAAACACAAAATGTCCACCAAACGCAGAGGTGTCGTTCAACTAGCATTGACATATACACAATGCTTGAAACACTTCGCAGAAGATTCCATCAATATGCAAAATTCGGCTATAATAGTGGGTTTTGAATAAAATCATGATCGGAATTACCTCCATGATCAGAATTCTCCCACTTTATCCCTATGTAATTACAGCGCTTCACACAGACTTCAAAAGTATTTTCTGGCTCAGTCTAACTGCAGTTAGTTAAGTTTGATGAAATTAGAACGAGAGACTTGATAGTTAGGTCTAAAATTGAGGAGAATTTGAAAAAAAAAAAACAGAACAAGCTTAGTCCCCATAATCTTGGAATTCCTGCTCTAGTGAAATTCCGGTAGTGTTCTTTACAAGACACATCAATAATTTCAAAACAAATTATAATAATCTCTAGCCTATCACCCAGGAAGTTTGTCACAACCAGGGATCGAACCGGGGGCCGCTGCGTACGATGCAACATCACCCCGAGACAACAGCGGTGGAAAAAAAGATTTAGACACACATATGTATTATTATATAAAACTTTCCTCATTACAGGATTGCCACAAGGACAAAGTGATATTGACAATTCATTTTCGAAATTTATGAAATATATTTTGTAGATACATTAAAAAATTCAAATTGTAACTGAAGCATATTCTATACAGTAGAAATTTTGCAAATTTGGTTTCTTAAAATTGAAATTGACCCTCTAATAGCAGCTATGGCAATTTTAGAAAGATTCACTCTATCCAAATCTAAGGAATTCCAAAATTTAGCTAAGAATCCTGGTATCGTACCTCTTGTCCTGATCATCAATCCTGTGACAGTTATACTAGTATTGTATCTGCTCGTATATTTCACGCACTTTTTACCATATTTTAGTTATCTAAAAGGTGGTTGCGTGATTTATATGAGGAAAGTTTCTGGTGCCGTTAGTGTACTGGATATACTTCAGAGGAGAAAAAAAAAGTTTTCAGGGTAAAACTGTAATGTATCAAACATGATTCATTTAACCAGAGAAATTCGTATCCAAGGCCAGGATTTGTCTTTGTAGCCTACCTTGAACAGACAGGTGAATGGAGAAGACTACATAATAGTGAACTACATGGTCTTTATAGGAAGCCAGATATAATGAGAACAGTTACGTCTCATAGACTGCGATGGGCAGGACATGTGGCACGAATGGGGAATGAAAGACGTGCATGGAAGTTTTTGTAGTAATACCAGAAGGAAAACGCCCAGTTGGTAGACCAATAATGAGGTGGGAGAATAACATTAACTATGCTTTGAGGGAAGTAGATTATACAGGGGATGATTGGAAAACATTGGCTCAGGATAGGGATATATGGAGAGTTTATGTCCACGCGGCCATGAACCTACTGGTTCGATAGTGCCAGTGAGTTAGAGTTAGCCTACCTTCAGTCATAGATTATTTCTAAAATTCCTTATCTATTGTGCCAGGTTTTTGAAAACTATGCTATTCGAAGGTAATTTGATTGTACCACGAGAATATCGGCTATTAGAAGCACAAAATATATTTGACAACCTTCAAACGGCTCCAGTTGAAAACTAAAAATATCGTGTTGTACATGCATGAAATACTTATATGATGAAAACATTTTTAATTTAATGCAAAAATCCTTGCGCGTGAATTATGCGAATAAATGCGGCATTTAAAAAAAAGAATACAAGTAAAATGTAAAGCAGGCCTGTTTGTAAGTGCTCACTAGTGTGAAAAGGCTCCTCGTATTCAATCCTAACGTCACGTCGAATAGGCTGATATGGTTAGACACTGCTATTTACTTTGTGAATTGTATTGTTTCATTGGTAGTGCACCTGCATGCAGGTAGGAGGGGGACCGCATTTCACACCAAGTGAGCACTTATTAACAGCCCTGTTGTAAAGTGTAAGTGCGGCTTAGTTATACTGATCAATACGTCTAAAATTAATTGTAATCACATTTGAGGTTAAAATATTAATATAGGTACCTGGCATATCAGTCTTCCTCAATTAAAATGGAATTGACGAAGTTTTTTAAAACATAAATCAATTTTAATTGAGGAAGACTGAAGTATTAGGTACCTACATTAATATAGGAAAGCAATGGCAAAAGAAGATTTTAACAAGAAGAGAAGCATTTTTTGCGGACCTTTGGCAAAATAATTACGGGAGAGGCTAGTGAAGTGCTTTGTGTGGAGTGTAGCATTGTATGGTGCAGAGACTTGGACATTACGATGGAATGAGGAAAAGCGACTGGAAGCTTTTGAGATGTGGATTTGGAGAAGGATGGAACGTATAAAAAGGACAGACAAAATAAAAAAAAAATATGTGCTAGACAGAGTGGGTGAAGGAAGAACAATATTGGAACTCATAAAGAAGAGGAAAATAAATTGGATTGGCCACTGACTAAAAAGAAACTGCCTGCTGACGGATGCCCTAGAAGGAATGGTCAACGGAAAGAAATTTAGAGGCAGAAAAAGACATAAGATGATAGACAATGTTAAAATAAATGGTTTATTTGCGGATACAAAAAGGAACGCTGAGGTACGGAAAGAGTGGAGAATGCTGAGTTTGCAGTGAAAGACCTGATCTTGGTCAGAACACTATATATGTATACTTACTCACTTACTCACTGCCACTATCGAACCCGTAGGTTCATGGCCGCGCGGACATAAGCTCTTCATACATCCCTATCCTGAGCTAATGCTTTCAAATCATTCCCTGTATAATCTACTTCCCTCAAATCATAGTTAATGTTGTTCTCCCACCTCATTCTTGGTCTACCAACTGGGCGTTTTCCCTCTGGCTTTCCTACAAGAAGCTTCCATGCACGTCTTTCATTCCCCATACGTGCAACATGTCCTGTCCATCGCAGTCTACGAGACTTAACTGTTCTTATTATATCTGGCTTCCTATAAAGACCATGTAGTTCACTATGTATGTATACGAACATTAATATTATATGTACAGGTTGTTTCTAAATTAGACCGACAAACTTTGGGATCAGATAGATAACCTTCATTGAATCATATTTTATTAGTAGATAGTAGTAGTAGATAATGGAATTTATTGCCTTTTTTTTCAGAATAAAGAAAATACATATGCATTTACATTACGCACGGGCCTGCTTGGCCGTACGTGCATTATTTTTCCATGAATAAAAAAATAAAACTAATAATATAAACAAATACCTACAAATACACCTGTATCAAAAAACAATAACAGGCTACATATAAGTAAAATCTATGTCTACACTAAATCACAATAATACATATCTACATTCATCCACATTCCGTACATTAATATTAAAAAAAATGCTAGAAAACAAATTAGAAAAAAAACACACACACACATACACCCACACACCCCCACACATATACACACCGCACGCTCATACCCCCCTCCCCCCGAACCCTGCAGACATTAAATGCACTATCAGACTATTCAACTTATCCGACCTACTTATTATATAACATGATTAAAGATCGAAAACAAAGACCATATTGAGATTCTTCTTATTGTTAATACATATATCCTTAATCTACAATTTTGTTATATCTCAATTTTCTTACTGTACCCAAAAATTTACATGTTTTTGATTCACTCTCGATCCGTCCTAAAAGATCCCAACACGCCACTCTCCCTCGATCCGACCTGAGAAATCTCTCCGGCAGCATCTGTAATCTAAGTTGTTCTGTCTCTCTACAGAATGTTATAATATGCTGCCAGTTTTCATGGTCATCGCATAGTGGGCATAGTTTAATGCCTTCATCATTTGTTAAATTATGGGCCATTTTATTAAGGAACATATGGACTGAAACGCTTCGTTTCAGGCTAGAGGGATTTTACAGGAAGGGAGTGGAGGAAACGGTTAAACACGCATTTCAGTCCAAGAGGAGTTTATCATTACTACTATCGTTTGGTTTGTTTACTTCCGGAGTTTAGTAGCATTCGCTACATATTACAGCAAGTTTGTTTACGTCCATTGGTAAGATCTCTTGGATAGGTAGGGGTGGGCCGGCACGCTCGCCTGACCTGACCTGTCAAGATATATTCTTGTGGGGCTACATGAAGTCAATGGTTTATGAAACCGACATTGACTCTGAAGAAGATCTTGTAGCACGCATTGTCAGTTCAGCAGCTGAAACCAGGGAAACCCCTGACATCTTTGGAAGGATGGACAAAGTATGGCACATTGATGCATTGCTATCTGGATGTCAATGGACGTGTGTTCCAGCACTTATTGTGATGGGAAAATAAACTGGATCCGTTCTGACAATGCAACACTGGAGTGAATGTTTTTAATTAAATTAATTAATTAATTATTTTTTTTAGAATTAAGTACGTTTTGTTTCTGCTTGTCTGTAAAGTATTTGGATTAACACACCGAATTATGTGACACTATGACTTCATATTTGTTCGTACGTACTTACTTCCATCCCTTCCTCTGGGATTCCTCTTGCACTGAAACGAGGCGTCACAGCCTATAGGTTCCTTAACAAAATATGCTTCAATGAATGTTAACTATCAGCTCCCAAAATTTGTCGGTCTAATTTAGAAACACCCTGTATATTACATACATATATATATATATATATATATATATATATATATATATGTCCCACCGCTGTGCTCTCGAGGTAGCGTGCCGCCTTGTCACGCAGCGGGCCCGGGTTCGATTCCCGGTCGGGGCAGTTTTTCTGGGTGAGGTTTTTATCGGGGTTTTTCCTCACCTGTAAGACAAATGTCAGGAAAACTTTAAGGCCCAAACGGTCCCCGAAATCATATGGCCATCATCATCACCATCCTTATCATTATCATCATCATCACCATCATCCTTCGCCGGTGTGGAAAGTAACGGGAAGCTACCACACCTACACAATTCCCTAGTAAAGCTGCAAGCAAAGCATGAAAATGCTATAATTGCAGTGAAGGACCTGCCTTCGGGCAGAATTACTATGGATGGATGGATGATATATATATATATATATATATATATATATATATATATATGTATAGTTATGGGGGCACGCCGTAGCGTAGTGGTTAAGGCACTGAGCTACAAGCCGGAGGGTCGAGGGTTCAAGTCCCGTTGGGGTCAGGATTTTTAAACTGACCCAAACCCTCTGGCGGCACTATGGCCCTGGGGTCGACTCAGCCTCTAACTGAAATGAGTACCCGACGCTTGTTCTGGGGTAAAGGCGGCTGTCACGCAGGGCTGAAAACCCGGCTGACATAAAGTGCCGATTGTCTAGAAAAAGTGGGAGCCTTAACCTCCTACTACCCCAAGGGCCTCCTGAGGCCTGTTGTGGGATCACTTTACTTTGTATATAGTTATACTTTATGCTTAAATCTGAAGGTGAACTCACAGGTACTCTATAATGCAGTTTATTGCTGTTGTTCTTGAAGATCTGCACCCAACTTTTTCACTTACTGGAATCTCACTCGTACGTGACATATATGTGCACCAGCCTTCACAGGCTTCACTCCCCTCCGCCCGAAGGTTTAACACGGGGATTCCCCTCATTCTTCACTGTGCTAGCCTTCGTTTATTCTTTGCATTCGTTGGAATGAAAATTAAAATTTAACCGATTAGCATATGTTATTTAAAAGCAGCTCTTTTATCTGATCATTGTAGTCCAATCCCCATATTTTTAAGTTACATCAATGTGCAAATGTCCACCGCTGTGGTCTCGAGGTAGCGTGCAGCCTTGTCACGCAGCTGGCCCGGGTTCGAACCCCGGTCGGGGCAGTTTTTCTGGGTGAGGTTTTTATCGGGGTCTTTACTCGCCTGTAAGACAAATGTCAGGAAAATTTTAAGGCCCAAACGGTCCCCGAAATCATATGGCCATCATTATCATTATCATCATCATCCTTTACCGGTGTGGAAAGCAACGGGATGCTACCACACCTACAATTCCTAGTAAAGCTGCAAGCGTAGCATGAAAATGCTATGATTGCAGTGAAGGGCCTGCCTTCGGGAAGAATTACTATGGATGGATGGCATGTGCAAATATTAAAAAGTAAAAAAAAGTTATTCCACTACAGGCTTTTGGAGTCCCTTGGGATAGTAGGAGGTTAATGTTCCCACCTCTCTAAACAATTGACACGAGACGGCAGCTGGGTTATTAGCCATTACTCCCATAACATAGTATGTTACTCATTTCCATTAGAGACTGATTGAACTCCAGGGCCATGGTGTAGCTCGAAGTTTTAGACAAGATTAAAATTCCTCATCGCACCGGAGCAGTAGATTAGGGCCTACTTATAACTGTTGACTGTTTAAAAACTCGCGAATAAATATTTATTCCTATTTTTTTTTGTTACATTGATAAAAGATCTACTTCGAGCTTGTTTCATAAAAGTACTACTATTAATAGTTACCTATTATACATATTCTTCTTCTTATTCCAATGGCGCTACAGCCCTTAGTGGGACCGGGCCTTCTTGTTGGGAGACCTCTTACTTACTTACTCACAGGCACTATCGAACCCGTAGGTTCATGGCCGCGCGGACATAAGCTCTCCATACATCCCAATCCTGAGCTAATGCTTTCCAATCATTTCCTGTATAATCTACTTCCCTCAAATCATAGTTAATGTTGTTCTCCCACCTCATTCTTGGTCTACCAACTGGGCGTTTTCCCTCTGGCTTTCCTACAAGAAGCTTCCATGCACGTCTGTCATTCCCCATACGTGCGACATGTCCTGCCCATCGCAGTCTACGAGACTTAACTGTTCTTATTATATCTGGCTTCATATAAAGACCATGTAGTTCATTGTTATGTAGTCTTCTCCATTTACCTGTCTGTTCATCTCTCTTTGGTCCAAAAATGTTCCTAAGAACTTTATTCTCAAATACTCGTAATCTCCTTTCCTCCCTTAAAGTAAGAGTCCATGTTTCGCACCCATATAATATAAATGGTAGAATAATAGTTTTATATATTTTCAGTTTAACGTTTTTCGAAAGGAGTTGGGACATCAAAAGTCTCTGCAATGCATAATAGCACGCATTTCCAGAATTGAGCCTATGTTTAATTTCTTTGTGCATCTCATTCCTATTTTTGATTATTGTTCCTAGGTATTTGAATTCAGCCACTTCCTCAAAATTTCCCTCATTTATCATTAGCTATCCATTTCCATTATACCTCTAATCTTCTCTATCCAATGCTCTCTGTTGCCAGTTCCTACAGTTAGGATTTGATATCATTGACATTCCCATCTTCATAATCACACAAACACACACACACACACATATATACATAAACACAAACAAACAGCAAACACAAATTACACACACACACACACACTAACACAAACAAACACAATTACTCTCATATCACGTTTCATCAAAACAATTATCATTACTTTAAGTATTACGGATATTTACTTTATGTATCACTAAACACAAACTCACAAACACAAACAAACACACAATACTTTTTACTTTATGTAACATCTACACTTCACATACCCGAAATCTGTATGTATTATTTTTTATTTATTCAATAAAGATTAGATAGTAGTTAGGGACATAGAGCAGACCCGGGGATAAGGGCATTATGCCCGAGTTAACCCGGGGGTGGTGGTGGGGCTCTAAATAAATAAAATAAAAGTTCAGGATTTGATGACAATCTTCCTTCACTGAGTCCATCCATCGTTTCTTAGGTTTTTCTACTGGCCGCTTCCCAAACATCTCCTCCGTCATCAATTTCCTAGGTATGCATTCCTTATCCATTCTTTAAACGTGTCCGGCCAATTGCATTTTTTTAAATTTCACAAGAGTTGATATATCAGGTTCCTTAAAAAAGTAATTGATTTCCTTATTATACCTCATTATCCATCTTCCATTCTCTTTTACTGGTACATATATGTTTCTCAAAATGTTTCTTTCAAAAGTGTTAATTAAATTCTCAGAGTTCATTGTCATAGTCCAGGACCTGCCTTCGGGCAGAATTACTATGGATGGATGGATATGTCATAGTTTGTTAGCAATGTAACATTTAGCGATTAGCAGTACCGGTATGGTAATCCTTTTCATAAACAAAAACTTACACTGCTAAATTTGCTACATTACTTTTAGCAGTTAGTAATGTGACTTAAGTGTATAAATATCCCCTTTGGCTTCACGGTCCTTTGAGCGTAGCCTTTTGGCCCTTTGGGGTTTGTTTACCAATCAGATTTAGTTACGCTTATATCTCTACAGATATCGCGAGTGACATGTGATCAGTATGTCGCCTCATTGAGACATAAAAGCTAAGGTACTACTAGAATGGAGGAAAGCCGGTTAAATTTTGCCTAGTGGCATCTTTTTTCAGGCCTGGGGTTCTTTACGTGCCCGAAAATCTTCACGGCTTAAAGTCCCTTACGGAGGACTCTTCCCTTCGATTCTTCCATCCTAAGAATTCATCGAACCCAGCCTGGTTTGAACCGGCGACTCTCGGGAATAGAGGCAAAGGAACATAACGACTAGACCACTTTGGTCATCCTAGTATATAACATAGAGAAACTTACTCTCTCTACTGGATATCATGACCTTCTCTAATGCAATGCATTTACATATGAATCCAAAATGCAGTAGCTCTGTTGTATCGTTGTTTCGTAATATTATTCGGCTAAACTTTACAACCTGTGACGCGACTTTTTAAATTCTTTCATAAACTCCTGTCAAATTTTATTCTTAGGGTTTAATTTTTCAAATTATTTCCCACCATTTAGAATGATTTTTACATTTTTTCTAATGATTATTTCAATATATTTTCTATGAAGACATGGCAGCCATATTGATTTTAACGAATATTCTGCAACAACAAATACATGTTACAGTGCAGCCAACATAGAGTATGTAATAATTACACTGAGCAACAAAAAATAAACTTTTTTGTCTCAGAAAGAAAAATATGTGTGTCTGATAGTATTTTTTCTCCTGAATTCAAATATGATATCTGTTTTTCTCCATCACGCAAGGTTTCCGAGAGACAGGAATTTATAATTTCAAACATTTTAATATTTTCTACATTCGCAACTACACAATATTCGAACATTCGGACTCACCTAGAAAGTAAGAAATTACGATTTTCTGCTATATTTCGCCTGTGGAGCATCCCTCTTGATGGTCCAACAATATTCGGCCAGCATATTAGGATTCCATTTGTCCTGATATATCTTTTCCATAGCTGAAACCATTTGAGTTAGCTCATTTGGTTTTATTTTACAATGGACAAATGGACAAAAAAAGTTTATTAAAAAAATAATTATTTAAATCCATTAATAGAAATTGAAATGAGAAAACTGTGGGTGATGGAGAAATTCCGAATACATATTTGAAAACACGATAAGAAACTGCATTAAGTATAACTATTGGTACTCATGAGAAAACTGTGGGTGATGGAGAAATTCCGAATACATATTTGAAAACACGATAAGAAACTGCATTAAGTACAACTATTGGTACTCATGAGACAAAAATCATGTTGACCAGTGTTATTACTGTAAACATATACATCAGAATTTAAGAACTTACTACTTATTTCTGGGCGTTGCGTTCTTTCAAAAGTTAGGTTAGCTTTTAGGTCGGTCATTCTCAGATTTAGAGTAATTAAATTGCGTTTGGTTAGCTTTTAGGTTAATTAAATATCGTATATATGTTGGCTACATCCCGTGATTCTGTAGTTTAAACCGCTTCCAGTTTGTTGGCGCATGCGCATGGTCTATGATTAGAACATTTTTTCGCGTCGCATATTATAAAGTATTTCCTTATTTTTAATATGAATTTGTTGTATTGCTTTTAAATTGTATACTCTGATAAATACGTTAATCGATATTTCTTAACTCATAAAACAGACTACTTATTAGGAGTGTAAATTGATAGTACTCATATGAAAGAGCATTGTAGTCAGACTACTAAATAATACTCCCAAATATGAATCCTACACTACTATTTTACACTGGTATTTTTGAAAACAGGTTTCAAGTTTTAGCAGTCCAAATTATCAGCCTACATTACTTATAAGTAAGGGACGGATTTCTATGACCTAAAAGATGGAAAACATGAAAGCATTTATGACCTAAAAAAAGGTTTTAATATGACCTAAAAAAGACAAAAATATGAACTTATATTTGAATGAATTTTTTACCCATACTATCTTAATTGTTCAATCACGTACATTTTCAATTGTATCATAAGAAAAAAAAGGAAATCATCTTCTATTTTCCAGTGTCTATCTGTTAACAGAAACCTTCGAAACAAGTGTACTGTGAAACTGACGATTATTATATAGATATAATGTTGGTTATTTCCAATCTCCTGATGACTAGGTTATTAAAAAACTCCAAAATATGACCAAAATATTACTCTATCATAGAAATAAGCAGAAGTATGACCAAAGATTTGAAAAAGTGAGAAATATGACTTTTAAGACCCAATAAAAACCTCTTAATCTTAATGATAAGGCATATATAAGTGCTTTTACTTACTTGAAGCTTAGAATACAAGCTTTGGTAAAAATATGACATGTCATAGGAATCCGCCCCTTAGTTATAAGGAGTCTACTATAGCTTTGCAGCGAACAAAATGCAGTCGTGCTGCGCATGGGCTAGAATATTCTACGAATATTCTATGATATTCCATCCAATAAACCTCTGGTGGGAATTCCCATGATCACGTGATTTAGTTTAAGCTTGGGAGACGTTCAGTTACATGAGCATAATTGTTATTGGTTATTATTTTGCATTGTTTTGTTGATGACACCTGCTGGAGTCACGTGATATGGATATTTAAGCTGATTTGTTGAAAAAGAGGGACAAAGGGAACACTGGTCTGGGTAGTGAGTATGTACAGTCAAGGTAAAAATGTATTAGCATTGTATTTTGTTCGCTGTCTAACTGTAATCATATGAAACAGGCCCTCATGCAGCTATTGTTAGATGAGGAAAAATCTTATGATAGGTAAAACAGGATTATGTGGCTGTGTAGACAATTGTAGAATCATCAATTAGACCTAGTTTTTTGACGACAGAGTAATCGAGGAACTCGAAAACAAAACCCGTTAAGCCCATCTCCGATCGAAATTGATTTTGAAATGGATTCATCTTGTATCAAGCTACTTTATCTGCTCGCGTCAAACTCATTTGTTTTCTTGTTAAAAATTTAGTCAAAGTCGAGCGTATCATAATCCATTCAGTCTATTCCATTGGTCCAGTCATAACAAACCTCGTTGAGTTAACAGATTTCAAATTTATTTTTATTTTGCAGCCGCACAATGTTAATAATTTAATTTGTTCATTGCCTCAGTTGCATTGGCAGCTGGAGGCATACCAATTTACTATAATAGTACCATTGTTATATAAAACGCCGTTTTTTGACAGTTTAAGCATCCAGCACACTGGCTGGAAAGACTATTAAGGAAAGCCGGGATGGCGATCGTAAGTCAAAACGATCACAAGAAATGAGAGAATATTGTAAATTACATATACGTTTATCAAATTTGAAACCCTGCGATAGCCAATATTCTCGCGGAAAAAGATTTGGGGGAGGCTTACGACCGTTTAAGGTTTTTTGGTGATAATTAAAAAAACATTCAACATTTTACACACATTTTATATAATGTAAATACATATATTAGCGAACTCAACTGAAAATAGAAAATAAATTGAGTAGTTAATATTAATACAAAACAAAATAAATGTCCCTAAAATTGACCCGTTCAGAAACTGCCTGGCAGTACCGGTCACGTATTAATTTTGAAAAAAGATCACTTTCATACATGTCATGTATCTCCGGAACGCTGGCATAGGCTTCATGAGTCCACATTTTGCAGCAAGAACACTGGATCCAATCTTCATCGTGAGATTCCCTGCAAAAAATTTATTTAGTCTCCACCTCTTCAGCTTTCTTAGTTGCCTTTTTTTAACTTTATGTAAATAATTTTCGCTTTTACTGACAGCGGGCGTTTCCCACGCAGTAGATTATTGGATTTTGTCTTCAAATTTTCATAGTTTTTCTTCTAGATGTCTTGTGCGGACTGGATATCAAAACCTCACTTTTGGTCACGATAATTTTCGACCTCTACTAGATTGGATAGGTGGAGATCTGTATTTTCTTATATATTTTCTTGAGAATAACCTCAATAACTAAAATTAAAACTTCATTTTATTTACAGACCGATTAACATTTGAGTAAAGCTAATTACAGATTTGAAATCAGCGCCAAAAAATGATCCAGAAACAATTGAAATGTGTGCGTTTCAAATTAAACTCTACAACACTTTACGAGGGTCACACAGAAAGTTTCGTATTGTATATTTCAGCAGCTTTAGGGATAGAAATTTAGCCTGTTAAACTCTTTCTCGACAGCCTGCTTAATAGAATCTGGATTCCATTTTCCTTTAGAAGGTTTACTTATAACTGGAGGCATCGTTCACCACCCTATAAAAATAATAAACAAATGTAACTTGCATGACAGTACATGACCGGTAATGCACGATCAAGCAGTGACCGGTACTGGCCGACCGGAGTGAAAAAAATTGTAGTTTCATTATATTTTATAATATGGATTATGCACAAAAATAATTCATAAGTCATTACTCAGTCGAACAAAATAGTATTTTAAACGTTACTTACCGAATTGCCTTTGTTTCACACAATCTAGGTTTAGTCGATTCACGCCACAGCAAAGAGAAAATTATTCCAACTGACTTTATTAACGAATGAATGTAGATTTAAGTTTGAATTATTTACTAGTGTTTGTTGACAGTTAGAAGAAACGTACACTGTATTTCACGTTCTACCAATTGTTATCGATATTTTAAAAAGCAAACTCACCAGTACTGTAAGCTGTCCGGTATTGCAAGACATCCCTCTATATATTCCTTCAAAATCAGTATAAGGAAATTACACAAAATATATATTGCCAAAGTTTCAGACTCATTGTAAGTAGAGCGATGGTCTTTTATAACATATTTTGCACTAAATTCAACTTGGGATTTGGTACACCTGCGATCGATACATTCAATTACTGTGCAGGAATGCATTATGAAATACAATCCTCCAGCGAAGGTAAAAATTGAAAAAAAGTCAGTCGTGCTGCACTCATCGCCCATAAAATCAGAGTAAGAACATTCTACAAAATGTAGAAAGAAACCCCATAAAATTCTGTCACACTCTGTTTTGTTTTACAACAGGTTCAGCTGTTGCTGAAACTACTTATAGGTGAGGCTATTTATGCTAGACAGATTCATTTATACGCAATGTGTATTACAGATGTTGAAAAAAAAATCCCTTAATTTTTACTGCTGGAATGAAAATCAGGCAGACCGAGGAGCGAAAGTCATAACTTCAGCTCTTACAAATTTTCTTAGCAAAACGAATTTTGATGAAACTGTCTCCACTATAAGGCTATATTCAGATGGATGTGAGGGTCAAAATCGAAATTCCATTGTTGTACATCCTCTCTATTGGTGGCTTAAGGGGAAATAACCACGATCTGTCAAAGAGACATGTGTGGTTTTCTCTGTTCGAGGCCATCATATTTTCCCTCAGATAGAGCGTTTGGAGTAATAAAAAATTAATTGCGTAGACACTCTGAAATATCGACGCATGAAGACTATAACAATTTCTGTCACAATGTGGGCAAAGTTTTTGTCTTGGGGTTATATTAGAAAGTTCAAATACTTCAAGACATTTCCGACTAAACTTCATAAGTTGGATAGAATCAGTGCTACGAAAAAGTATACATCTGATGAAGAAAGTAAAAACAGGAAAAAAACGAATGTAACTGCAGCAATGGAGGTGTCATATCGACTTGAGGGACAATTTAGGCGTTCGAGATCATTTTCAAAGAGAGGTTATGGCGTGGAAGATATAACACAGCCCTTAAATTTGCCACTTTCCCCAGTTAATGTAAAAACTGCAAAGACTGTTGAGGACCATTTATTAAAACAAAGATTTTGTGATGAGTGGATGTACATATTAGAACTTCAGTTTTACGTAAGCATTGTTGATTGTCAGGGAACTCTTTGAGTTATAATTTGCTTATCAATGTCAACGATGCATACTAATCCTACATTTTGGACCATTAATGAACTGTTGTCAAAAAGTAAAGCAGAGAATAGCAATGGCAGTAGAAGCTTTTAACAAGAAGAGAAGCATTTTCTGCGGACCTTTGGCAAAATAATTACAGAAGAGGTTAGTGAAAGTGTTTTGTGGGAGCGTAACATTGTATGGTGCAGAGACTTGAACATTACGACGGAATAAGAAAAGGCGACTGGAAGCTTTTGAGGTGTGGATATGGAGAAGGATGGAGCGTATAAAATGGACAGACGTAGTAAAAAGGAAATAAAGATTTACTAGACAGAACGAGTGAAGGAAGAACTATGCTAGAACTCATAAAGAAGAGGGGAAAAAATTGGATTGATCTCTGGCTAAGTAGAAACTGCTTGCTGACGAATGCCCTAGAAGGAATGGTCAACGAAAGAATGCTAGCGGCAGAAAAATACATCAGATGATAGACAATATTAAAATAAATGGTTTGTATGCGGATACAGAAAGGAAATCTGAGTTAAGGAAAGACTGGAGAATGCTGAGTTTGCAGTGAAAGACCTGCTCTTGAGCAGATCACTATGCATGTATTTAATGCTCTTTAACAATTAGTGTAACATATAAGAGTTAATTTTCTATTAATAAACTTGATTTCCTAAAGAAGAAGTATTTGTATTTCTTTAGCATCCGATTCAAAATCGGTTTTGTCCACACATATGGAACGAAACATGTTAAGTCCATCCGGTATTTTTTTAAGTATCGATAATTCCAAAATTAGATAAAACTGATTTTCCGCTCTAGTCATTTTGATATTACGAAAGAGTTACATCTACAATAGCGTTTTCTATTTTAAATTTTGAGTCCAAAAAAATAGGCTGTAGACATTTTTCGTCTTTTATTAAAATTTATGATTTACGGACTTATCGGTTCTTGTTTTGGAGCTCCTCAATTACGAATGGTTTTCAGGCATCATGATTCATCACACTTGAGAATTTGCTGCCGTTGTAGAAATTATTTTCCTTTCTTCCTATTGCAGAAAGCCATAACCCATAGTATTTGAGTCATATACATGTCTGAATAAGGTACAGTTAACCGAAACAGCTGTCACTGAATTATATAATAAATATGAAAATCAAATAAAACTACGTTTTATTTTTATTTAATTAACATATACAGAGTGTTCTTAAATTCCCATTACAAATTCTAGGGGAGGTAGAGGGGATAGAGTAGATAACGTTTTGAATTGAAACTTTTATCCGGAAACGTAGCGTTTTCGTGCTGCTGGTACAAGTTCGCATTAAGCGTTTAAATATCACGCGTTTGACGGGGATAAATCAATAGTAATTTTATGATTTATGAATCAATAAATTACATGCATACTATGTAATATTCACTGATTTTGTGACAATGTCCAATGCCAGAAAAAAAACTTCACTTTGTCATTGTAAAAATAAGATGGAGCCAGTGCACCAAAACATAATTTGTAGGTACAGTGTGTGCAACGAGCTTGGTGGTTGCCACATCAAACCGCTTATATAGTGGATAAGTGCTAATCACAAAGATATGTACAGTAGAGAAATTTCGTTAGTTTGCGTATAAACTATATTATGCTATATATTTTTATAAGATATAATTTAAAGGCATTAAAAATAGTATATTATCTAGATCAGAGAATTAATAGAAGACATACGTTCATAAGGTATACTATCATCACTGATAAATATATCATAGTGTACATCAACACATTCTGCACGATAGTATAAAATACTCTGTCAACATGAAAATCGTTTCCACAAACGGGAATTTTTTTAAAGATATGAAGACTACAAAGGAAAAACAGTCAGTCACATATTTTTCATTCTGAGTAAATTTGAAACAAAAATTAAAAACGCTCTTACAATAAGAGTATTATGAACGTGAATTTGTATCAAACACTGTTTGTATAACAAGTTATTATTATATTGGCATTGGTATTTGTGTCATCCTGTGAAGAGTAGTTAACAATGAGAGTAACAATGGAAACACTGTCAGCACATTTTTGTATGAAAGAAGAATCAAAGTCCACGTCATTTTCTTCTTTAAATTACAAAATTGAGGATAGTAATGAACAGTGACAGTTAAGAAAGGCAGGCACCCTCATTTTGGTATTTTATTTATATCTTTTACTCTTGATTGGTGATAGTTTTTTTATGTCATTATTCACAACGTTAGTATTTTCGTCACTACTGTCGCTATTCATGTTACACAATATCAGACTACACAAAGCTACACTATACTGGATTGCCTCACAAATTAACACATTGTTGCCCATTTTCAATAATTATAATTAAAGTTTACAAATATTTATAACAAAAATCACTTATACTCTAAGATTTTTTGTTTATAACTGGGTGGACTCTGATTTAACATACAACTGTGGGACATAGATTGATCTTCCATTGTACACTTTATTTTGAAGCCAATTTTACGTGGACTACGAATAATATTTCCATGTATTGACATTTAAAATAATAGTACTCTATGCCAGGAATAAGAATATACCCATAACTCAATTATTGTGAAAAGTGGACTTTGATTGTTTTTCCTTTGTAGTCTTCATATACTATTTGTCCTTCGTATTCAGCTTACATTTTGTTAAATTTCATCTCATATTCTTGCAAAATTTTTTGAATCGCTCTAAGAAGATGCAAGTTTTCTTCAAGATTTCTCATAGAATTTAAGCGGGCTTTAAATTTTCGAAATGAGCTTGAGTACGTGCAAATTAATTTTTGAAAAGCTGATTGTCCTGATTATGTGAAATGTTAGGAAAAAATATGTTAACATCTGTTTGACCTACCTGGAATGAATGCCAGGGTCCAATGATAGATCTGTTAAGGATATATAATACTAATATGTAGGCATGCTTTAGAGTAGTTTGGTAAGGATATGCTACAAGTCGTAATGACGGAGATTGGAGTCCCGGTGGGAGTCAGGAGTTTTAAATTGGCCTAAATTTTCTTCTTCTTGTGGCATTATGGTCATTGGGTCAAGTCGGCTTCTATCTGAAATAACCCTTGTTGTGGGGGTAAAGGTGGTCGCCATGCAGGTTTGACAACCCGGCTAACATCTCGTACCGATTGTCCAGAATGGCGGGAACCTTCACCTGTTTCTACCCAAAAAGCCTCCTAAAGATCTGTTGTGGGATCACTACCAATAGTACAACAACTAAGTTATTACTACAACTAATAATAATAATAATAATAATAATAATAATAATAATAATAATAATAATAATAATAATAATAATAATAATAATAATAATTTTTTATTATTATTCCGGCTTTTACAATGAATATACATTTTTCCGGTACCCATGTTCACAGTTAACTACACATTTGTTTGAACACATTTTTCCATTCCTGTCTGTTCATCCATATATCTTCTTCTATTTCCCATTCCCTCTTAGCTTCATTGATTCCCTGAGTCCACGTAATAGTTGGTCTACCCTTCTTTTTCCTTCCCTGTGGTTCCCAATCCATGATAATCTTAGGTAGTCTTCCTTCTTCCATTCTTCTAATGTGTTCGCACCAATTTAATTGTTTCTTCTTTATAAAATCTAATATTGAATACTGTGCCTGCATTTTTTTCTTTTATATATGAGTTTCTGATTTTATCCTTCCTGGATATTCTTGCAGCGCGTCTCCAGTAGTCCATTTCAGTGGCGAGCAATTTTTTTTTCATTTGTGCATTTAAAGCCCACACATCGGCTCCATAGGTAATAATGCTTCTGATTATTGTATTAAAAATAGTTTTTTTTTGTTTCTTTGAAGATATGTTTGTCCCATACTATTCCATTTAGGGCAGATATAGCATACATTCCTATATTGATCCTGTTTCTTATCTCTGTTTCTTGTTTTCCATCTTTAATAATTTTAATTCCCAAATACTTATATTCTTCAGCGTAATAATAATATTAATAGTAATAATAATAATAATAATAATAATAATAATAATAATAATAATAATAATAATAATAATAATAATAATAATACCTCCTGATTGTAATTCATATATAGACGAGGTTATGTTAAAGTGGCAGTTTAATTTAAATAAACACCTGAAAAATAAATAATAAACTGTTGAATACAATATTATTTGCCGATGATCCAAGTAGTGATTTCTAGTTCAGAAGATGACCTACAAAGAGCTATTTTTAATTTGGAAAAAGTAAGTGCCAATTACAATATA